>CM052443.1:1874022-1920195 GCA_028533085.1 Varecia variegata | reverse complement strand
ATGGTGGAACAATTGGATGTGCACATGCCAAAGGGTGAAGTGGGACTCCGTCCTCACCGCCCACCCCCAAATTTGCTCAAAATGGATCATGGACCTAAACGTACATGCTAATATTATGAAACCCTTAGAAGAAAATACGGAGTAAATCGTCGTGAACTTGGGTTAGGCAAAGCCTCCTTAGATAAGACACCAAAAGCATAAAAGAAACCAGATAAATTCAACTCAACCAAAATGAAAACCTTTTGTGCTTCAGGGGATGCCAAGAAGAAAGTGAAAAGACCCCCTGGAATGGAAGAAAATACTTGCAAATCCTATATTATATCTGACAAGGGGCCTGTATCTGGTATTTTATTCTTAGTCCGTTTGTGCTCTGTAACAAAATGCCATAAGTTGGGTAGCTTATAAACAACATGCATTTATTTCCTGCTGTTCTGAAGGCTGGCAAGTCCAAGATCAAGAAGTTGCAGGTTCGGTGTCTGGTGAGGGCTGCTGCCCCGTCTGAGAGGCAGAGGCGCCTTCATGCTGCGTCCTTGGGAGGAGAAAGCTGCGTCTGCATCTTCGTCTTCACACAGCAGAGGGCAGAAGGCAAAGGGACCATCTCCCCCAGGAAGTGCCTTTATAAAGGGTCCCACGTCCCAGTCCTGAGGGAAGAGCCCTCAAAGCCTAATTACCCCTTAAAGGTCCCACCTCTTAAGACTGTCACATTGGCAACACCTGAATTTGAAAGAGACACATTCAAACCACAGCAGATATATATAAAGAACACTTACAGCTCAGTAATTTAAAGACAAATAACCCAATTTAAAAATGGGCAAAGGATCTGACTAGATATTTTTCCAGAGGAGACGTGCAAATGGCCCGTGAGCGCACAGTAGATGCCCAACAACGTTAGCCACCAGGGAAACACAAATCCCAACCACGGTGAGATACACTGCACACCCAGGGCTGGCTGACACAGAAGGCAGATAGCAAAGACATGGCAAAGCTGGACCCCTCATGTCCTGCCGGTGGGAATGTGAAATGATGCAGCCACTTTGGAAGATAGTCAGGTAGTTCCCCAAAAGGTTAAACATAGGCAGGGCGCAGGGGCTCACACCTGTAATCCTAGCACTCTGGGAGGCTGAGGCGGAGGATCACTTAAGGTCAGGAGTTTGAGACCAACCTGAGCAAGAGTGAGACTCTGTCACTACTAAAAATAGAAAAATTAGCTGGGTGTAGTCTGGTTAATTAAAAATTAGCCTGCAGTCCCAGTTACTCAGGAGTCTGAGCCAGGAGGGAGGCTGAGGCAGGAGGATCGGTCAAGCCCAGTAGTTTGAGTCTACAGTGAGCTATGATGACGCCACTGCACTCTAGCCCTGGTGACAGACGGAGACTCCGTCTCAAAAAAAAAAAAAAGTTTAAACATACAGTTATAATATAAGCCAGCTATTCCACTTCTAGGTATATACCTAATATAAATGAAAACATATATTTGCACAGAAACTTGCATGAATGTTCATAGCAGCATTATTCATAATAGCTGAAAAGTGGAAACAACCGAAATGTCCACCCGCTGATGGATAAAGAAAATGTGGTGTCTGTGTCATGGGTGCCTGTCCAGCCATAGAAGGGAGCAAAGTCCTGACATGGCTGTCATGCAGACGAACCCCTGAAAATAACACAGTAAGAGAAGGAAGCCAGGCACAAAAAGTATATATTGTTGGAGTCCATAATAAGAAATGTCCCGACTAGGCAAATCAACAGGGACAGAAAGCACATTAGTGGTTGACTGGGGCGGAGGAACTTGTATATCTTAATAAAGCTCTTGTTTTTTAAAATGGCAGGGCTATTAAAAACGGTCTTCTATAGTTGCACAGACAAAAGAAGATGCAGTGGTCTCAGAGACAATGTACCTTCCTCGGCACTGCGGGGGAGAGATGGAAGGAAGGACTTTTTGTTCTGACTTTGCCTTTTACTAACCGTGCGATTTTGGGTAAGTCATTTAGCTTCTCTGGGCTTTCGATAAGAGCTCATCTGAAGATTGAGAGTCCAGAACTAAATAAATCCTCCCATGTGAGAATTCTCTGATCCAGATTTAAAATGGATCTGTATATGCTCATATGTAAGTATGAGCGTAATTACGAAACAAAACACACTGTATCTATTTACTTTTAAAATATACAATAATATGTAAATCGTGGCTGTCATATGATGGGCGACTAGTGCTTTGCTTTTGTCCTTGCCTGCTTTTCAATTCTTCCATGACAAGTACATTTAATTTTATACTTGCAAAAACCTTTAAAAAACAAAAACAGTGTTATATTGCATAGGTTAAAATGTGATAACTTGATAGAAATACAGTCTGTTAAATCTACAAATACAGATGCAAGACATTGGTAATTCTCCAGAGAAGTGTGGAAATATTTGAAATCCCTTGGTGTTCTTAAAGTTGGGATTGTTCTGTACAGAATTTGTTCTCTATTTAAATGTGTTCTTGGTTTTCCAATTGGATATAATCCTAGGCGCATAGCTTTGATTTTTATAATGTATGTGCATGTGCTAACTTAATTTACATAGATGCTGAGGTGGTGAGGGGGCCTCTAAGTGAATCTTTCCCAATAAAAAGGCAATAGAAAAATACTGAATCATACAGTTTTATGTGTAAAACTCGGTTACTTACAATGAGTCCGGACTAAGAACAAGACAAAAGCTGTGGTGAATAAGTTACCCCTTAAAGGTCCCACCTCTTAAGACTGTCACATTGGCAACACCTGAATTTGAACAGTGCTCTGATTCAGAGCACTAGGCAATCAGTAATTTTTCTGTGAAGGAACTAATAAGACAATGAAGACCTCCTTTTTGTTTAAGATTTCCAAGCTAGGAAACTGTGATTTACAACAGCACTTCGATTAAATGAAGAAAGGGTTTTCTTTAAACTATTTTTAGTGTGTACATTTGAAATGGCATTTCATCTCTGTGAGCTTGAAACAAAGTCATATATTTTAAGAAGTGAATAAAAATATGGTTGAAGATCTAAAGTGTGATGATGGATTTTGGGGAGGACATCAAACATCCACCCACATGTGCCTTCAGGTGTTTGCTCCTTATGACTGGAAACTGATCTAGAGGTCATGGTGGACCTCAGAACACCCTGAGCTTTGGGGCCTCAAATGGCTTTTACTCTGGGAGACAAATCGCCCCTTGCAGCCTGAAGGGATCCAAGATAAACACTAGTTCCTTTGCCTATTACCTTGCACAGTTAGGGGCAGTGAACCAGCCTCTAAAGGTGTTTGCTAATTATTTCTGCAAATAGAACTCACAGAGATAGGATTAAAAAATGAAGAAATGCATACGTTGGGTCAGGAGCACCACTTTTTTGCCTGACATCCTTATTGTCTTTGTTATTTAAATATCCTGTTGTGTAAGTATAAGACAGGAAGTGAGTTATACAAAGCTTTGCAGCAACTACAGTATTGCATTTCAGACAAGCAGATGTGCCTAGTGTTTGGGGAGTTGATATATATTTAGTTTTTTGAAAATGCTAAATAGTACTACGTTTTCTCTGGGAAAAACATTCTCAATTATTTCAAAAAAAACTTTGGCAGTACTGCATAAATATACTCCAGTTAATAATTGCCACTTGGGCCTGGAACAATAGACTTTAATTATTTAGCTTCTGGCTTTATTTGTGTTTCTCTCAAAAAAGCCCAAATCTTGTCTTCCACGGCAAGCGATGGAGAGGTGGACCCGAGGTCCTCTGTCCACCCCTGGGCGTCGTTGCCGCGGCGCTGCCGGCTGGGCGCCGGTGCAATCCCCGAGCACAGGGCGAGGGATCCCCTGGCGTCCGCCCACCCTGCTGGCCGTCCGGAGACTGGGCCGCGGTGGGAGAATCCCCCGGGCCGGCACCCCCAGCCCGGAGAGAACTGTTGGGAATGGCTCCCTCCTCCAGCAGGGGTTGGAACTCAGTCGTTCTTCCCTGTGCCTGTTTTGGTTTTCCCATTTCAATGGACTTGGTGGTATTTCGCAGTTAAGATTTAAAAAATCTTCACATTTTCTTAAGTTGGGGAGTCTAAAAGGATTCTGATTCAGAGCACAAAACCTGTTTGCAGCACCCGACGCGCGCAGCTTCTGGACTCTTTTGTTCGTGAGACAAACTAGCTAAGAGGTAGTAAGATGGCGTTTGGGGGTGGGGATTATAAAAATTACTAATTTCACTGACAAGCCAATCTTAGAAGGACACTTTCCATTTACAACATGGTACAGCGGCCCTTTAACGACCTCACAAGCAGCAGGCACTAGGGAAGAGGAAGAGGAGAGGAACCCGGAGGGCCGCGGGCAGCCCCGGTTTCTGGGCGCACCCGGTGCAGGCAGCGGGGAGTGTCCCGCAGCGCCCCGCGCGCTCCCCTGGCGCTGCAGAGCGAGATCGCGGCGTCCCGGCTTCGCGGTGACGCGGCCTGCTGCGGCTCTCCTCCGCCAGCGCCGCACGCCAACGTGTCCCCAGCTTCCACACCGCGGCTGCAGCTTGCGCTTGCACCAGCAATTAGCACAACTTTCCTTCAAGCTTCTCCTAGAAGGATCTCAAAATGCTGACGGAATTTAAAAGAATGTAAAATCAAATGTTTGCAGGGAAATTTGCTATATTTTTCTGTCCTGGTTTGCGGCTGACACTTTGCATGTAGCGCATTCATTAGTTTGTTAACTTCGCTTGAGACCTACTGCAGTTTAAAAGTATATTAAGATGAGAGAAATGGATCCAAAGGCACCAGTTCAGAGTGAAGTCAACAGCAACCGAATTTCTTGTCGCTGTGTCAACTTGATTTTTCCTTCGCTCTTCTTGTTACAGTGTATGAAGATTGTTATCTTGGAAGCAGGGTGCACATTTCTGAACAAATCGTTTTGAATAGCGATTTGTATAAAACTTAAAATGAAGCTAAGGACAGCGCTGTCCCGCATTTGGGCTGCAAGCTGCCCACCCTTTTCGAGGGGCATTAGTGGATCCCAGCTTTAAATGCTTCAAGGCACATGATACTCCACAGGCAGTCTTGTCAGAAACTACAGTTTGGTCCAAAGATAGCATTTTTATTTATTTGATTTGCTGATTTCTCAGAATTAGGCAAACAGTTACTGGTCATATTGATTTATGTTAGAATTCCTTGAAAACATCCTTTGGCCAGCTGTGTTTTAGACATCTTAGCTTGATCTTTGTCACTGGGTTTTCTCAAACATTGAAAAAAACAAATCAATGGTCCTTTCGCCACTTAAACCTTATTCTTACTTATTTCCCTTAAATCACATGAAACTACAGATACACACTGCAGCACCACAGTACATAGTGTGTGTGTACACATAGCTATGTATGTATAGATATTTATTATAATATTATAATTGTATTTCAATAGCATTCTCTTCCAGTTAGGACTCTTCTGTGGTTACCATTTGTTGTAGGATTCCTACCCTTAGTGGGAGTGTTATAACAAATCGATTCTTAAAGTATTATTTAATGGTCTTGGGGTTTGATACAACAACTATTCTCATGCTCATTCGCGGCCTTTGTAACGAGCACTGTCTAGTTTATCCCTAGAACCGTCAGACTCCCTGGGAAATAATAGCTCCTGACATTTGTAGAGTTAAAATATAGGATTAATGATCAGCTTTTAATGTGCAAATTACATCTTCAGTCCCGGAGTGTTCAGCTCTCCTACCCATCCTATTTAACCCAAAGTTGCCGTTGAAACAAGTGCAGGTTGAGTTTCTACCTCAACCAACAGTAGGATGACGCTTCTAGGCTTTTGGGGTAAAATAGAAAATTACAAGAGTGAATCCTTGGAAAAGTAGCACATTTATATCTCCACTGAAATGCCATCAAGATTTCAGAGCAGTTAATGATTACCTTTAAAAACTGCAAGGCCTGAAACTCAGCCGAAAAAATAAAGCTGACAGTCATCCGAGACGTCTGAAAGCTTTACCCTCCTCACTGTTGCGTCCCAGCCCCTTAAAATGAGGAGAAAAGGGGAAATCTACGGCTTCCGTGGTCCAGCAAGAAAAGATCATCTTCTGGTTCTGCGTAAAACTGGGGAAGGTGCTTTTCCCTGCAACCCCCAGGCAGCCGTCCCTCAGTGCTTGGTGACGCCCTCGTCAGTGTCTTAGAAATCACCTGCAGTTTCCACTCATGGCAACTATTTAGAGGCTACTTATATACTCCAGATTATAGGGTTAAAACCCATTATATATTTTTGTAACTGGAAAAAAACATTTTAAGCTATCACATGAAAAAGAGCTGTGTTCTGTTGTCTCTGCCACACAGGGGACATTCACTTTGCAGAAGTTATCTGCCTGGCAACAATAAGTTTCAGGGCTGACATTTCTCCTGCTAAATAAAATCCCTGTCTTTCTTTAAAAAAATTATTTTCCACTTTCAAATAACCACCTTCCTGCCATTTTGGTGGTCTTTAGGGTTTTTTGGTTGATTTATTTATTGTAGCATACGAGATTGGTCCACGAGGCTTTATTTTTAGCTCCGATGTTGTCTGGAGTTACTCTTCGGTCTCAGTAACATGGGTTTACCAGGCACACACATGCTGGGAGCAGCAGCCCTGGGGGAAGCCTTCGTGAACAGCCCACGGTCGCACGAACACCCCTTACACTGCAGCGCGGAGAGCAGTTGTGAAAGGCACATGGTCTTATGAACACGCTCCACACCAGCAACGGGCACAGTTTTCAGTCACTCCTCATATCACACTATACAGCCTAACAGGAAAAGTACAATTCAACTACTTGGAAACTTGGGTCATAACAAACTGCTTCTAAATGGCTTCCAGGGGATTTCTTTTGCTATCTCAATAACAATGCCAATCTAAAAGGGTACCACTGATTTCTAATAATCTGAAGCAATATATTGTTAATAACTGTTCAGAAACCTGAGCCACATATAAATTAACCTTGCAGATTCTCTTTTCGATGCATTTAGACAGGCAGCCGCGGGAGGCAGAGGTTTTATAGAAGCAGGTTTTAATAGAATATGGCATTTGTGAAGAGCGATCTAAGATGATTAACACTGCGACACACACACACCTGGACTTTCAAACAACGTCCTTGGTTTTCTTTCACCTTACAAATCCTAGGGACTTTTTGGACAACAACCCTCTTGTTAATGAACATTCAGCCCAAGTGCGATGTGTGTTTGTCAATGAGCCAGAGTGGGGGAAGCTGGGCGGGTCCTGTGGTGCATGACAGGCCCCTTGCTAGCAGTGCTGCGCCAGCCACCCTCCGTGCCCAATGGGCCCTTCCAGGCCCGGACCTGCTTTTGACCTAAGTGGGAGCTGAATTCAGGCACAGCAGCGGCCAGGTGCTCCTGGGCTGGTGCGTGGGGAGGTTCGTGTGCATCTTTGGCACTTCCTTTTTCCATCTGTCTTGAGAGCAAGCAGAGTGGGCCATTCCTGTGCCTATGAGCCTAGGAGCACTGATATTGTAGGCCAATCCAAGAGGCCACATCCTAAATAAAATGCTTACCCGAAATCCTGGTTAATGCAATAGAGACCGTTTAAAATTATATTATTTACAACAATGCAAATAATTATCTGTAACATCTACAATGGCAAACCTGGCAAAGTTATGACACATCCATTTTCTTAAGTGATATTCTTGTTTTCTATCCTACATATCCTATCTGAGAAAACACAAGTGGAGATGGGCCCTGCCTAGTCTACCAGGTTGCTAAGAAACAGGCATTTAAATCGCATAATATTGTGTAGATGAATATTTGACAAATATTGGTAATTACAACAATCCCTTTTGCATCTAACTTCCTGCCCCTCCCCCAAGCCCCTACTTGTGACCCCTGCACTAATATTGTGATATGTCATTGTGGCCCTGCAGAGAAGTGTCTTTGGAGGTTCCCTTCCTGTTCCAAATAGATCTCCAGGAGTGTCACTTCGGCACCATCAAAAGCCCTGAAATGCTCTGGGGGAGGTTCCTATTTTTAAAAGGCCATTTCTCTCAGACAATCCCCGGGTTTGGAATCTGGGATGGGGGGCTTGATCAGGACAAACCCACAAAGTCTTCACACCGAGAAGGAAAGATGTGTTTGAAAGAGCGAACTAAATATGTTAAATTTAGAAAAGGAAAATTAAGTTAACTTTAGCATTTTCTTAACTGTGATTTTTGTTACCCGGAAACAACTTCTAAGGGAAGTTAAGAACATTAGTTCTTTTAAACTTAAGTGTAGTGGGTAGAAAAAAATCTTAAGGGATGAGAAGAAATGCTGTTTTGTTTTTCTTTAAATCTCTGCTATCTATACCTCTAGTGAATAAATAGCAAAAACATTCAGCAACTGTCAAGACTAACTGGCAAATTAATATTATTTTTCGAAGTTATTGAAAAGTCTGAGCTAAGGCACCTGCACCGTTTTACCAGGACTGTGTTGATATGATGTTGTTCGTGGTAGCTTTGGTGTTTTCAAATCTTAAATCAACAGAATTGAAAAGTTGATACAAGCACAGGAATTTGCACACACATGACAGAATTGAACTATGTTTTGCAAGAAAAGTCACTGAGACGTGCCACAAAAATTGGGCAAGGGGGATAGAGACAATTTTGAAATTAATGTCATAGTTCATACATTGGACTATGATCGGTGTATACTCACTGAAGTACCAAAATAAACAATTCATTACACCTTAGATGTTACCATATGATTATTGCATTTAGAAAAATCTTTGTATATTGCCTATCGAAAAAAAAAACACTTTCTTTAAATGAAAATTTCTACTTACTTCCTTATCAAATATCTGTGTCTTCCAATTTATCAGTGGCTCCTTAACCAAAATCAAACATACCATTAAAAAGAAATAAAAGGCATAAATGATACTGAGAAAAGCAAAACTTAGAAGCTTGTTTATCAGATACTCAGATGGTTGGATGTGCATTTTTCATATTTTAGAAACCGTTAAATAAACTGAGTATTAATTAGTTTATCAATTCTTGAGAGAAATTGCCCCAGCCAGTAGCTGTCTGGCAGTGTCAGTGAAAGACCAGTTATTATTCACCCCACACATGACAATGTGGAGAGTGTCATCAGAGGGAAGCCAAGGTTTTGCAGGGAATCCTTGCTGGTGTTGGACTCTCAGCTGTTTTCTGGGCTATTTTTTTTAATTTAACAAGACCATGCGCTGGGGTTTAGGACCGCAATGTTTTCACAAAAGGAGCACTGAGCCTCCCACGTTCCCACTCACGGCAGCTCCCATGTTGATTTGAGCTGCACCAAACACTGCTTTCCTGAGAGTGATAGGTCCGCTGTGTCTTTAAAAGAAGCAGTGTGTCAGCTTTCATCTGGCTGTTTGCACTTTTACCTGTAATCTGATTGTGGGAGAAAAGGAGCACTTGAGCATCCCCCCCTGGCACCCTGTGACCAATAGCGTTTGTTTGGTTAGTAATTCTATCTCAGCCGGGACTTTTCCCAGTGGCTGGGCTGTTGCGCTGTGTGTACATAGCTGCATCTCCATGGCAATGGAAAAACATGATGCTAGAGATCCAGAAAGGGGCAAAGGAGTGGATGAAACTCTACCCTCATCTCCCAGCCTCCTGGGAGGGGCCAGGCTAATTTATATGTCAAGTTAAGGGATGTTGGGACTCAGGGATCAAAGAAGGTCAAAACTGGGCTCTTGGAATGGGAGATATTTATTGTGTTTAATATAAATAGAAATGTGTCCAAGAAGAGAAATTGAAACCTGAAAAGGCACGTAGATGGTGGTCAGTACATATAAATAATACATCTGCAAATGGGTAGATTGCTAAAATTACCAGGTACTTTAAAAAGCTGTCTTCATTTAAATCAGGATAAATTAAGACAGTGACAACCTCAACCGAAATTGAAAATACAAATCACTTGGAAACATTGACTAAGATTTCTAGCTGTACTTTAGAAACGTTTGTAATACCTTCTGGCTATAAATGCTAAGATGACCACATGCACGTTAGAAATTTCTGGCTTCACATCTTGGTTACATATGTTTTGTTATGAAGAGCATTTGTTTCTTACCATTAACAATACAGTCAACTCAGTGTCGTTAAACAGCATTACCCTGACAAATTGTGGGGTGGGGGCTGTGAGCGCCATGAGTGCCTGATGGAGAAAGGCGCTTTGTGCTTGGGGGGGCCCATTAGTGAAACAATTAATAAGCCTATAGCAAAACTGATATGATGGGAAATGACTTCTATTCAGTTAACTCAATTATTAGTGCTAATTGGGGCCACGTGAAGCATGGGTAATTGAAATTCACAGATAATCCAAAAACCTCTATTTAACCAATAACTTCAAACTTCTTTCCCATCAAACCAATTACCAGAGGAGCTAACAAATAGAAAAAATGGATTAAATTGAATTTCACCTCCCCAAAGATTACCACTATGATGTCTTTTTATTAATTCAGGGCAAGACCAAAGATTAACTATATTCTAGGGACCAAATTACAAATAGTCCCCAACAATTAAAAAGGAAAAGATTATAGGACAAAGGTTTGTTTATAAATCAGTTATTTGACACTCAGAATGCTTTTCCTCCTGGAACAATGTAGCCCATTGTGGTTCAGTTCCAAGGCAGCCCATAGAGGTCAACCGGGAACCTAACAACATTGGAAATATATTTAGGATTCTAAGTTCCTGAATCAATCCTCTTTGAATCCTAAATCCTTACCCTCCAACCCCTAAATCTCTCCAAGCCTTAAATTTAAGTTGCTTTTTTTTAAAAATTGAGGTTAAACTCACAAAACATAAAATTTACCATTTTAAAGCGCACAGTTCCGTGGCATTTAGTGCACTCATGATATTGTGCAACCATCACCCTATCCAGTTCCAAAACACTTTCTCAGTCCAAAAAGGAAGCGCCTTTGGACCCTTTAGCAGTTGGTCCCATTTCCCCTCTTCCTCAGCCCCTGGCAGCCACTGAGCTGCTTTTTGTCTCTACGCATCTGCCTGTTGTGGACATTTCATTTAAACAGGTCATAACACTACACGGTATTTTGTACCTGGCTCTTTCACTCGACATAACGTGTTCAAGCTTCCCGCGTGTTGCCACACGTGTCAGGGCTTCATTCCTCTTCATGGCTAAATAATATTCCACTGTGGGGACAGACTGCATTTTGTTCATCTATGCCCCGTCAGGTGGACCTGGGCGTTTCCACCCTGCGGCTGTTGTGAATAATGCTGCTCTTAAACCTCAAATGATTCTCACCTGACAGTCTCCGGTCCCTGAGGAAGGCAAAAGTGGAGTCGATGAAGGCCCTGCAGGAGCTTGGGCAGGAGGGAGCCCGGGGGTGGTGTGGGGGCACCCAGAGTGGCGTCTGGGCAGCAGCACCCCTGGGGACAGATGGAGTCTGTGGGAGACGGTTCTCACGCCTCCACGATGCGGGATGATTCCAGCCAGGAGCTCTGCAGGGGCAGCAGTGAGGGGCAGGGGCCAGGAGGGCCTGCGGGGTGGACAGCACGCACGTGCCCAGATCCAAGCTGTGCGGAGCCAGGACCTACCTGGGGAGGAATCTGCACGTGCTCTGGACCTGCTCCCGCTTTCCTGAAAACACAGGCATCAGAAGAGGATCCGGTAGCAGCCGCCAAATTCAAGACTAAGACTCCACTCCACAGAAAATTCTGTGCCCCCAGCCTGGGTGTCCCGATGCCCAGAACACCCACACCTCCTGGCAGAGTCCTCCAGCACGCTGGGCCTGGCCGAGGTGGGCAGGTGTGGGCCGGAGCTCCTAAGGCAGGGTCTTCCTGGCGCATACCACACCATTTGCCATTTTCCAGTAACTACCCTTGGTCGATGTTCCTTACAATAACACCTGGCTTTGTAATCTGGTGCATATGCATGTGCTTTTACATATATGCTTTGTATTCATTTACGTGTGTATGTACACACACATGTGGATTATATGTCTACATGTAATGTATGTATTTCTATATATGTAAGTACCATGTTTCATTTTCCGAACCAAGTTATATGTACCCCTTTTTATTTGTTCCATAAACTTCATATTAATTCAATAAATAAAATTTGTCCCAAATCCAACACAACACATTAACTCTTCATTTTTCCCCATTTCCTTTCAGTGTTTGTGTTTTTCAATGTTTAGAATATTAAAAGTTTTGTATTTTGCCTTTTTCACTATTTTATCACTTTTCTAGATATTTCATAATTATATATATATGGTAACATTTGGTCCTCACAACTTTAAAGATTGGCACGGCGAGGGCCATCCTTAGTGGACCCCGGGACGTGAAGCCAAATTACGCCGGATGCATCAGGGAAGCAGGAGCTAAAAACAGTGTCCTTTTTAAAAATGTGCGTGCCTTTCAAACGGAACAAGCAAAGTGCTTGCAGATGCAAATGGTTTCGAGTTTCAGGGGACTCGGGCAGTGTGGGAACGCCCGCCGGGGGCACTCAGCAGCCCTGGTTCTGTGTCCTGGGGAAGTCACTGCTGTCCGCGCCTCCTCCGTTGTCCGCGCCTCCTCCGTTGTCCGCGTGACGAAGAGGACGCAGAACTGCCCCATCCGCTGCCCAGGGCGGGCAAGGGCCCAGCACAAAGGCCAGGGAGTGGGGTTTGCCCACGCGACCTGCGGCCTCCAGGGGCTCCCGAGGCTTGTCCGCGTCTCCCGTTGGGGACAGAAGAGGGACCCCCTGGACATCACCAAGGGGCACATGGAGTCGCAGCGGACGCCCACGCTGCGGAGCGATGCTGGCAGGTCGCAGGGCGGAGCTCGCCGGGCAGACTGCGGTCCCAGCCGCGGAACCTCCGCGGGGCCCCACGAGCCCCACGAGCCCCACAAGCCCCAGGAGCCTTGCTCATGCCCGGCGGGGTCTTGCGTCCCTGGCTGACCCCCCGCAGTCCGAGCTGCAGTCCCTCTGCTCCCCACCTGCTGCCCGCGCCCCGCCACGGGCGTGCCTGCAGATGACACCCGGTCACGAGGTTGAACAGGACCAAGGTCATTTGAAGGAAACTTCCTGACCTCTCTTCCACCCTGGGTCTGCCGCCCTTCCCTCTGGTTTCGGAGAAAGAAGCGCTCTCCCCCCTCAACGAGGCCAGCCTCTCCTGCGTTCCTTCCACCCACTGCCACAAAACGTGTCTTTTCATCATTCCCATCCCCGGCTTTGACTCCTCTCTTGGTCAACAGCTACGTCCAAGGTCGTCCAGCTGTCAAACCAACACAGGAAACGGCCTCACGCGCCCAGCCAAGCTGCCCGCCACGTCCGGCCGGACTCAGGCAGCGCTAAGAAAATGATCTTACAGTGGCCATTTTCTCCTTAAGCCGGAGCACTACAGCAGGCAGAGGGACAGAGGAGGGTGCGTGGGGTGACACACAGCGTGTGCATCTTCTAGAGCTTGTGTGTGTGTGTGTGTGCGGTGGCGTGTGCCCTCACACCCCCTGGAATCTTGGGGGTGGTTATGTCCCAGACAGGAGACCCACGAATGACTTTTACCCTCTTGCGTCCCTGTGTTTTCCACACTTCCGTGGTGAACGTCGTCATCCACGCGGCCACGTCTGACTGAGGACTCACCGCGCACCACGCACTGAGCCGAGGGCTTTACCCGCATTTCTCACTCAGTGCGCCATGGCTCCGAGAATGACGCACCCTGGCGACCCCTGCTTCGTGGACGAGGAGGCTGAGGCTTAGCTCCTCAGTGGCAACAGGTGGGAGGACGTGGGGAGGCCGCCCGGTGCAGTGAGTGCCACATGGCTCACAGGTGACTGTGATTGGTGCGCAGGGGCCCACTGGCCAGTGCTCTCAGGAGCTGCACCTATGACCGTCAAAGGACCCAGCTTGGCAGGAGACCTGGGCCAGGGAAGAGCTGCCTCAGCCCAGCCCACAGGGAGCTCTGCAGCAGGGGCCTCCCAGTTGCTCAGCCGGCGCCAAGGGCCCAGGCTTTGCACCTTCCCATGGGCCGGTCACTGGCCGTGGGCTGTGTCCAGGGAGGGGTCACAAGCCTGGGGGAGGCAATTCCCCTCTCCGAGTCCCCGGCTGGAGGTGGCCAGCAGCCAACCCCTTCTGCAGCTGGGGGACACGGTGCCTGGTTGGGGGGACTGGGGGTGCCCTGCAGTGTCCACCACAAATGCACCACATCCAAGTCTCCCCTCCCCTGGGAAGCCTTCTTAGATTCCCCCATCGGAGTGGGCCTGGAAGACTCTTCCCCTACTCCCTACGCTTGTCTTCGGTTGTATCAGGTTTGACAGCTATCGTGGGTTTGAAAAGCTTCCCCCCTAGACTGTGATTTCCTGGTGAGGCACTAATCACCTTTGGGGACATCTTAAAATCTCAACCTTCAAAAAGGTTATGGGTAGGCCGGGCGCGGTGGCTCACGCCTGTAATCCTAGCACTCTGGGAGGCCGAGGCGGGTGGATCGCTCGAGGTCAGGAGTTTGAGACCAACCTGAGCAAGAGTGAGACCCCGTCTCTACTAAAAATAGAAAGAAATTATCTGGCCAACTAAAAATATATATAGAAAAAATTAGCTGGGCATCATGGTGCATGCCTGTAGTCCCAGCTACTCGGGAGGCTGAGGCAGTAGGATCGCTTGAGCCCAGGAGTTGGAGGTTGCTGTGATCTAGGCTGACGCCACGGCACTCACTCTAGCCCGGGTAACAGAGCGAGACTCTGTCTCAAAAAAAAAAAAAAAAAAGGTTATGGGTAGACGGCAAGGGACCAGCTCCTGTGGCCATGCGGCGGGCCTTGCTGTGCACATGCGCCTACCTTGGGGCTGCCCAGTGGGGTCTCAGAAGGCCACAAGACATGGCTGCTCTTCAGGATTTGGTGTGGGTGAGTCCTCTGGGAGTCCTGGCTCTTTGGAGCTCTCGCTGCACTGGGGGTGCCCACCCTCGGTGCAATGCGCCCAAACTCACCAAGGCAGCAACGGCAGCCCTGAGACTTAGGTCCAAGGAGGTGGACATCAGAGGGCATTTGATGAAGAAAGGACTCCTCATGTGCTGCCAGACCTGCTCTCTTTGGATGAGGGCCTGTGCAGGTGGGTCCTGGGCTTGGGCAGGCAGGTCCTGAGCAGGTAGTTCTTGGGCAGGTGGGTCTTGGGTAGGAGGGTCCTGGGCAGGAGGGTGTTGGGCAGGTGGGTCCTGGGCAGGTGGGTGTTGGGCAGATGGGTCCTGGGTAGGAAGGTTCTGGGCAGGAAGGTCCTGGGCAGGAGGGTGTTGGGCAGGTGGGTCCTGGGCAGGAGGGTGTTGGGCAGGTGGGTCCTGGGCAGGTGGGTGTTGGGCAGATGGGTCCTGGGTAGGAAGGTTCTGGGCAGGAAGGTCCTGGGCAGGAGGGTGTTGGGCAGGTGGGTCCTGGGCAGGTGGGTCCTGGGCAGGTTTGGGTCCACATACGGAAGGCCTTTAGCAGGGCTGAGCAGGAAGGGGTAGGGAGAGACCGACAGTTGTCATCCAAGTTTCATCTTTTTCTGGTTAGAGGGATGTTGGTTTCATAGCCTGATGTATACAGATTTATTAAAATAAAACCTTTGCTCACAAGAGAAAAGAACAAAGCTTGGGATATGATCCCAGTTTGTTTATGGCGGCCGGACAGTGGCCAGAGCACGTGCCCTGGAGCCAGACTGCCCGTGTTTCCATCCTCCCCTACCCCCAGCTCTGGGATGACTCCACTGAGCTCCAGTTTCTTCGGCAAATAGGCGTAAGACGGTACCTACTTCATAGGCGGTTAGGAGGTTTAGTGAGTTAATATTTTTAATGCATTTAGAACAGTGCCCTACACAAAGTAAGTGCTATATAAAGGCTCAATAAAATAACTTTGCTTCAAAGATTTATGAGAAAGCACTTTGAAAAGAATCAGAAAATGATGCAATAACTTGACCTGTGATATGGGGAAAATCATTTTAAGCTGCCATTCCAGGTTATTTACCTGTAAACTGGGCAATGCAGTTTCTGAAAGCATGGCTATGTGTTGGTTGGTATTCTTTAGAGAATGTTATACTTCTTTGGTAGTGGAATTTTGTAGCTGAAACAGATTTCCCAGAGGTCGTTTGCTCCCTAAAAAGTTAGCAAGGAGGAGAAGCTGCCCACGGCGGAGCTAACGTGCAATGTCGCAAGTGGGGAAGGATGTGTCTCTTCAAACACGCGTGTCTGTCAGAGTGCAGGTGAGGGTGTCTCTCCCACGTCCCACCTGCCTGCGGTGGGGATGGTGTGTGTGCGGGGAGGGTCCGCTGATGGGGGATCCAACCCTCCTGGAGACTCCCTCTCTCTCCCTGCTGGCCATGGGCTCATTTGTTTAGAAAGCAGGACATGTTTGCATGACGTTGAGTAACCCGTAGAACCTGTTTCTTCCCTCCCCAACAGTGTTCCAGAATGTATATTCTTTTAACTTAGAGCCACTGAGATTTTACAGTGGAATAAATAATGCTGCTCTGGTCTTAGTTAATTTGTGAAATACTGTTTGACTGGGTGCGTTTATAATATTAAAGATTCATAATATCTTCCAGCAGAATATGAATATCTAAGTGAACATTTTTGACCTTTGTAAAATCCACAAAAAAAGCAACATTAAAATTTCATGTAAACCACCCCAAATGAAGGTTTTTAGAGCAGTATCTGTGTCGCCACATTGGCCACGGATATTAGTTTTGATTGCTAGTTCACCTATTAAGGGTCCCCGCTGTGATGCGATCAATGTGACATCCTAATTGGCATTATGGATGGAACTGTCTGCAATGGTTACTCCACAGTGCTCAACAAAAATGCCCAGAGCCACTAAAAATTCAGCCCCTCACCAAGGACGCGAGCCGTGTTTACTGAGCACCGAGAACACGTCCAGGGCTGGGGATGCAGGGACGGGAGAACAGTGCCCCTGTCTCCAGAGCTGGCTGCCCAGGAGAGGGGACAGACACGCGGGGGTCGAGGACAGGGATCATGTAGGTTCCAGAAGGGCGCAGAGCAGTGAGGAGGCAGAGTCAGGAGCTCTGGGGGACAGCAGCTCCGTCCTGATGACATTGCTGCTGATGCCAATGGCATGAGTGCCCTCCTGGGGACAGGGCAGGCCTGTGGGGACAGGGGCCGGCAGGCGGACACTCCCCAGCGACTGGGTTCCGGTTCCGTCCTGTTCCGGCCGTGGCCAGCACACCCCTCTCCCCACCCAGTCTCCTCTGCAGTCAGTGTGGAGCCTCTGTTAACACAGCACCAGATCCCCGAGCGCCTCTTCTGTGCCACACACTGTGTTGCTTTTTAAAAAATATATATAAAATTTAGTTAAATCCTCAGATATGCTCGGTAGGTTATCTTGAAATTTTAGCAACCAGTAAAAAGTGGAAACGTTACCTGCCCAGTCCCCCTGCCCAGCCCCGCTCCTGCGCAGTGCTTGCAACTTTGAGAAACGGCCACAGTCTAAATCAACTTTAGTACAGACAGAATATCTTTGGACAGTCAAGATGATAGAATAACAAACAATCTCACATACGATGATTTAAAACATGTAAATTTATTTGAGTGTAGATTTTAGCATATACAAATTACACGTGTTAATCCTACATGGGGTGAAATTTAGACATAATTTCTCTCTTTTCGTCTTACCCATTTTTTAGGAATTAGAAAATTATATAGCATATAATTTAGAAGTTGAAAAGAAATAATAGGGGGTGAAGAATATGGTTCCCAGAATAAATAGATAGATCTGACATTTTCAGTACAGTGCATTTAGAAGAATAGACAGTTTGACTTTTAACCATTTTGGCATCTTATTACGCTAACCCACAGCAGAACGGAGTCAGATTCTGCATTGTCAGAGGAAAGCATTTTACTTGAAAACCCTCTGGAAAAAAAATGTTGTTTCTACTTACACAGACCTGGCAGTTTCCGTGACACTCCTTGATGACAGGTGTTACTTGGTCACAAGAACAGGTAGCGCGGAGGTAAGCAGCGACAGGTTTCCCACAGTGTGGTTGTCATTGTCTGTTTAAACCTCCTCTGCGTGCACGAGCGCCTGTGCTTTCTCTGAGTGTGGAGCAAGTTTTAAACTCTGCGGGGAGCCGGGCAGAAAGTGACCGACCCGCTGGCGCTCAGGTTCCTGCACAGTCCAGCTGTCGAGGTGCTGCCTCGGTTTACCTGATACACGGCTGTCGAGGCTGCAGAGAGGTGAGTCGAGTCAGAGGCACGTCCCCACGGGACACATCAGGCACCCCAAGACTTTGCCAGCAGACGTCCCCATCTCAGTCCAGCCTGTCCTGCAGGCCCAGGGGGAGATGCCTCCGCTGTCCTGGGCGCTCCCTCCACACGGTGAGGACAGAGCCGCCTGGCCCGGCCACGCACTTCCTGGTGGAGCAGTTCCAGGTCTCCATGGCTCCCGGGAAACTGCTCTGGTGCTGTCCCTTTCCGCAGCTCCGTCCCGCCTGGCTGTGTGGTCTCGACTGATCTCCGCGTGGCTCTCCTTCCCGCCACGTCGGGGGTCTGACCTCCGTGGTCCCTGGGCTTAGCGGCCAGAGGGGCCGGTGAAGACGGAGATGAGGCCGCACACGGGTCGTGTCCTCTCTCCAGTTGGGAGGCAGAGCTGAAGCTGTTATTTTCTCTTACACCTACGCTGGTATATATTCTTTATATGTAAGACATGTCTCAAACAACTTTGTGATTTAGGAAGGTTTCCATGAACTCCTAGCTCCACTCAGTGTCCCGTTTCTTCTCAGGTCACGTGATGCTCTTCACTGGACACATTTGATCATCTCTTTCCCTCCTTAAAACTCGAGTCCAAGATAAAGAGTGAGGACAAACAACAAACACCACCAGGTAGCAGAACAGTCTTTTTGGTGTAATTTCAGTCTTTTGATTTTTAAGTGTGCGTGTATTTGCTTAAGCGTGTAACTCAGTGTGGATGCTCAGTGCACTGACGTGCACACCTCTGCACACCAGACACACTTCTTAGGGGTGCCATGAAGCACAGCATGTGAGAACCGCTTCAAACTACACAGTGCTCTGCACATGGCGACCTGGTTTTTCTTAATAGGAAGAGAACTTATTCATTTTTAAGGCATAAAAAGTGTGAAAATTATAGTGAATAGATTTATGACACATTCTTTCTCTTTGCTGTGTTCATGGTAGATTTTCATGTAATTTGTAAAAATCACCTCATATCTGGAAATCTTGCCTTAAAGTAGATCCTTTTGAAAGAGGTAAGATTAGGTGGAACCACATAAAATTACCATTTGTTAAGTCAAAAATGGTCAAATATAAGCAATTTCATGTGGTTTAGCTGAATATTTTTCTCAAATAATGTTTTAGTAGAGGATGGTATTCCTTTAAAAAATTGGCATCAAATAAATGATATGTCCATGATTAGCAGCATGTCATAAAAGCAAAGCTGCAATAATTATTAATGCCTACACTAATTTTAAATAGTCAAATTATGCTCCATGTCATTGCATTTTAGAGCTGAAAAGTACCTAAGAGATCATTAATCTAACATTATTTTTAAGATATGGAAATTGAGTCTCAAAGAGGTTAATCACACATCCAGAACTCTTATTTCCTGATTTACAATTCAGCACTTTCCCCCATTCTATACAGCCACCCTTATACAATATGCATCGCGAACAGCTTGATTGTACAAGGGCCCTGGTGTTCTGGCAAATTTGCATATAAAAAGATTATAAGAAATCACAGTTCCAGTGTAGCGTAAATACAACCTAAATGAAAATATTAACTGGAAAGTATTAAACATTTACTTAGTACTTTTGCCAGCCTCTTTACACTTTAGGGTGTGTGTATTTTACAAATGACTTGGGTAGACTGTTTCCTGTATGGTCTTTAAGGGTCCCGAAGCACCGGGGCCCCGTCCCTCCCGCCACCAAATAAAAGACAAAGAAGGTGTATCCCAGGCCTTTGCAGTGTCCACTGTCTGTCTGGAAGATCGTGTCGTGCCTTTCGCACAGGTGGCAGGTGAGGGGCGCCAGGAGGACCCGGCAGGAGGGATGGGGAGGGTTGGACCCTCTGAGCTTAGGGACTGTTCCGTTTGCTGGGTTAAAATCTGAACGTGTCAGTCTCGTTCCTGCGTTTGTGGGAGGCTGTCCCAACTGGAAAGCAAGCCATCACCCCTAGACAAAAACCAGACCTCCAGGTCGTCCCCTGGAGCCGGTGACTGTCCTGGCTGTGGGCGCAGACGTCCTCTGCACGGTGACGCCAGGTCTCATTAAGCTGAGCTCTAACGTAATTGTCTGGCTCTCCGTTACCTTGGTGAATGCGCCGTCACCCCAGAGCGGGAGAAACCCTCCAAGGCAAGTGGAACAGGACGGGGCGATTGGCCTCAAATCCCAGGCTGAGCAGCAGAAGCTGTGGCTGGGTCTGACTTTGTTCTGTGCAGAATCTCCAGGTCGTCAGGTCTGCAGTAATGGCAGACAGAGACACACAGAAGGGAAGATCAACCTCTCACTTACCTGCTACCTCCTCAAGGCACCTACTGCTCTGTGTCTTTATTTGTTAGAGCATGGGACAAATGTTGTGAGTATATATTAATACCTCCATTCAATTTCTCCGGCTGGGAGGCTCTTTTGGGCAGGCACAGAGCATTTTTTCTTTTTGCATCCTCTATAATTACTGCATAGGAGGCATTCGTTAAACGTTTGTCGAATGAATGAATGAGCATGTGTGTGTGCTCTGACCAGGACTTTGTTTTATGAATAGGCGGGGTGGACCCATGTAACATGAATTGAGTGGCGTCATCTGCCACCAATTTGTGGAATTACATTATGAAACATTCATCCAGCAGGATGAAAGGGTTTTCCTATGCTGGCATGTGCTTTTGAAATGTAGCACCCTGCAGGGGTAGAGTAGGGTGAACCTCTGAAGTCATTACTACCCATTAGCAGCTGAGTGTGAATTGGTTTATCAGCCACTTGCCCCTGGCGACTCCCTGCCAACAGCCCTGGAGGTCCCTGAGGGTCTGGGCTGGTGAGGAAGAGACAGGGTTGCAGGGCTGAGTAAGTGCAAAGAAAAGGCCTTCAGAGAGCCCAGGCGAGGAACTTAGGAGGGAGGGTCTCTAGAAACTTCTCCCAGCTTTTTCAGGAAGCGGCCCTGGGGCTTCTAACAGGTGAGCCCAAGCCAAGACCCCCACCTCCGAGGCCAGGGAGGTTCACTTGTGGGTGGGAGTTTTCTTTTCTACATGTTCTAATAAAAGAAATTACCCACAAACTAACATTGCGTGTTTACAGAACACTCAAACAAATGTTGAAAAGCAGCAACGCGTGACAGGCATGGTTTTGCAAACCAGCCGGGCTCCCTCAGCAGTCACTGGGGATGCTGGGCCGGGAGCGTCCTCTCTCCCGCTCTTTCCTGGCATCAGTGGATGCTCAGACGGTGCCTCTGCTAGAGATCTGTGTGCGTGCTCATGGGAGCGCATGTGTGTCTGTGTGCGTGTGTGCGGTGTGTGCACGTGTGTGCTCACTTGTGTGCGTAGGGGGAGTCCCTGCAAAGTGGGCTATCTAAATATTTAGGGAAATGATCAGTGTCAGAGCAACGTTTTTGAATGGTTAAATGTGAGTCAAGAAAACTGTTTTAAGAAAGAAGTAAACGGTGCTACAGAAACAACTGGAGACCTGTGTTTGGAAACGAGAGATGACGCGCTATGTTGTTCTCCGGGGAAGCTGTGTCCCGGCCCCTCGGCGTGAACACCTGAGCCACTGCGACCTGCACTGGGCAGCTTGCTGTCCCCTGGCTCCACCCATCTCACGGGAGACCAAGGGCACAACCCCTCGTCACACACACAGGTCCATCTTCGGCAGAGTCTGAGCAGAAGGTGCACAACTCACACACACTCCACACTCCGTCCTGCAATTCCACACCCACGGGTTTCTCTGACTTTGTTATGTCTAACAAATTGCATCTTGTGCAGCACATGATGAAAAGAACTAGGTTAAACTGAAATTGTATAGCCCTTTCCCATGGCCTGGCGAGCAAATCAGAGTGTGTTTTGCTTTGTATTCTGTTCCCACCTCAAAGGAGGGATTAAAATAGCACTGCTTGTCATGTCTCATTATGGAAATCGCTGTGGCCCTCAGAGAGGCGCTGGGCTCCTCCCGTCCCAGGGACCCGGCGCTGCACTGAACATGTGACCTGCCGGAGGCCCCGGATCACAACCTGTCATTTTAGAGCAAGACTAGCCAGATCTCCCGTGAGTCTTAATCTCACACACACAAAAAGGAGGCAGAGGGTGAGGTCATGGGTCCCCCCCAGCCCCCGACTTAAAAAACCTGCGAGGGAAAAGAGGGTGGATTTCACCAGTGACGCCCTGTGCCGGTTCTGTTAGCACACCGCATGGGCGGAGGGAAGCAGGTTTTCTTTTGTTTTCAGACGTGTGGAGAACCAGGCACACAGGGACCTGTTCCGAGAACGTCTTGCAGGTGGAGACGCCGCCCTTCCTCACCTCCTCACGCCCGTCTCCGCTACGCCCTGGCCCTTCCTGGGGACGCGGAGGAGGGGCGAGGAGTAAAGGTGCACCTCTGCACCCCCCAATTGTCACGCGGAAGCTCCCGCCGGGCTGCCTACGTGAAGTGGCAGGAACGGCTGTTCCGGGATGTCCAATTGCTCTGTTTTGCCTGTTTTTTTAAGGCTTCGGTTGTGAATCTGATTCTTTCACTTTTTTTTTTATTCTTTTTCCTTTTTTGGTGGGCTTTGTTTTATGGGGTTTTCCGTGCTGTCATCATAACTAACAATGGTGGGCTCGGGAGGAAGGATGGGAAGAAGAAGGTTTGCTGGAAATAATTAGGAGGCGGCTGCAGAATCAGGAGATTGGGTGGTGGAGAATTTTATTTTATTCTGTCTCTGCGCACTTGAGTCTCAAGTATGCTTCATAGAACTGTGCAATTAATCTTGACGTGTAAGGATTGGCCGGCATTCTAAACCTGAGGAAAACACACCTCAGCAAAATTCTACACAATGTTAACATAAAAAGCATGGGACAGGAAGGGAATTTAAATTATTAAAAATAATCCTAATGTATTTTTACTGCATGCATCCGTGATCCGTGCCCGACACATTTCCTTGTGCCTTTGTTGCCTGCAGCTGCTCTGAGAGAGAGGAGAGCATCTGAAAACACTGTCTGCCTCCGAGTTGCCTATTTATTTATTTTTCTCTACTACCCTGTCTTTAAGGCTCTTCCAAGAGTGGATCCCACCGTACCCTTCGGTGATTCACTCTAAGACTTCCCCATCCTCTACGCCAGGAAATGCACCCTCGCAGCTACCTAGATAGAAATCTCTTAAGCTGCTTTCTCTGTTCCAACCTCTCTGCAGAACGACATTTCTCAAAGAGCAAGGCCCCCACCATTTGCCTGGGAAATCTGCAATGCATTGTCTAATACATCTCATCCTCTAATAGATACTGATAGAAATTGATTTAAACCTTTATAACCCCTATTAATTATACACTTGAGATTTCAATAGCTGGTGAACAAAAATTTCGCTAATATGCTGTAATCAGGCAGATGGAGACAGCGTGGCACAGACTGTAAATGTATGTCAAGCTAGGTGTATGGAAGAAATTAGCCACATGTGTGCACACAGGGTAAAAATACGAGTCTGCGTTAGTGAGCGCCAGCTGGGACACTTTGGGCCTGCCCCTGAATCTCGGGGGGCTACAGGACAACGTGGTATCCAAGAGAGCAAACCCCGCGAGGTTTGCGAGAGACCTGTGGAACCTCAGACTGGGAGTGTCTTAGACATTAAAGAGCACCTTTCCTTAAACTTTTACTTTTATGGGCAATTAATCCTCACCTTGGAGAGAACCGTGTGCGAGGGCAAACCAAACCACGCTCGAGACGTGTTGAAGCTTCCCAGAAAGATGCGTGGTCTGCAGGCGTGAAACTCGCACCGTGATTTTACACCCAGGTTCTTCTTACTCCTCTGCCCCCCAACCCCGTTACAGAGTTGGTCACGTCATCCTCCTCAGTCAGTGACACCGTCGTCAGCGGGCTGTACAGGGTCTCCTCCCGGTGTCACTCATCAGAGAAGGGACACACGTCCCGTCCCATTCCCAGCCCCACCCTACACCTGGCAGCCATGGTGATGTGCGTGTGCCTTTCTGTTCTTGAGTTTTCCTGCAAGAGTATCATTTTTGTCAGAGTGTCTTTAATAAATGTCAGTGGTGTGGTATGAACGCTCCATTCTGCTTGTTCTGCTCACCCGGAAGCATGCCTTTGGGTCCACCATTCTGACAATGCCTGCAGGTCACTGTGGCTTCTTCCAACTGCTGCAGTGCCCCTGGATGACCTCTTCATCCTTCCGACTGCGGACTACCAAAATAGCCCGTGCATAAATATCCTCGTGCATGATACACGTTCTTGCAGATGTTCCCTTGTGGGAATGTGAGTCTGGGGTCCTGAGGTGTGCGTGCACTTCACACGCCTCAGTGCGGCCACACGGCTCTTCTGCGTGGCCCTGCCACGTGCACACCCAGAAACAGACCAAGTAGGCCCAGGATCCCCGATGCACAGCAGAGGTGGCATCTCAGGGCAGGGGAAAGCACAAACTCCTGAGACCCTCGTCCCCTTCTATTTGACTTCTTGTCCTCGTGCCAGTAACAATAACCATCTGAGATGGGTTTGGGATTTTGTCTTAATATCTGGCAGAGAAAAAATGTCTTCATTACACCTCTTTCAGATTGACTTACTATTTTGTAGAAGTTTATTCTTTCATAAGTTCCTTAAAAGAATCCGACCTGAATTTTGATTGATGTTGCACTGAATTTGTAGATCAAGGTGAGGATAATTGAAAGCATTTAGAACATTAAGCTATCCCCTGCAAGATGGTGCTTATTCAGATCAGTGACATCTTTATTTGTCTTTACTTTTTAACTTTTCATTTTGAAATGATTTCCGACCTTACTAAAAAGTTGCAGAAATAGGACAAAAATGTTCCCCATGTGCCTTTCACCCAGTGTCCCCATGTGTTACTAACTTACATAGAGTTCAGAGGTCAAAATCAGGGTGACACTGATGTGATCCTGTTCACTAATCCACGCACGTTATTCAGATGCCACCATCGGCCCCACTCACGGCTTCTGCCCCAGATCCACGCCAGGACCACGGGTCGCGTGTCGTGGCCGAGCCTCCTCAGTCCGCTCCACCCGGGACACCTTTGCAGTATTTCTTTGCCTTTCATGAGTTTAACGCTACCTGCAGATACAACAACTGCAGACAGAGTAACTGGCCTGCTGTTTTGCAGAACGGCCCTCTTTCCAGGTTTGTCTGATGTTTCCTCAGGAATAAATTCAGGTTGTACATTTTTGTCAAGAATATCTTATAATCATGGTTCACAGATAAAATACAGAACACCCAACTATTGCATGGGACATATCTATACTAAAAATAATCCAATGTTTATCTGAAGTTCAAATTTAACTGGGAATTCTGTATTTTTGTACAAATCTGAAAGCCTGTGCATGTGTGATTCTTTGTCCTGCTCAGGGTATCATATGCGGGGTACGTAATTTTGACATTTCTCGTGTACTTTGATCAGTTAATTAGGGTGCTGACTGCCAGTTTTCTCCACTGTAAAGTTATTATTTTTCTCTATTTAACTAATTAGTGTACAGTGGAGAGATACTTTGGGTCTGCAGCCTCCGACAGGGCCTCGGGGCATCTCTCTTCTGAGCTCGCATCTCCCGGGCTCCCCCCTGGCCTCTCAGAGCCAGATGCTACCTGGCAGGCAGCGCTGGCCTTCCGAGGCTAGAATGTTGCCTTCTGAGTTTCCTAAAGCTTTTTAACATACTAGGAAGCCAAAGATATTAGCTAGAATGATAGGTCAATTTCACTAACCTTGAAGGCTTGAAAAAAATTTGCTGATTCATTTTGTTTGCTGAGTTCACAGCCTTTTAGTATTTTTGTGCTAAAGAAAATTTATTTAACATTTTACCATTTAATTAAAGAAAACGTGATTATAGTCGGTTTATGCCTGTTCCAAATTGTCCCTTTGTCACCTCATACTTTGTACGAAATTCCCTTTCTTGGAGGGAAAATGCTCTGTGCGGCAACATTTCTTAGACGTTTTTACACTTAGAGTTTGACCGGAGCGTGTTCGTGGGTGGAGACGGGGTCTCAGGGTGTGAGAGGAGGCTTGGCGGGGTCATTTGCGTTGGCAGCTCACCTTCCAGCAGCGCCATTGCCTTGTGAAATATGTCCTTTGGGGAATGTCACCGCTTTGGTTCAGGTTTCCTCTTCCTCCTTGGCTGCGAGTACGATTTCGATGGTGGCTGTTTCACGTGTGCACGCCGCGCTCATGTGGGTAGAGCTGTCGGAAAGCGTAGAATCGCACCCATCTTGCAATTGCACTGGAGGAAGACGGGGTGATGGTGAATATTCTGCACCACTGTATTACTTCGCTCATTAATACATTGATTTATGACTTGTTGTTTTTCTTGGGCTCAATGCAACATTAGTACCTACAAAAAGGCAAACGTGAGAATGCTTTTAAGGCAAAATCCTTTTTTTTTTTGCAAAGGTAATGATGTTCTAAAATTGGAAAAAATGCAACTCAGGCAAAAAAAAAGGAAGAAAGAAAGAAACTCTAAAATGACTGAACTCTTTTTTTTCTCCTAGCTTTTCTAGGTAGTAAAGTTTTCCTCTGACATGCTATCATATTGGTTCCATTATTTAAAAACATTTTTAACACAAGAGTTAATAAGTTTCATGTTTTGTGTTTCTCAATGCTATCTGGTCATCTTCCGCCCTTCCAGATGTTGACTCCCAGTGTGCAATCAGGCTTATGGTTTGAAATGGAACTCGTACAAGGATGTATTCCAAAGCCCTGAATGAATGCCCAGGCCACGGGAACGTGAGACAAACATGCCCCGAGGCTCAGATACTGTGGAGTGCAGGGAGCGATTCTAGCTGGGAATAATAGTGAGATGAAGACTGCTTTTTTTTTTTTAAACTCTCACTCTCTTCCGGGTCTTGCTATGTTGCCCAAGCTGGTCTCGAAATCCTGGCCTCAAGCAATCCTCCCGCCTCAGCCTCCCAGAGTGCTAGGATTACAGGCCTGAGCCACCACGCCCATCCTCAGTGATGACTTTTAGATAAAACACCAAAGGCACCATCCGAGAAAGAAATAGTGGGTAAGCTGGACTCCATTAAAATAAAAAGCTTCTGCTCTGTGAAATGCACTGTAAGAGAATAAAAAGACAAGCCACAGACTAGGAGAAAATGTTTGTAAAAAACATATCTGGTACAGGACAGTTATCCAAAATATACAAAGAACTCCAACTCAATAAGAAGAAAACAAAAAACACACCTGGAAAATGGAAAGAAGACATGAATAGACACCCTCCTCTGAAAGAAGACATACAGATGGCAAGTAAGCACGTGAAAAGATGCTCCACATCACATGTCATTAGGAAAATGCAGGTTAGAGCAACAATGAGCTACCAGGACACACCTGTCAGAGTGGCCGAAACCCAGAACGCTGGCAGCACCCCGTGCAGGCGAGGCTGAGGAGCGGGAGCTCTCGCTCACTGCTGGTGCGGATGCAAAATGGCACAGCGGCTCTGGAAGAGAGCATGGCAGTCCCTGCAAATGCAAACATACTCTTACCTTATTGTCCTTGGTATTTACCCAAAGGAGTTGAAAACTTAGGTCCACACAAAAACCTGCACATGGCTATTTCTAGCAGCTATATTCACAATTGTTAAAACTTGGCAGCAACCAAGGTGTCCTTCAGTAAGTGGACGTATAAAGAGACTGTGGCACCTCCAGACGATGGAATGTCATTCAGCGCTAAAAACAAATGGGCTATCAAGCCAGGAAAAGACACGGAGAACCCGAAATGCATCTTACTAAGTGAAAAAAGCCAATCTGAAGGGGCTCTATACTATGTAATTCCACCTATATGACATTCTGGAAAAGGCAAAACTATGAAGACAATAAAAAAATCAGTGGTTACCAGGGGTTAGAGAGGAGGGAAGATTTTTAGGGCGGTGGAACTACTCTGTCTGCTATTATGGTGGTGGATACATGTCATTATTCATTTGTCCAAACTCAAAGAACAGACAACACCCAGAGTGAATGGCTAGTGTAAACCACAGGATTTAGGTGACAATGTGTCAATATAGGTTCATTGGCTGAGACGAATGTTCCACTCTGGTGGGGACGTTGGTAGCGGGGAAGGCTGTGCATACTTGGGGACAGGAAATATCTTGGAAATCTCTGTGCCTTCTGCTCAATTTTCCTGTGAACCTAAAACTGCTCTTAAAAAATAAAGTTTATTAGTTTTTAAAAAGTACCAAAATAAACTAACAAATAAGATAATGTTGGAGAATTACACTTAGAGTGCAGTAATACACCACGCACCCACAACGCAAAACAGCAAGGGTCACAGAAATGCACGTAGAGATATGAAAAGTCCATAGGACGGCGGGGGGATGCTTGTGGGAGAGCAGAGGGAGGACCCAAGTTGGTGGCAATCAAGGGAACTTTATTTATAATATTTTGTTTTTTAAAGGAGAATGAATTTATAACTTCCATAATTGACCACGGATTAGAGATAAAAGAATAAAGTGAACTATTGCTTGCAAAAACAAGGAAAATCCTGTTTTATAGTTGCAACTATCAGTACCTTGTGATATATCAGATGCGGCAGGTATTTCTTATAAATAACAGCAGCAAACTAACAAACAAGGAATGCAGAGGTGGCACAGCTCCCGTGTGCTCACGACTCCAGCACAGGTGGGCAGCACACAGGAGGCAGGTGCGAGCGGGCTGTGTAGCTGCTAAAAACCGCAACTCGGCGCCAAGGGGAAGGCCCCGAGCTCAGAGTGAAGGAGGAGAGACTTTGCCTTTTGTCTGTTCCGGGCTGTCGGACACCAGGAAAACACCGTCTCATTTCCTCGTCCTTCTACACGTCAGGACGGTGAGGTGCGAGAGACAATGACGCCAGGAGAATTTTGCCCTTTCTCTTTCTGGATCTTTCTTTTTTAAAACGGAGCCTTCATGCTTGTTCTGAGAGGGTGCAGTGCTGCTCTGTTTCCAGCTTGCGTTATTCTACCTTCAGGAGTCAGAAAACACTGGGTTCCGCAGAAGGCTCCTCATCCGGCCTCGGCCCGTCCGTGCTCCTTGGTTATGCTGGTGACGTTGACAGGTGCGTCTCAGGGCCTGGAGTCGTTGCCACCAGCATGGCTTTTACACACAGACGCCCGACAGACGCGCACGATACTCACACATTTTTTCTTTGGGTTCAAGACCATACATAACCCAAAGGCGCATGTCTGCCTTTAGCAGCACACAGGTGGGGTTTGTGGAGAGGCGGGGGCGGAGGACTGGGCTGTCAGTTTAGATTTGGGGCCAAGATGTCCTTTCCAGAAACTTCATATAGAACTGAAATGCCCCAGGAATTGAATTGTTGGTGTGTTCCTTGGAGACTTTCCGGCTTTAAGTGGAGTGTTTCCTGCAGTCGACGTACCTTTCCCGCCCTCCCCACCTGCGCAGCCACCCCCTCCTGCCTCCCTCACTCGCTCCGTGTCCCCAACGTCCGTCCCAGCCGGTGCCCGGCAGGCGATGTAAGCAATCTCCACTACAGACGACAGAAATAAACACACACTTCAGAGCAGATGCCACAAGGTGGAAGAATTTTTTGACAAAAATGAGGCCAACTAACCTGCTTTCTCGCAGCTACACAGAATAGTTGGGCTGTGCTGGTGGAAATGGCTTCCGTCCGTATCCTAATTAATGACGCGGCTGATTCTCAATTTACCTTCTGTCGGCAGCTCGAGAACAAGCACCTGCTTCTATCCGTATCCACTCAGGATCCCCGTCCACGTGAGACAGGAAACGCCTTGACGAGTGGCAAGGGCATCCCTGCAGCCTCGGAGCTGACCTGGAGTGAGCGTCCAGGGCCACACACTCGCTCACCTGCCACCCCTGGCCCACAGCGGTGCTGCCGGGGCAACACCCACCAGCTGGTCTCTGCTCCTTCCAGAACACGGAGTGGGTGGGTGGAGCAGATAATGCCGCGTGGTGTTTCCAACCGGCAACCCCTCGGCGCAGAGTAACAGCGAGAGGCCTGGGAGGTCGGAGCTGGGCCTGGGACTTGGTGCTTAGTCAGTAACTGTTTAGACACCTTTTTATTTTTCCACCAGAAGGGTGACTGCCAGGTAAGGTTCTGGAACCTACCCTAGTGGCACTGAAGAGTTCATGTGGAACACCCAGAAATAAGCCTGGCTCCTGCATGTGGGCAGGGCGGCCCCACCTGTGCAGCCAGCTCCAGGACAGGTGCAGGGCAGCCCCACCTGCGAGGCCAGCTCCAGGACAGGTGCAGGGCGGCCCCACCTGTGCAGCCAGCTCCAGGACAGGTGCAGGACAGCCCCACCTGCGAGGCCAGCTCCAGGACAGGTGCAGGGCAGCCCCACCTGTGCAGCCAGCCTACCAGGCCGGTGCTGGTGCCGCACCCTCTCACCAGCTCCTGGTGCCGCACTGGGCAGAGGGCGGGAAGAACGCGCAGAGCATCTGTGAACACCCAGCTGGAGCCGGCACACAGCAGGTGCTCAGACCAGGTCAGGCCTCCGCCTGCTCCACCTTTCCTTCCTCTCCCTCCTGCACACCTCACGCTTTCGTCCAATGTGGCGTCTGTTGTGTACCAGGCCCTGAGCCAGGCAGGGTGGGGAGGAGAGGAGTACAGGGCAGAGGGTCTCTTTGCAAAGACGCCGCACTGCAGCTGGGTCGTGAGACCTGGGCAGAAGACTCCAGCATACTTACGAGAAGTGAGGGCAGAGGAGGCCTCTGTCGTTCTCTCTCATGCCGGGAAGGGTGGGGCACACTCTGTGATCGGGTCACAACCCCAGAGAGGGCACCGCTGGGCAACGCAGCAGCGAGCGCCTTCTATGGCCTTCAAGAGCTGGGCTGTGGATCTCTAATCTGTTGGGTTTTTTTTACTTTTTCAATGTATTTCTTATTTAATATTGGGTCTGTCTTCTGCAGAAGTAATAAAATGTTTTATTCTTGTGTCTGTAGTACACGTGGATGCTTCCTTGTGTTCACTGAGTTGCTCACCTCGTTATTTGCATCTGGTGACGAGCTGCCAAACTGGAGGCTCTCCACCTTTGGAGGGAACGTGGACTTTCAGGAACCTGGGACTGTGGAAGGTGGTTGTGTCCCTAGAAACTGGGGTGCGCACGGTTCAGAGAAGCAAGTGATTCTCTACACACGCATCGTGTCATGCACCCTCTGTCCAGCCTGGAAGGGGGACCTCAGCTGCCCCCGGCCGGTGTAGCCACGGGAAGACACCCTAGACTTGGATAAGCTCCGTTGTTGGATGGTCCCCACGGCTGCAGGACCTCCTGTGACCGACCTCTTGCGTGTCTCGACTTCCTGCATTTTTCCTGCCAGTCCAACCCTGCTGGTGGTGGCTCTCCCTGTTCTCAGCAGTCACAAGTCTCTTCTCTTTCCTTGCCCTTGAATTTGTGCATGTCCTTCCTCTCTTCTCCACACACCTACAAAGACAGAAGCGCAGAGAGGTTTAGCCCTGATTTCTTCTTTTTCCCATAACAGCACAGGTGGCATTGAAGATGGAGCTGAAGACCCACTTCCTGCAGGAAGCCTTCCATGATTGGCCACTGTTTCAAGGCTCTGTGGTGTGTCCTCTTGCTTCTAGAGATCCGATTTGTATATTCGTCACCTAATAGGTTATCAATGGAAATATGAGTTCACATCCTGGGTTTCAAACCCAAAGTTTCACATACCTTTCTAAAATGTAGACTAAATAGACGTTTATGTCAGGACCCGAGAGCCCAGGAACCCACAGTCTACCTTTTGTAGTCAGGGAGCCCTGACAGGTTACCGAGTTTACTTGAGAACTGATTTCAAATTATTTCTCGTCTGTCCATTTCCGTGGGGTAGCATCTCCCCACTCAGCAAGCTTCTCGAGGGAGGGGATTATTCATGCATTTGTCTGTCACCCCCCGTATCGCCAGAACGCTGGACAGAAGCAGACTTCATTGAGACAGTTCTGGAAATGGAACTGCCTACTTAGTTTTGGCCACTCTGATCACCAGAGTACTGACATTAATGTTCTGCTTGGGTGGACACAGTCCACGTATTTACGTGTTAATAGCATCTGGAGGGGTCTTAGATTCTTTATTAAGGGAAAAGAATTGTTAAGGAACCTGAAAACACACCCATTAGGATCCTATATAGTTTATCACATATTAACTATATATTGTAAAATATATGCAGGCTCATTACAGAAACAGTGACAAATGAACTAGAATTAGTTACCCGGAGCCTAATCTTATCTCTGCCAGTTACCAGCTTAGTTCATTGGGAAAGTTCTTCAATTTTCTCATCTTTCAAAGAAGGGAGCTGGAGTAGAAATGCTTTGGTGCAATGAAATAAACATTATGTTTGGAATCCGAGCAGGTTCTCGATAAATATTTACAGAACAAGTGAATGAATTTGGGTTTGAGTCCTGCCTCTAGCCGTGTGTCTTACTAATGGTGAGAAGCGAATTGCTGAATTTCTTAGGAACCACAGCCTCTCCTCTGCCCACGGGAAATAATGGCCCCTACTGGGTGGCAAACGTCGTAAGGGGGGTAAGGAAGAGCACATGCGGTGGTCTGCGGTCGCCTCGCGGTGGGTGCTCACTCATTGCAGCCGGGCTGACCGAGGGCATCGAAATCCCGGCGTCTGTGGCTGGGTCACAGACACTGGCTCGTCGCCCACTCTCAGGGGATGCCGGAGCGACCCACAGGAGGTTGCGGATGGGGAGAGACCCTGTCCAGGAAGCCAGGGCACTCGTGGGGGCCCCTTGCCGGCTCTGGACTCGTGGGGGCCCCTTGCCGGCTCTGGACTCCACCAGAGCTCGCCCTCAGAAACCTGAGGTGCCGTCCCAGCAGTGCAGCCAGGACCATGCAAGGGGAGAAAGCGGAAAAGGTGGAGACTGTCGCCGACACCAGTGAGTGAAGAGAGGGGACGGAGAGACCCTCTGTGCCACATTAGAGAGTATCCTTCCAGGCACGTGCGCCCCGTGTAACATTTAGTCGTGCACTTGTGCAAATGGCCGACGGGGAGTCCGGGAAAACCAGCAAGCGACTCTTGCAGAGTGTAATCGGATGGGACTTAGGGGTGGGTCTGATTCCACAGGAGAAGGACAGACGAATAGTGTTGTTAGGAAATATCTTCACGTCCGTCTGCTTAAAAGCAGCTTTGTAACAGCGTCCATCTAACAATACTTTTTGGCAAACAGGATGCTAGTTTGTGGTGTCGCATGTTTTCATGGAATTTCTGCCTCTTCTAAGGTTATCAAACCTCCTTACAAAATCCGCCAGCTCACGACACTGTCCTTTACGGAAAGCCAAAATGCAAGACCCAGAGTGTCTCTCGCAAGATCACAAGAGATCTCTCGGTGACGGGGGACGACAAACCAGGATCTTTTTTCCCGTGGCTGTGCTGTGTTTCCTCGAGAAACTACAATTAGCCTCCCTCTGTCTCCTCCATTCTTCAGGGCTATGTTGCGTCTCGCTGCATCTTATTGGTGTTTGAAGAGTTTTCAGTGGAGCTAATGAATTTTTTTCAGCATTCTTATTGGCAGTAACTTCTGTTCATCAGGCCACTCTGATCAGGTTTGCTTTCTGGCAACGATACTCTCAGCGGCCTGAAAGGAAAGGCCCGGCCCACACCCCACCTGTCAGCGCTCTTGCTCCCTGATGGGGACGCGCAGCGGCCTGGCACCACCAGCCCCGCTAGAACAAAGGGCAGGTTCACAGGGCTGGGCGTGCTGGGGCGGCCTGGGCAGGACAGGTGTGGCACTGAGGGACGGGGTCTCACAGGGGGTGCAGGCAGCATCCCCAAAACACAGCCGTGGGAGCTACGGGGCAGCCGGGCCTGCGCTGCCACAGCAAAGTGTCGCCACTGGACTCCGGAGGAGCATGTGTTTCATACGTGGTCGGGTGCCCCTGCGGGAGGCAGGTGAGCTCTCCCGTCCTGTCATGCATCGGTCTGACTTCAAAAGTGACCTGCTCGTCAGAGGAATGAAAACACGCAGTGATTCACATTCTGCCATCGTGTAAGGTGACTATAACATGTTATCCGCCCCCAGAGAAAGCTTTGGCCTTGGGGTCAGGGGAGCGGAACCACCCCAGCACTGCCGGGAGGGCTGTGCCCTCCTGCCCGGGTCTGCCGGTCTCCGAACCTCACTTGGCTGCTCTCCAGCGGCACAGGAGTGCCCGGCTTTCCCACCACGTGAGGTTACCGTGGAATCAAAATAAAAACGAGAGGGAAAGAGCTTAGTAAACTTTACGGACCATATAAAGTATTATCTCACTTTTCCCATATCAACTTGTATAGAAATTTCTTCTTCTAAAGTCCAACCTGAGAAGTCTCAAAACTGATTCACTATTATTGATGTGAAAAGTAGAGATTCGTTTTACAAAATCAGCAGGAATCACTTTATTTTTGCAAAAGGAGCCATTGCACTGTTGCTTTGCCTGGTCGGCACGTGTGTTCCAGAAAATCCGGGCCAATGCTCCTCTCACCCTGCCATGCAGGGCCGTCCTGGGCAAAGTCACGGCCCTCAGGCTGTGCACACGACTGTAGTTACTGTGGTTTCACTTGTGCCACTGGAAGATCTGCTCTGGGGCATCCTTCCGGGGCAGAGAATCTGAGACCCCTCATCCTCTCGCCTCTGCGTGGGCTCTGAAGTCGGTCTCCCTCCTCGGTCAGACTGTAACAAAATCGTTCCAACGCCGGACGGAGACTGATCAAAAAGTAGCACTTGTTCACAAAATGAATTTTTTTTTCAGTGAAATTGTCTGTTTTCTCTTCACTTTTAGCAAACTAATACACTGTTTTGCTTCTTCACTGAACTATATCGTTTTATTTTCCAGGGGGGAGGTTGTGTTCATGCAAATTAACTGGTAATATTTGACCATTTACACTGTCTATGTCTACATACAGGTGTAAGTGAATTTTTTGTTGTTTAAAACAACATTTAATTGTCTCTAGTTTCCCTACATATCTTACTTTACAACCTGTTTTTCTTAGCATTGCATGCCGAGAGCCAGCTTGCAAACATTGGGCAATAGGCGTTAGTTCTTTTGAACCATCAAGATATATTTTATATTTTTTCTCTTAAGTAAACTCAAGCTACTTGGGAAAAAAAGAATTGTTTGTTTTCACCTAAATGCCACCAATTAACAGCTCTAACCACAAGGCATTGGTATTAGGGTTCTCCAGAGAAAGAAAACCGAGAGGAGGTGTATGTGTATCTATACATACATATTGGACATTTCCCTGTCATGCATGTGTGTGTGCGTGTGTGTGTGTGTGTGTGTGTGTGTGTGTGGAAGGGGGAGAGAGAGATTCAAGGAACTGGCTCACCCGTTCCAGGGGCTGGTGGTTCTGACTTCTGTGGGGCGGAGGGGCAGGCTGGACACCCAGGGAAGAGTTGACGTTGCAGCCTCGAGTCCGAACTCCACAGGGCAACGGGCTGGACTGAGCTGCATCCTTGAGAATTCCTTCTTCTCCGGGGGTCCTTTGTCTTTGGTCTCAAGGCCGTCAGCTGGTGGGCTGAGGCCACCCACATCACGGACAGTCTGCTCTACTCAAAGTCCTCCGCCTTCAATGTTAAAAACACCTTCACAGGAGCGTGCAGCTAGAGTGTGACCACACACCTTGGCACAGGGGCCAAGCCCAGCTGGCACATGGCACCAGCCACCGCCACGTCTAAAGCCGCTGTAGGACCTTGGCCATGCTCCTCGCCCCTCGAGGATGAGCGGGGTGAAGGGCTGTCTTCATCCCATGGCAGCTGCCTACATCTGTTTTTTCCCAAAGAAAGAGGTCACATTGTGATCACCTGCGCTAACGACAGCTGAAACTGGCTCATCACGATCTCACTTGTGGTGCTGAAGCAACATGCTGGATTCCAGTGAGGGGAACCTCTTAGAGGCTGAAATAGAAGCTTCTATTGTTTTTTTTACTTTAACGATGTGCAACACAAGCATCTCGTGCATGTACAAACTTAATGAATAAGGGACGGTACCATTACCGATGCATTTCCCTGTCCAAAAAAAGGCTCTCAGAAAAGTCAGAATCAGAAAAGGTTTGTTACCCTCAAAAGGTCAGGCTGCTTTTAGGGAATTATCAAAACAAAACAGAAACAAAGCCCCAAGACCCAAAACCAAAGAACCTTCCAAATCTAACCAAAATGTCCTACCTGTAAAATTGTGCCAAAATATTAAACTCACCAATTCTAAATACCAGCTGAACTTTCAAACCAGTTCTGCAAGTTTCAGGAGTGTGTTCTGCTCTTGTGAAGGGACAGTCCTTGGAGATTTCTGAATAAACTCCCTGCACATGACGACAGGGCCACTCAGACAGGGATCAAGACATAACCCCCTACGGGTGTGCTCTGGATTACCTGAGAGCTCCCTGCTTCCTAGAGGCATTTGCACGCACAGACCCCTGCCCACCGGGAGGAGGAGTGGCCCTGAACGGTGTGGTTAGAAAGTGTAGGCGGGGAAGGCTCAGCTCTAAGAATTCCTGGGCTTGAAAACAGAACCTCCATGGAAGTAGCAAGGCGACAACAGCACGAATCACCATCTGCAAGGGGCTGTGCTGCCGTGACGACTGGAACCCGGGTCAGTCTGGGAAAACAACAGTCAGGCAACGTGAAAGCAACGCTTGCGAATCCGTGCGGTTTCCGGTCAGCGATTCTCATCCTACTTCGGCACATTAACGAGGCCAATCCTCCCACCTCCCGTCCCTGCATCTGTGCCTGACTCGCCAGGATTCGGGGAAAATCCCGGCACTGAGACAACAAATCACTGGGTGGATGTGGGCAGAGCCAGCGATGGAATTCGAAATGATTTCCTTGTTCTTAAAAAATGATCCAAACCGCCAAGATTGTATGCAGTTAAACCTTCTTCTATGACCCAAAGGCATGTGACCAATTGGCAGAGTGAGCTCTGTGAAAATCTTAACAATCGCTTGCAACTGTAAACGGAGAGGGGCCCTTTCCTAAAATCACTTTCGTCAAACACGTGCTGTCTCTCCCTTTCTGCCTCTCTCCAGCCCTTCCTCGAGCACAGGAAATAAAGAGCCCTCTGATTTCTCCCTGATGTTCACCACGCTTTTTTCAAGTCCTAAAATTAAACTTGTGTCCAACTACTTAATAATCAAAGTGTATTTCTTATCCTGTGGCTGGCATCGTGCCGGGGGTTGTGTGTGGATGGGAAAGTATGGGATATTGTGAACTATAGCGTTCATCCCTCGGAAGTGTGTAGTATTATAGTTCAGCTCGGGTGACGGGGAGGGAACTACACACACACACACACACACACACATGCACACACACGCGCACACACGAAGTAATGAGAGAACAAAGTAAGGGAACAGCAATCATGTGCTAAATGGCGTGGCACAGACTGTATGTGTTTTGAGTTCAGAGAAAAAAGAGCTCAGTGTGGGCTGAAACTGAGATGATTTCGTGATGGCCTCACAGATCCATTTTAAAGGCAAATAATAAATTGGTGATAAATGCTCATTTAAGGGCTTGGCATCAGAAGGGGCTATTTTAGGGAAGAAAAAGGAATGTGAGAAGCTACATGCACAGTCACTGCTCATTTGAGTCAAGGAAAGTTCAAGATCCGATAAAATAAAGCTTCCTTGAGTTGGTGCCTTCGTTTGCACGTTGCAGCAAGGAAATCACGCCCTGCAATTAGCACCTAGAAGACACTTTACCGACACATGTGCCCCGCTCTGAATGTCTTTCATTTGTTCCTCACGCACATTGGAGCCCCTTCAACGTAGTGGAGAAGTCCGTTGAGCCTCTTACGGAGACTCACAACCGCCAGTCTTAAGACAAGCTGCGCTCTGGCCAGCCTTGTACTCCTACCGAGATTCCTTCCCCACCGCGGCTCAGAAAGCAAGGATCCAGTAAGTGATCTGTAGAGAAATTCCGTTTCCTACAGGAGGAGTAGTCCTAAATAATTCTGTCAACGAAATGCCGAAGGCACGATCGGTGAGATGCAGTGACAAATCCTGGCCCCAAAGCCCCGGCTCTTGCTTCTCCCGTCACTCGCAGCTCAGGGTGGGCTTCCGGGACAGCAGAAGCCCTCTCCTCCAGGGGCACACATTTCCCTGTGGATCCCCAAACCCAGATTGTTCCAGTAGCACATGCCTGACTTTCCCTACCTTGTTCTTTTTAAATTTGGCTTTAAATCTCGTTTTAAGCAGGTCGAAGCCATGGCCTCCCGGTGGAGACTTCCAGGAGACTCCCCTGCCCTGCAGGAAGGCTGGCTCAGGGCACGCATGTCCCGTCCAGAACAAAAGGAGAAAAGAAACAAGCCGCTGCCTAGGGGCCCCAGTGGTCAGCAGAGGCCCCTCCCATGCGGGAGCCTGGTGGCCCTGCCCCACACCACCCTCGGGTCCCTGGGAGTCCCATGTGGGGGAGGGCGGGTCCCTCACAGGCTGGTGGCTCAGAGACTTCCCTCCCCATGGCAGGGTCAGAGCACGCGCAGGGGTGACGTGCATTATAGCGGCTCAGAGTATAGGTGAGGTCCAACCTACCCGAGAATCCCTGCAGATTAGCACTGTCCGTATCATGAGGCAGAAAAACGTTATTTCACAGCTTCCCACTCCGGCTAATCCGGAAGCCGGCGGGGCACAGGTGGCTCTGAGCACAGGAGTCTGAGTCAGACTCTCCCTGCAGCCCTGACCAGCTGTGGGACGGCGGGCGGTCACCTAACTGCTCACAAGGAAGGTGGGGCTGCCGGAGAGTTTCTGGAAACGAGACATGATACGTGCGAAACACTCAGCGTCGTACACAAAGGCTCACAGCAGTGCTAATCAAATCAGCCACAGGTAGAAGCAGCCCACATGGGTGGGTTGGTGATGGATGGGTAACAGGGCGTGGTCCGTTCATACACTGGGACGTCATTCAGCCGTAAAAAGGGAGCGAGGTTCTGACAGCAGCCACAGCACAGAACCCTGTGAGCAGCCTGCTCAGTGAGGTCAGCGCGTCACAGAAGGCCACATGTGGTCGGAGCCCACGTACGAGATACGTCCAAGTGGCAAGTCCAGAGACAGGAGCAGATTGGAGGGTGAATGGGCAAGTGTCTTCCAGAGCACCAGTGTTTTTATGGGGTGATGAGAAAGTTCTGGAAATAGATAGTAACGATGTCATACCCCATGGTGAATGGACTGAACACCACTGAATTGTTTACTTAAAAGTGGTCGATTTTGTCCTTAATTCTATTTATGTGGTGTGTGTGTTTAACCACATGTGTGTGTTGAACCATCCTTGCATCCCTGGTGTGAAGCCCCCGATCGTGGTGTGCTACCTTCTTGCGGTGCTGTTGGATTCAGTTTGCTGGTATTTTGTCGAGGATTTTTGCATCTGTGCTCACCAGGGATATTGATCTAAAAAAATGGTTAATTTTACCTCCATTTAAAGAACATGCCCAACTTACTGTCTGGCACCCAGGACATGTCAGCTTAAGATCCTCTGATGTCAAGGACTGGCCAGCCTTCCGCATTGTCAAAAACGTAGCTCTTCTCCACCTTCCCCCACAAAACATCACGAGCGGAACCAGAGTGAAAATCGGGGGGATTGCCTGTGTGTAGACCACTTGCCCATTGAATTCCCAACTGCAGCCGGCACCTGCCATCTCACTGTCTCAGACCTAACGCTGTGACGCACTCAGATTCGCGCCTCCCTTGTGCCATCATTGCCCAGGTGACTGCTCGTGTTCCTGGCACCTGCCCCCGTCCTTGCAGGCCTACCTGACTCCCGTGTCCTGCGGTGTCACACCTCTTTCTCCTGGCTGCTCTGAGGGCTGCAGTGCCTGCCTCAGTTTCTCCCCATTTACTCTGCACCCTGCTGTGGGGGTAGCTTCTCAACATCATGTCTTTTTTATCTCCCTGCTCAGTGGTGGCCGAGGGATCGTCATTGCTCCACAAGAGCCCCAAAGGCCACCAAGTGCAGCCACCTCTGGACTCCTCTCTGAGCATTGACGTTCCCATGGTGTGCTCTTCACGGACAACCCTCACAGGATTTAGGATGGTGAGAAACTTTGCAGAGAACTGGAATCAGACCCCTCGGGTCTCGAATGCAGAAATCATGTCCCAGGGCAATGTCCCTGGTTGCAGGTGCCCGGTTCTGCCACTCACTGCTGTCCTGGGCTGTGCTGGTGGCAACTGCTGCGGTTTGGAGGAGCTTCCCAGAGCCCCTCATCCCCGCCTCTTTTCCCACCAGGACCCTGGATCTCCCACCCTCAGCTTGTTTGCCGTTGGCTTTAACACTCCATCTTGGATAATCTCTGGGATTTCAGCTGCCAGCACTGCGGGGACACTTGCCCAGCAGGAAGAGGACTTCTAGCCTGTCAGCGTCATCTTGAACAATCACGGATGTCGTGCAGAGAGAGGAGCTCCCAGAGCATCTCATTTTAGGGAGCGAAGCCTCCCCCTCCCAGGCTGACTCATGTGCAAACAAACCGACCCCTCCTGACCTTTCCTTTGTCCTTTGCAGGCCACACCCGCCCACGGTGGGGTCTCCTCTCCCTCGGAAGACCACCGCAGCCACTGCCACTCTGACTCGGAGCTCTGACTCGGGGCGGCAAGGGCAATACACGTAACCTAAACTTTTGTACCCCCATAATATGCTGAAATAAAAAAAAAGATGATGTCTCAAATCAAAGGAGCAACACATGACTATACAATAAATAGTAAAGAGGTGCTAGATAATCTTTAGAGGAAAAGAAAAATTTGGCTGCCTACCTTATGGATTATTGATGGTTTAAAAAGTACATATGTCAAAAAATAAAAATATAAACTAGAGGAAATAATTTTGGGAGTGGAAAATTTTATTATTGTTGTTGTAGCATAAGACCAAGACCAAAAAAAAAAAAAAGGAAAAACAGTAATTGATTTGGCCAAAGATATCGTAAATGAGGAATGGCAAAAATATGTGTAGCTTATTCAATAGATAAACTGCTAATCTCCCTAATACATACAGGTGAAAAAGCTTTACAAGGAAAAGGTAGGCCAAGAGAGGAATATGCAAAACACATGACTGATCCCTGGAACAGACACACAAACAGCCAAAGCGTGTTTGTGTGGAAGGTGCTGAGGTTTAACCATAATCAAAGAAATACAAGCGAGAAGAGCCAGGTAATAATTTTCATCTGTCAGATGGGCAAAGACTAAAATATTAATATTACTTTTCTGGTGAATAAATAGGCACATCCTGTTATGTGACCCCACATTTTGTAGAGGACGGTGAACAATGTCTATCAAAATGTTAAATATGCATACCTTTGGACATGGCATTTCTACTTATAAGAAGTAAAAACACTCAACACATGCACTGAATCTTATTTTCAAAACATATGTATGTGTATATATATATATATAAAAAATGATATATATTGAAGAATTTTTAACACTGAGAATTTTGAAAAATCCAAATGCTCATCAAAAAGAGGTTGGATAAATAAATTAAGCTATTGTCATATACTGGAATTTTATGGTGTTGCTAGTAAAAATGAGGTAGATCTATACTGCGTGCATGAATGTCCACAGCACATTTTTAAGTCACAGAGCAGAACATGTATGAACTCTTTTTTGTTAAGGTAACATACATATTTATCTATCACACATACTTCTATCATTATCATACACATGCACACTATGAATTATTAGACATACACATACACACACACACACACACATCAATTTCCAAATGGGTGGTACAAAGTCTGCAGAGATACTCAAAACACTTGCAGCTATGAGTCTAAGGGAATTACAGAAAAGTTTACTCTTGTTTTTTACTCTTTTGGGTTGTTTGAATTTTTTACAAGTAGATATTCCTCTTATAAAGATAAAAATATATATTATAAAACAGTGCAAATACTTAAAAAAGAAGAGTAGAATGTCGAAGGACCTGAACATTTTTCCTGTAGCACTGGGTGCATTGTGCCAAATTGCTCCCAAACGTGTGGAGCCAGTTTGCCCCGCCAGAGTTCCGTGTTGACTGTATTCCATTGTCCTCCTACAAAATCTGATCTCCATGGATGGAGTGCTAAGAAAACTGCCATGCGGCTCCTTCATGGGCAGAGCGAGGCCATCAGTGTGCGACTTACCTGGGATTCTTTCTCCTCCTTTCTTGCTCTGTACTGCAACCTGCGTGTTGGATGCTGCTGGTTAACCTCTGACCCAGCACACAGGCATGGGAATAAAACCCAACAGCAACCAAAGTGAAATTCCCATCTGCCAGTTTTGCTCTTTATTTAGACCATTTCTAATTAGGGACAAAGGAAGCTGAAACCAATGACTAACACTAAAAGGGAAGCATGAAAGTATCACGGATGTCAGCTCTGCGGAGAGCTCCCTGCGGGCGGTCCTGCGTGCCGGGTCCTCTCCACGCGGCCGGCCCCCACTCCAGCACTCTGGGACCTCCTTCTTGCCCGTGGTTCTTCCAGCGTGTAGATACAATGATGTAACACGCACAGACCATGTGAGTTCCTTGTCGTGGCCTCCTGGTAGAATGTAAGTCCTGCAGGAGCCAGGATGTGGCTGCTCCGTTCTGTGACATAATCCGAGTGACCGGAGCAGTGGGTGGCACCGGGGAGGTGCTTGGTAAGTATCTGCCGAATGAACGAACAGCTACTTTTCTTCCGAGGGTGAAACGACTGATACCCAACAGCCTTTCCCAGGCCCAACTCAACGCGTTCATGTACCATTTTCAAGGGACGGCAGGTCTTGGGGATAAGCTATCAGGCTGAAAAGATTAGCATCTTTCTTTGCTCACAGTTTAGACTCCTCGGATCTCGTGATTGGGAGGCCGTGTAACCCAAACACAGATCAAAGGCTCGACTGTGCCCTACAACACCGCGCTAAGTGCTTGCCTGGCCTGGACTTAATCAAGTCCAGGGACAGAAAACCCCCCAGGCCATAAAAAACATGTTTCAATTTAAAAGTCTTTCTCTCCTTTGTTTTTGAAAAATTGAACTTACATTAATGCAAACCCACCTCACCGTGACTCCCATGTATGTGCTAATTCTGCTTGCTCAGCGCTGGCCCAGAGCCGTGTGCAGTCACCCCGTCTTTTTCCTGCGTGGCGGATGTACTTGAATGTGCCATCGTGTCACTGCTGAAGCCGTGCCCTGTCCAGCCTGGTCACACCCCGTCTCTCCCACTGTGCGCTGCGCGTCAGCGTTTCCAGATCTCTCCGTCTCCGTCTTCCACTTTGGAGAGTCCCATTGGCCGGGGAAGAGCCACATCTGGGGAGAAAGGGCTCCTCTCGGTCCTCCGGTGCCGGGAGAAGGACCAGCCTCCTTTTGAGCCCTGCTTCTGTGAGTGCAGGCCCAGGTCACATTAGTGTTTCAGAGCTAGTTTGTCGGTCTGATTTTTTTTTTTAGTAAATTCGTAATATTTTCACTCATTTCAAACATGAAAAATAAATTCTTTTCACAACACAGATTCACCTCAACTTGTGATGGAGTTATGTCCCAATAAACCCGTCACAAGTTGAAAGTATCATAAGTCAAAAATGCATTTGACACTCCTGACCTACAGAACATCCCAGCTCAGCCTGGCCTGCCTTAAACGTGCCCCGACGCTTACATTAGTCCACAGCTGGGCAAAATTATCCAACACAAACCCCATTTGGTAATAAAGTGCTGAATATCTCATGCAGTGCATTGAATACTGCACTGAAAGTGGAAAACAGACTGGTTTTGGGGTACTCGAAGTCCAGTTTCTACTGAACGGCTATCACTTTTGCACCGTCGTAAAGCAGAAAAATCCCAAGTAGAACCATCGTGAAATTAGGTCCACCTGCACAGGAATGAGGGGTAGCTCATACACGCTTCTTGTGCTAACCATTCAGGGTTAGAGAAAACTGAGGACTCTAGACATGGAGAAGGCTGACCTAGACATTCAAGGAAGAAAAATAATTTATGAACCCTCCCATGAAATTGTTGAGGACTTCAGAGTTGGTGGGTGACGAGGTTCGGTGGCAAGTGTACAAGGTACAACACGAGCAATGACACAGCAAACCCAGCTCCAGCCCATTCTACCTCTCAGCAGGGCCCCTGCGCTCCATTTCCTTGTTTCTGAAGTTGAGTTAATTAGATGTGATAATATCATTTAAGGACTTAATTGATAAGTTCTCCAATTTATTTAACAATGCATGTTCAATAAATGGTGATTATAATGATTTCATTTGATTTAAAAAATTCTTTGAGACAGGCAGGGGTGACACTAAAAAATATTAAACAACCCATTTAGGTATCACCCAACCAGAATGGACAAGGGGCGTGGCCAGAGCGGCCAACACTGCAGGTGGAGATCAACCAGCAGGTATTACTGCCATTTCTCAAGTGCGGAAACAGAGAGTTAATTGCCCTCAGTACATTACCATGTATTTGAAATATGAGGATGGCCTGAAACTTGCAGAGAGATGACACTTCCTTGCTGCCCTGTACGTGGGGTACTTGGGTTGGAGTACCCCGTGGAACATCTTCTACTTCCGATGCTCCTGTCTTTTAATCTTTTAAAAGCATCAGCGTGAAGCCTGCCTCGTAATGGAGCCGCATCCTGAGGAGCAGCATCCCGTTTTCAGAGTGGATATGCACTTTGTGACCTGCAGCGACGTTACATGATGAAATTATAGCTGACCCTCTCTGCTGTCACCACTGACGTGGTATTTCAGCAGGGTGAGACCGGCTGCCGTGTAGGCAGAGAGGAAATGAAAACTATGCAGATGGAGGGGAGTTTAATAAATGCATCTCTGTCACCAGGCTCGTCTCCCGGAGAATGGCCCACAGTTAATGCTGAACGTGTATTGTGCATCCACGAATATTTCCAGGATAAATATTTAAACTATAGCTTGACTCACACATGCCGGTGTTAAATTAAAGTCATTAGCTCCAGAGAATCTATTTTTGATATGCACAGAACCCATAAGCTATGCCATAATTCTAGTGATTTATACTGAACGTACACCTATGCATTTTTTATTTAAATGTACAAAATGTGCCAAGCCCCAAGGCATTTGTATCGAAATACATTTCTGATCCCATGACACACATGCACTACTATGCAGGAATGAACCGCCCCTCCCAGTTACGTTATGATGTTACTGATGGGAACAGACTGTGATATTCCGGTGTGATTTCCACTCATATTGTATTTAAATGTTGAAGATGCATTTTCTGTCAAAGAAAGTATCATTTTATAAAATTATTCACTATTCCCCCATATGGAGATGCCAGACATTACTATTAATAACATAGTCCTGAAATTCTTGCACAGAAGTGTCTCTGGGCTAAGAGACATGTTCCCTGTGCAGTACGTAGCACAAGCGGTTTGTTCAGGCTGTTCTCGGGTGACCAGTCTGAGTTCACAGCAACCTCAAGCTCCTGACCTCAAGTGATCCTTCTGCCTCAGCCTCCCGAGTAGCTGGGACTACAGGCATGTGCCACCATGCCCGGCTAATTTTTCTATATATATATTTTAGCTGTCCATATAATTTCTTTCTATTTTTAGTAGAGACGGGGGTCTCGCTCTTGCTCAGGCTGGTCTCAAACTCCTGAGCTCAAGCAATCTGCCCTCCTCAGCCTCCCTGAGTGCTAGGATTACAGGCGTGAGCCACCGCACCCAGCCCAGTCTGAGTTCTGATGCTTCTACTCCATGCTTACGTAGCTGTCCCTACTGACACACTAACTTTTTCCTTGTTTTCTTTTCTTAGTTATGCCACAGGCAGAGAAATGGAAAAACATAATAAAACTTAGGATGCCTTATTTCCTTGCTTTTGGGACACTATTTGTGAGTGATTTTTAACATGATAATGCATAAAGAGCTTGTAAAAACATATGTTCCCGGAACCCAGCCTTAACAATTCTAATTTAGAAGATTTAAGAAGCAGCCCAGTGGTCTGCATTTTTGGCAAGTGCCCCGATTTCTTTTTACACTTACGCAGTGCATAGGTCACACTTTGAGAAACATGACTAAGTACATTCATACGACTTACAAAGCTCTATATCCAATGTAAATGTCCTCTCCATTAGTAAGATGCCACTGAGTCAATTAAGCCCAATGAGTTTCACTCCTATTCTGTCACTCTCTATCTCCCACCCTCCATGCACCATCATCTATCCAACCTTCTATGCATCCATCCACCCATCATCTACCATCATGTATCCAATCTTCTATCCATCCATCCATCTACGCACCATCTTGTATCCAATCTTC
>CM052443.1:1772666-1873922 GCA_028533085.1 Varecia variegata | reverse complement strand
CATCCATCCACCCATCATCTACCATCATGTATCCAATCTTCTATCCATCCATCCATCTATGCACCGTCTTGTATCCAATCTTCTATCCATCCATCCATCCATCCACCATCTTGTATCCAATCTTCCATCCATCCATCCATCCATCCACCATCTTGTATCCAAGCTTCTATCCATCCATCCACCCATCATTTACCATCATGTATCCAATCTTCTATCCATCCATCCATCCATCCACCATCTTGTATCCAATCTTCTATCCATCCATCCACCCATCATCTACCATCTCGTATCCAATCTTCTATCCATCCATCTATCCACCATCTTGTATCCAATCTTCTATCCATCCATCCATCCACCATCTTGTATCCAATCTTCCATCCATCCATCCACCATCTTGTATCCAAGCTTCTATCCATCCATCCATCCACCATCTTGTGTCCAATCTTCTATCCATCCATCCATCCACCATCTTGTATCCAATCTTCTATCCATCCACCATCTTGTATCCAATCTTCTATCCATCCATCCATCCACCATCTTGTATCCAATCTTCTATCCATCCATCCATCCACCATCTTGTATCCAATCTTCTATCCATCCATCCATCCACCATCTTGTATCCAATCTTCTATCCAACCATCCATCCACCATCATGTATCCAATCTTCTATCCATCCATCCATTCACCCATCATCTATCCAACCTTCTATCCATCCATCCATCCATCCACCATCATGTATCCAATCTTCTATCCATCCATTCATCCACCATCTATTCTTCTCATCATCCATTCATCCTTTCATCTGCCCAGATTTTAGCCATTTTTGAAGGATTATTATTTGTCTTTGGATTTGGAGGTAAAAAAAAAAAGACACAATCTTTGTCTTTAAGGGACTAAAAACTTAAAAATTCATAATTAACCTTCTTGTTTTATCCTCTTGTCTATTACTTAAAACCTAAACCACATTCTGATTTAAACAAACAAATAACAACAATACAAACAAAAAACCTTAGTCAACTTTATTTGAATTATTTACTATTACTTACACCCATGATATTATGAATATTTAAAACTGAGGAGTTACAATTGAATTGTAATGAACCTAAGATCTTACAAGAAAAGTGTCTAAGTGCTATGGTCTGAATGTTTGTGTCCTCCCAAAATTATACGTTGAAACCTAATCTCCAATGCAATAGTATAAGAGGTGGGGCCTTTGGAAGGTGATCAGGTTGTGAGGTCTCTGCTCTCATGAATAGGATTACTGCCCTTACAAAATAGGCCCAAGGGAGCTTATTTGCCCCTTCTGGCATGTGAAGACTCAGAAGGCACCATCTACGAGGAACAGGCCCTCAACAGACACCGAATCTGCTGGTGCCTTGACCTTGGACTTCCAGCCTCCAGAACTGTGAACAATAAATCTCTGTTATTTATAAATTATCCAGTCTAAGGTATTTTGTTATAGCAGCCTGTTAATACTGAGACACTAAAACTGCTCTCTCTCTCTCTCTACCCCCGACCCCGACACACAGAGCTATGGACATACTGACTCCAGTAAAAATCACTAACTTTCTTCCTGAGATACATCTGGAATCAAACTTAGCATTTTGAGAGATCTTAGGGACCTGACCCCTCCTTTTCCAGACCAGGAAGGTCGAGTATCCCGTAAAGCACCCCTGACAGTCCAGCACTTGCTGCAGCTGCGTCTCATTCCCAGTCCACTTCCTTGTTTTCTCATCTTGGGTTAGACTCAGTTTGCAAGGAATTTGTGCAAAATAGATTACTTATGAAGTTTAACGTTAAAGCGAGGTATTTACCTCTTTTTTTTTGCATGTCAACAATATAAAAATATATCATTTAATTAAGGGAAATGGAGCCTTAAAATTAATTTTTTTACAAAAATATTAAGCCTGTATCCATTAATACTGAAAAAGTTATGCTACATGAGAATTCATCTATTTCCAACAGAATTTTACTCATATACATAACAACTTTTTTCTTCAAAATATTAAATTGCTATAAGCACATCTTAAAAGTTAAGATATATTCAGTTGTATATGTCACTTCTAAGGAGGTCCAAAATCTACATCTCTCCCCTAAATGAGGCATTTATATGAGGTTGACCTCAAATGCATAGTTTAACTGTAGTTTTGGAAAATATTTCTACTTTCTTAAACCTTTGCCTTTAGCAAGTTCTCCCAAACCACAAGAGTGTCAGGGCATGCACTTTTGGAATCCCTCCCCATGGCCCGGTGGGGGGCCCATTGTTCCCACTGTTACCCAGGTATCTAGAACTGACTGAATTCTTGTGAACTCTTGAAAGGGTGAAAAGATGGCTTCGTTTGAAAACTGTTATACAAATAATAAAATTAACCGTGTCTGTTAAAATGTTCAACATTCGTAATGAGCACGAGATGCCCTTTGTTGGTCTTGGCTGGTGTCAGTGTGGAATGGCCATTTGGGAGGCAAAGCTGGTTCCACCAGGGCCTGTCCCTGCACACAGTGGGTGGCCTGAGCACCACCTGGGGGACTCTAAGGGCCTCCTTAGCACAGACAAGCAGAAAGAGCCTCTGCAGACGCCCAGCAACGTGAGGCAGTGTGGCCGTCAGCGCCATCTCTGCTGTGTTCACACGGGTCCTCTTCACTCTCTCCACTCGTAGACTGTGCTGCTCTCTCTCTAGAAAGAATATTGTGGTTTCTATGCAGAATATTTAAATATTTAAATTGTGTAAGTTTAAACTACTAACCACATTTCACAAACTCTTTTTTTTTTTTTTTTGGAACAGAGATGGTGGAAAGAGTGAAAATAGATCTGTGATATTCTACCCAGATCTCAGAGGGACACAAGTTCAGGGTACATGAATCGTAGATCGGATTTCCCTAGACCCTCCGCTGTGTCAGAGGCTCTCAAGTCTCCAGTCCCCACTACGCCACCTTCCCCTGCCCTTCTAAAAACATTCCTTTAGGCAACACTGACCTGGCTCAGACAAAACTGGCCTTTACAAGGGCGACCACGGGTGACGTGGACGGCGTCTTCAGAGAGGGCTGCCTGGGGGCGGGGGGGGGGGGGGGCGAGTGGTGTGGTCACCCGGGGTTTAGGACCAAACACCTGAAACCTGACGGGTCCTCACCCCGGGACCCCTTGGGAACGAGCCTCACGGGGCTCTGACTGCGGCAGGGAGGCTGTGGGCCACCAGCCTGGCGCTCCCTCCCGCTGTCTGTGCCGGCCATGGCCCCCAAACCACAACTTGTTTTGTTTTTTTAAGTAAAGCAATTCATTTGATTCTTGAATTGTTCTAAACACAAAAAGCAATCAATGGCTGAGATATGCAGTTAGCAAAATATATGATAACTAACAATACAATTTTGGTTTCTTTTCCTGTTTCTATTTTTAGTTAAACTAAAAAAAAATATGTTTTTTCTTAGATCTGGGTGGCTATATTAAAAAATTGTTTTCAATTGTGGTGAAATATATATAACATAAAATGTATCATTGTACCATTTTAAAGCATACAATTCAGTGGCATTAATTACATCCACAATGTTGAGCAACCATCACTACCATCCGCTGCCAAAACTTTTCTTCACTTCAAAGGGCCAATGTAGCCCCATAAATAGACTTAGGCTTAACTAAGTAGATAAAAGAATAGGAGTAAGCTGTAATGGGTGATCCAGGTCATACACTTATTACGAAGGTGCAACACCTGGGTTTTTGAGCTAAGTGGTTGAGCCCACAGCTCAAAACAAACCCAGCATTAAACCCCAGGTTCACGTCCAGGTGAACACGGTGCTCGGACCCACCGGCTTCTGAATTTGCCCCATCTCTTCCGAGGGCTGCTTTTCCTTTTTCGGTCATGTCATTTGAAGGGCCTTCAGTATTCCCCTTGCATGTAATCCCCGCGGGTCGTAACTTGCCCAGTGTTGGTTCTTTTGTTTTGTTCTGAAGTTATTTTTTTCCCACAGAGCATGTGCCACATCGAACACAGAACAAAAAGACCCAGTGCGACGTTATGGCCACAATAGCACATTATTTCAAGTGTTAGAAACCGGAATCGCTTTTTTCTTTGACTGGGGAGCGTATTTACTTTGACCAATAAATGAGGAACTGTGCCCACCGCGGTCGGAGGTGGAACCCCTGGTTCTCTGGCTGTGGCGGCAGCGGGCAGACAGGTTTGGGTTTCAGGGTTGGCCCCGTTCCTCCGAGCCTGTTTGAGTCCACATTTGCACGTCCCCTGACGTCCAGCTGTCACCTGCTGAAAACGGAGAGCCTGGAGGGACGTGTGGACGGTGGCTCCCGACTGTCCCCACCTTCCCACACGCCCTTCCTTGCCAGCAGGAGCCGGGCTGACGGAGCAGGTTTCTCTGGGAAGGACTCTGCCCTTGGATGTATCTGTATCTATGGTAACAGGGAGACTTTTTGTGAATAACTGGGGGAAAAAAGGATATTCAAATCTCACCTTCTAAACTGTCAATGCATACGCTATTTCTGGCCTCCAACATTACTGTTAATAAATACATATATATATATATATATATATATATATATATGTATATATTTTACCATGTAAACACCCAGGCATCTCTCTTTAGGACTTCTATGCTCCCAGGGTGCATAATGGGAGGTGTTTGGTTTCAGTTACGCACTAGGGAAAAATGCTGTGAGTCAGAGGAAAGAGTAAATTATGCAAGAAAAGTGCTGTGTGTGTGTGTGTGTGTGTGTGTGTGTGTGCGCGCGCTTGGCGGGGCTTCTGTGGAGTGACTGCTACTAGCAGCATGGGAACATGGTGTCAGGCAATGCACTTTTGGAATCCCTCCCCACGGGCCCTTTCTCCCAAGGAGAAAGCAGTCTGTGTTCGACTGCCCCTGGCTGCAGCCTGGACGCACCTGCCGTCCAGTTCAATGGCCATTTGAGGCCTTCCCTTCTTTCAGTCACCTGGACTCAAAAAAAAAAAAAAAAGAAAGAAAAGAAAGAAAAATAAAAAGTCCTACAAACTGAAACTAGACAACTTAAACAAACTTTGGGAAAAATCACAACTTAGATAGAAACAGCCTTCCTGCCTTCTGACATACGGACTACTCAGACAGTTCACTTAAACACCTAATTCAAACTACAATGCTAAACAAATCTGTCAGATTGCCACGGCAATCTAAAGGTGCTTCAGAGACTTCAAAATACAAAACAAAACAATACAAAACAACTGACCTATAATAGTCTAGATATTAACATTTGCTTTTCTTCTGTTTCCATAAAAATGCCTTTTATTAAAGACCTCTTTGCCTACATCATTATGGAGGCCTCACCCATCAGCAATGCCACCTCCTAACAAGGGACACAACCGTATAACCAAACCAATCCGGTCTCAGCACTGAGAGACCAATTCAAGAAAATACGGGATGATGTATTTAAACTTACTCTTTTCTGATCATCCCAATTTGTTGTCCCACTCCTTTGTCTGCCTCTAACAACCTCTAACCCAAATCTCTCCAAAGTTATCAACTTGGCTTTTAATATGTGAAAGTGGGAACTGAAGGAAATCCAAATATTTTTCTCCAAAATATATTTCTTTGACATATTTTGAGATGGCTGTCAGAGACCCAGCCAACAGAATGGCTGCAAAGCTGTCTTTTGTGGGGGAGGTTTGCGTAGGCAGAGTCTCTACATCCACGCAGCCGGGTCTTCCCTGGTCCGGATCTCGTGGAAGATTAACTGAGTCTGACTCCTTGAAGGGTCTGGGAGAAGCGGTCACCATCGTCCTGTCTCAGGGCCGCCGCTGTGAGGCTTCTCCAGTAGCAAGACCACCTCTGCCAGCCAGGCCTCCTGGCCCCTCCCTCCCACCTGTCTTGCCACGACCCAAGCCCCCCCTCTTTCTGTAACCTCACCGGGTTTGGGTAACCACTCTGGGCTTCTCCCCGAGTGCATGTTAATAAATTTCATTTGCCTTTTCTCCAGTTAATCTGCCTTGTGAGTTGGTTTGTCAGCAAACCGTCAGAGGTTAAAGGGGAGGTTTTTCCTTTGGCACCTACAAAACCAAAAGGGCGATTCTGTGCCTTCTGGAAGTGAATTTGTCGAAAGTGAGCTCTATCCTTGAATTTATACCCAGAAAATTCAACGTATGAGTAATCAGTCAGCCCTGCTGGGTTCTTTCAAGTCGGAAGATGAATAAGAAAGGAGCATCTGACATTTCATTTCGCTGACATTTTATTTTGTTCTAAGTCTTTTTCCCTCTGTTTCCTCAAGTACATTTTCTGCTAAGATTCTGCAAAGGGGTATTGGGATGAGTCAGAATGCTTTTAAGTTTATTGAGCCTTACAGGTTTAGCAATTTAATTGCGTGTTTCTTGGGATTTATAAATGGCATGCGATCGCTCTCCGCATCAGACGCTCGCTCAGCAGTGGGCCTTGTCTCTCTGGTTTGCTTGGTGACAGACACATCAGGCCAGCCTCTGGGGCCTGGGGTTAAGAGTCCAAGCACGTGTACACGCTGGGTCCAGGACGGACGGACGGACGGAGAAGTGATGGCTGGAGACCTTCCGCCCCTCCTGCACCCGGTGCTGGGCACGAAGGCGTGATGATGGGGAGGTGACGAAGGTCTGTTGTTTGTTTGTGGCACGCATTGATGAGGGTGCCGGCAAGCCACGTGGGGACAGACACCTGGCAGGCATTTGGGAGTGTGGGACAGGTATTCAGGGAAATGGACGACTCAGTTCACCAGTCCACAGCTATTTATTGAGCAAGATGTGGTCTGGATGCTGGAGACACTGGAGCAGCAAATCCACCAAACAAGCTCCTTCGTGCTCGTGTTCTGGACGGGGAGACGGAGAGGAACCAAATCATCAGGTGTCAGTGGCAATGCTGAGTGCTGGGAGGTGGGGACAGGGATGTGCACAGGGGGTGTGGAGGTGCTCTGGGCCAGGCCAGCAGCCCTGCGCGGGTAGAGCGGGCTCAGAGCAAAGGCAGGTGCACGCGCTGTGCCCTGAGAGTGAGTGAGCTCGAGCTCAGTGTCAGCGGACCTGCCAGCCGGCGGTGGGCCGCAGTCTGGAGGGAGGAGGGCTGTGCGGGGGAGGCGGTGGGAGCAGGGGGGACTTCGTATTTCCTTCCAAGCAGGTTGTGGGGCCCCCAGATGAGAGGTGAAGGTTCAGGAGTCAAATGGCTCCAAGCGACGACCCAGCCGAGGGAGTGCGCGAGCTGTGCACCAGGGAGAAGGCAGAGGAGGGAGGAGGACAAGATTTGGGGGAGTAAACGCACTCAAGGGGCCAGGAAAGGAGCAGAGCAAGGACCAAATCCGTTACATGCCAGGGCCGCCACCCTCCCCGCACCTGTCCGAGACTCGTCGGCAGGTGGTATTCTGTGGGCTTTCCCATGCTACTTCTTAGAATATTTCTTACAAAAGTAATCCATCATATTCTGGAATTAGATGGTGGTGGTGGTCATACAATGTTGTGATTATACTAAAAACCACTGAATTGTAAACTTTAAATGGTGAATGTTATGGTATATGAATTTTATCACAATAAAAAAGTGATTCATCATAAAATGGTGGAAAGCAATTTAAAAATACTGAATGGTGTAAACTTAAAATCTCTGATCCCTTTGCTCACCTACGCCTTCCTCATCCCACTTCCCACGGGGTGACCATGTGACCACCATCCAGAAATCTTCCAGCACTATTAAAGTATATGTGTGCTTAGTTTTTTTTCTTTTTTGCAAAAATAGGATCAAACTATAAGTGGTGTTCTGCAGGTTGCTTTTTTAATGTAACAATAAATCTTTCTGTGTCAATACAAGTACCTAATTTTTAAAGAGGTGCTTAGTACCCCACCGTCTGGCAGCCTCCCGCTTACTTAGGCAGTGCCGTATCCATGGGTGTTTCAGTGTTACCAAAATGTAGCCATTGCCCCCCCCGGAGCGCACATGCGTGTGTCCCCAGCTCTGCGCACTTACGCAAGTGCGTGTGCTGGACGGATTCCTAGAAGTGAAGCTGATGGGCCAAAGGACATGTGTGTTTGGCACCGTGACAGGTGTTGCCAAATGCCTTTCCCGAACTGTTCCTGACGACACTGCCAGCAGGGCCCAGTGGGCTGCTTCCTCTCACCTCCGGGCTGAGTCTCCGTCCCGGGGGGCAGGGCAGAGAGGGCAGGGCCCGGGCAGGGGGGCCTGCAGCCCAGCACGGTGAGACTTGGCTGGCTCTACTCTTATTGGGATATAAACTGTGATTCTGATAACAGGGTTTTTCATAAAACGTTCTGCTTTAACACGAAGAAAAAGAAAGTATCTGGGAATTGCTAATCAGGTTCTCATAGAAGCCATTTCCCTCTGACTTCCACAGTCTCATTTACTCCTGCTCTGGCCTCCAGCGGCCCCAGCCCACCTGCCCCCCCGGCATTCACGCCCTTGTGGTGCCGCCATGGAACAGAGCTCGCCTGTGTGACCGACAGGTGACACAGAAACGACAGGTGTGATTTCCAAGGCTTCTGCCGTGTACGGTGCGATCATGGTTCTGCAGGAGGACGGCCGCGTGCTGAGGCAGAGGCGTAGCCCTGTGAGACGCTGCAGGACCAGGGACCAGCCTGCCACCCTGGGGGCACCGTCTTGGGAGCGGCCTTCCCAGAACCTGGCGGGACCAACACCTCGACTGCAGGCTCATGAGAGACCTTGGGCCAGAACCACCCCGCCAAGCCACTCTCGAATTCCCGCCCCACAGAAGCTGTGGGTCGGTAAATGTTCATTGTTGTTTAGAGCCTATAAATTTGGGGAAATCTGTGAAGCAGCAGCACATAGCTGGCATACCTGGATGGTGTGGTTTGCTGGCCCAGAATCTAAACATCTGCTTTTACACCCGGGTTTGAACCCTGCCTCTGCTTCTGCCCCGCGGGAGGCCCTTGGCATCTCCTTCGGTGTAGGGTACCTGCCCCGGCGCCCACTCTCTGGACCTGTAGCCACGTGGGGGCAGCTCCGATGACGGACCTTGAGGGAATGGGCACAATGGCTGGGTGGCTGAAGACCAAACCCAAATTAAAAACAAACACTGGTTGTCTGGTGTCTGTGATCTCTGAGCAAGCAACTGTGCATCACTGTAGGAGGTGACCTCACTGTCAGCAGGAGGTGGAGGAGGAAACCGTTCCTTCCAAGGTGATGGTGGGGAAGAGAGAGAGGGGGTTCTCGTTCATTTGTTTGTTTATTAAGGCACGGAGAGGTGAGCTTATTTTGCAGGAAGAGAGGGGAGTTCGTGGGGGAGACTGCGAATGGCATCCACAGAGGACAGCAGGTGAGAGGGGAGGGGAAGAAGGAAGCTGGACCAGACTCCAGTCGTTTCCCTGAACTGGGCCTCAGTTTGCCCAGGACCGCAGACCTCATCAGCCTGGAAAAAGTGGGAAGAATTGGAGTCTCAGTTAGACGGTGGCGTCCACAAGTGAGGAATGCAGGGCCCATCGGGCCATGGTGAGCCCTCCTGGACTTGGAAGCACCAGCTGACACGACCGCCAGTCCCCCCCGGGGCAAACGGGAGAGGAAGCGGCAGGAGCCTCTGACCACTCGCCCTTGACTCTCCTGTTGACCGTCATACCACAAGTGCTTGGGGCAGATGTGGGAATGCAGGAGGTAGACTGAGTCAGGAGTGGGGGCGTGGGGACGCAGGAGGTAGACTGAGTCCAGTGTGGGGCTGGCCTGGGGGAGGCGAGATTGGGCCTGGAGGTTACTCAATAAGCGTAACTGGCGGAGAGGGGACAGCGGGAGTGTGGCCAGAGCCGAGTCCCGGGGCTCTCGGCAGGGGCCGGGAGAGCACAGGGCTGGGGTCCTGTGGCGCCGAGGGCGCCGGGTGTCGGAGGTCACGGGCTGGGACCACGGTGTGCTCTTCTTAACCAAAAGCGGACACATTTACTTCCCTCTTGAAGGTCCCGGAGTCCTGGCAAGTCCCTGGCTTGTTCAGACAGGCAGGGCTTTGTGCTTCTCTCTGAAATGAAGCTTTTCTCTTAGAAAGAAAAGAAAAGAAAACGTACCCAGTACTGTGTATCTGAATCACAGAATCCGGATCTGTCCAACGCTGGGGCAGGGGAGAAGGTCATGGGTTCAGCGGGGCCGGGAGGAAGATGCCAGAGACGTTCACTCCTGTCTTCCTTTCACTCCTCTCCCGGGTCTCCAGCGTAAGGCATTGAGGACACACGGGAAACATAACCCAAAACTTGGCTTTTTATTTCTTCCCACCTGAGCCTTTAAAGGTCTGGGAAGACCCAACCGCACAGCAGGGAGAGTAAAACTGGGATTAAATGCCCCGATGTTTGGGCCACGCAACAAAGCGATGAGGCGCCCGAGCCGGCCACATTGCGGGGAAGTCGCGGGGCACAGCGGCCCGTGCGGGCAGCGCGACGGTGTGGCCCGACCGACTCAGGCCGAGCGAGGAAGGCCCTTCTGCGGGTGAGTCAGCGCTGCCGTCCCACTCGCAGGTCGCAGGTCTGGTCAAACCATTTGGCGGGACTTGTGCGGAGACTTTCCACCAGCCTCGTGCCACCGCGGCTGCAGGCGTCCGTGCCCGTCCCCACCTGGGAGGAGCACCCCTGTGTGGCAGGAGGAGTGGTCCGCGCACGGCCTGGGAGGTTTCGCTGGCACACACGGCACTAAATAGAAAGAGTGTCCTGTGCCAAGGTGACAGAGAGCTTGGGGATTGTTTCCTACTCTGAACTCCGGTGCAGCCCGTGCTGGAAGGAATGTGTGGTGTCTCTTAAAAACAAAACAGGGCACCACCTGCACCTGTGCGTGTGCCCATGAGGTCCTGGGAACAGGAGGGAGGGGCTCCTCGGGCTCCAGTGTCACCCAATTCACTTCATGGCTATTGGAAGGTCACCTACTGTGAGCGGGCGGGGTCCAGGAGAGGAGGGACACTCGGCCCTCGGTGGCTGGCCCAGTGCTGGGCTGGGACTGCGGCCACCATGTGAAGCCAGGCTGGGTCTGGAGGACATGGGCCCTGGACTGGGGGACATGTGCCCACGAAAGGGCACAGAGTGGAAACCTTCCTAGGGAGGGCGCCATTCCCACCACCTGGCCTGCCGATCGCCAGCCCTCTCTTCCCCGGCCTGGCGCCAGTGCTGGTGGCCCATCTCCCCTGCCCTGCTGTCCTGCCCGAGCAGCCGCTGTCCCCCAGGCTGGCCTCACGCTTTGTCCTCGCTAGGGGCCCGGGCGCGCCCCCTGCCGGCCGGCCTGCGGACCTGTTTGCAGTCCTCCTTTTTGGATCTTGCTAAAATTTCTTGAAAGGCCGAGCCGGCTGTCCAGCCTCCCTTGGGTGACACGCAGTGTTCAGGTGGAGGTGCCTTTGGCCCTGCAGGGGCAGGTTTCTCTCTGAGCTGAGCCAGGCCCGCAGGAGGAAGTAGAGGATTTGCTAGAGCGCAGTTCACCTCCTCCTTTTTTCAGCAGGGCAGACAATCATGTATTTGTGTCAACAAAGGCTTTAGAAAATTGACTCATTTAAACTTTCCAAACATGCTATCCAAGCTGCAAAATCTTGGAAATTTGAAGACCTTTTAAGTGGATATACCAAAGAGCTTTACTTGGGATTAAATGCAAAATGCCAAAATTTAACTTTTAAAAACACATCTAAAAGCAGAAAGCGCATTTGTAAACTGATGCAAAACGCACCTTGAAAGCCCTCCCCGCTCCCGACCTCGCTGCCCACCTTGTGCAGATGCTATTTGCCCAGAAACTCAGCACCTGAAAACCTGGGAACATTTTCTCCCCGGCTGGCAACGTAGCAGTTTGGACTCCCAGAGGGGATTTTTAAATCCCAGAAGGATGTAAGTCTCTGTGTGTCATGAACAGCCGACACCCCCCAGCTCAAGGTGGCCCCGAAGACGCAGGCCTGTGACCCCAGAGTTCTGCAAGAGAGTGGATGCCTGAGTCCCCTGGCCTTGGGGACAGCCCCATCTGCAGCCTCCCGGAGGGGTCAGCCTTCTGCCAGCACCCGGCACATCGTAGGTGCCCAATAATTAAACAATAAATATTCACACAAAACAATGATTCTGCCGAAGATCCACTGCAACGCACCCGGCTTTCTAGAAGCAATAAATGAAAGGCTCTTCTATAAAAAAAAAAAGGATTAATGAAGTCATGACATAGAAGCAGAGAACACAACAGAACCCAGTGACTCAAGACAGCGTATGCAGAAGCAATTTGCTTCTGAAACTCGAAACATGAGATGCTTTAGTACTTCCTGGCAGCTCCTCAGTAGCTGGCAAATAAATATTTACACATGGAAGAAAATAGTCCTTTGAAATGTAGGTTGTTCTACTCAAAAGAGAAATACAGCGCGGTACCACGGCTTTAGTGGCGATGCGTATTATTATTTATTTTTTCCAGTTTGAAAACTGTGTGCCTTTCCATTAGCGCTCTGAGATGGTAAACACCGATTCCCACATGAATTGAATCAGTCCGACAACTCCCCTTGCTGGTTTAGGGAACAACAGAGCAAACTCTGACAAATTTCGCCTTTATTTTAAAGTTAAGTTAAAAACAATAATATTGAGAGCCTAGACTCCACCTCATATGTAATCTGCCTTCGTTCCTATAGTCTCTCTTCCATTTCTAAGTTTGTTCCCCAAAGACAAAAAAAAAAATTGTGTAACTTGTCCTCTGGGCTTGAAACAAACATATGATCTGATCTAACATCAAATTGGTGGGTGGCAGGAGAAAGCCTGTCACATGGTATCATCGTTTTCTATTCATACAGAGGATGTTTTCTCTTTCATTAAAATATTCTGACTACAAGGCTATGAGTGTGTGGATGTTTCTCCGCTTACTCAGATTGGAGGCCTCCCCGGGCGTTTCGGAGCACAGGAAACCGTCCTGCTCTGAGGTTTCGGAAGAACACTTTCAGCAGGACTTGGAACTGCCGAAATGAAAGTGAACTACGCTCGGCACACAGGAACCACGTTTAATTCAAGAGAAATTCATTCCTTTGTTCTATCAATATTTCTCGGAAGCCTGTGCTGCGTACGAGGCTGCCGCCTTCCCAAAGGCCCCAGGGCATCGGGTGGAGTGAGCAGGAGACCCCGGTCTGCAGACCAGCCCTGGGGCCCGGGGGCTTCACAGAGCCCAGCCCCCCGGGCACGGCCACAGGACGCACTGGGCACAGCTGACCCCAGAGTCCTGGGGCTGGGCTGGGCTGCGCTTGGGTTTTCAATCAGAGTCTAACTGCTTATTTAATCTGAATGTCAACACTAAACCTAGAGCTATCTGAAATATGTGAATGGTATTTAGCAGATGATAAATACAGTGTCTTGGTTGCACGAAAAGAATATAGAAATTAGGTGTCCTTTTCAGTTTTGAGTGGCTGCAACGTCCCTGTCCCCAGCTCATTAAGGAAGAAGTCCCCTCCTGCCGGGGTTGCCCTCCTTCCTATAATGTAAACAGCCACTAATGGCTCCTGTTTCTCTTTGTTCAAACAGACAATAGCCTTTATAACAAGGAGAAAATTAGCACCAGGTGAAAGCCTCATTTCAGGGTGCTTTTCAGCGTTTTCTTTTTCCCAGAAGAACAAAGTACAACGAGAAGAAGAATTCACATTTAAAGTTTGGGAAACAACAGGACAAAGGTCTGTCTTTAATGATGTGTAGACATACTTGTGATTGAATTTTAAATATTTCTCTTTTCTTCTCTTTGACCTCCTCACCACGAAGCTGAAGCCTGGGGAAGGAGGCTGGTCATAAGCTGGGACCGGAACCCACCCCTGCTTTGGTCCGGCCCAGCCTGCTCTGCCGTAATGGAAGGAAGAGCCTCCTTACGGAGGGGCTGGGCATCCTCACCAAATTAGGGGGTTACATTTGCAAATGCCTAAAGAGTGCTTAGAAATGAACGAGGAACTGAAACGTGCTGGAGGCTCTCGGGTCCCTGCTGCTGCGGGAAATGCACCGTCTGAGCCCAGACGGTCCCTGGGACGAGGAGGAGGGACTTCCTAAACACGTTACATTATTCTGCGAGATAACGTCAATTCAGGGCTAGATTTCAAGAAATAATCTATAGTCGCACATGTCCGAGGGCAAACCTGAAAGACTATATTGTTGCACTTTCTTATGTTTCGTTGTTTATGTTTTTAACCATTATTATTACAAAAGTCACTGGAACAAGGCAAATGAGCGAATCTTTTGCTAGTTGTCGTTTTCAGGGGCTGAAAAGCGCATTAGACTATTTTAACACATAATTTCTAACAATTTGATGTCACTTTTCTTCTGGTTTGTGGTAGAATTTGATTTATTCATTTTATATTCTAACATACCAACCAAAAATAGATACAAAGAAATAGTGAAGTGTTTTTTTTTCCCTCAAGATAGCCTTTAAGATTTGGAATTTGGTGAAATTAAGCAACTCAGAGACAGAATAATTATCGTTCATTTCTTTAAGGCACTGAAATTGAGAGTAGGTCAGAGCAGTTGTTTTTATGGGAAACGCTGGCTCGGCGAGGGGCGGACTCTCACTTTCTAGCTGCTCTGTGCAACTGCGCAGCCTCGAGAGGGAAAGAAGCCGGATGAAGGGACCCTGCGTGGGGAGAGCTGATCCTTGGAACAGCACCCAGAGGGCGACTTGAGAAGAAACCTTGGGGCTATTTTAGTTGCGTCCATCTGGGGCCAGTCTCTTTGACATTTTCCTGGACATCCGGAAGGCACACCCAGGTGTAGGGCTATGTGCATGCATAGCGCTGTATATGTGCTTGAGAAAGAACCGAGAAGACCCTAAGCTCTCACCTCTGACTCATCTTGAAGCTCTGCACAGGCAGGAGGTGAAGGTTAAGGCAGACTTGTCAACTGCCTGGTTGAGCATTGAAGGTGAGCTCCAACCTGCAAAGAGTCAGTTGGCAAAATCTGGGAGACATATCGGTTCCAGCTGGTTAAGGAAATCTCTGTCCAGTTGTTAGCTGACCTCTAAGCTAACGAGGAGAGACTTCAGAGGCCATATATAAAAACGATTTTACAGAACTAATTCAGAAAGGTCACTAAACAAACAGCTACAACAAACAGCAACAACAAACCCTCAGGAGGGGAAAAGTTTTTACTTGCAAAGTTGTCACATTATTTAAAATATCTAGTTTTAAACAAAAAATATGAGAAATGCAAAGAAGCAAGAAAGTATAACCCATGCACAGGACAGAAACTGCTCAGCCATGGGACTTAATAAGGGCTTAATCAGTTATTTTAAATATGTTTAAAGAACTAAAGGAAACCATGTCTAAAGAACTAACGAAGGTGTGATAATGATGTCGCAAGAAATAGAGAATATTAAAAATGAGATAGAAGTGATAAAAAAGAATCAAATAGAAATCCTGGAGTTGAAAAGTACAGTAACAGAAATTCAAAATTCACAAAAAAAGCTGAACAGCAGATTTAAGCAAACAGAAGAAGCAAACTTGAAGACAGGTCCACTGAGATTACATAGGCCGAAGAAAATAAAAATGAATGAAGAAAAAGGCACAAAGCCTCAGAGACCAGGGTGACTCCACTAAGCACACCGATATGCACAATGGGAGTTTAGGAGGAAGAAGAGAGAGAGAAAGGCAGAAATAATATTATAACAAATAATGACCGAAATCTTCCCAAACCTGTTGAAAGACATGAATCTACCTACACATCTAAGAAAGTCAGTAAACAATCAAGTAGAATAAACTCAAAGAGATTCATGCCAAGACACATCATAGAAAAACTTTCAAGAGACAAAAACAAAGAATCTTGACAGACCAAGAGAAGCAACTCATTACGTACTAGGGATTCTCACTAAGACTAACAGCACATTTCTCGTAAGAAGGAAACCCTTCAGGGTGAAATGCAGGGATACCAGACAATAACTTGAATCCACAGAAAGAATAAAAGAACGTTGCTAAAGGTAATTACATAGGTAAAGATATAAGACAGCATCAATATAGCTTTTGCTTGTAACTCCTCTTTTTTCCTATCTTGTTTAAAAGGCAACTGCATAAAACAGTATTTGTAGATCTATGTTGATGGGCACATAAAAGATATAATTTGTGACAGTAACAGCATGCGGGGAGCAGAGCTATAAAGAAGCAAAATTTTATATTTAATTGAAAGTAAAGTTGGTATAAAATCTAAACTGGATTTTTATAAATGAAGATGCTACTGAAATCTCCAGGGCAGACACTCAAAACAAACCTCAAAAATATACAGTGGAAGAAACAAACAAGAAAATTAAAACAGTACACTAGAATATATCTATTTAGCAAAAAAGAAGGTAATAATGGAAGGATTGGGGAAGAAAAAGGATATAAGACATATAGAAAATAAATAGTAAAATGGCAGAAGTCAGTCCTTCCTTAACAATAATCACACTAAATGTAATTGAATTAAACTGTAAAATGAAAATACATAGATTTGCAGAATGGATTAACACATTAACTGCCATGAGAGTTGTATTTAGCTCTCTCAACTTTTGACCCCAGGGCTGTGTGAAGCATATGTAAAACCTTACTTGCTGATGTTCTTATTGTTACAATTAATATTGACAATTTAATTCTAAAAATGTGGATTAAATGAAGTCAGTAAATTTTGTTTTTCTATTTATGTCTACGTTTAATTTACTCTCAAAATTTTTATTCTATTTACTCTCTATTTAATTTACTCTCAAAAATTTTGTGTTTGATAAAACGCATGGCCCCAGGGAAAAGCTTCTGATTTTTCTGTGTGGCAGTCAAGATGTTAAAAACTCACACGATTTCGTCTACGCTGGTGGTAGAAAGAAGTTACCAGCTTGGGCCTCAGGAGCAGCTGCCTCAGAAGCTTCCAGACGGCAGCGTCTCCCGGCGTTTGCTGCTCGTTGTGTCGTATGTGTGTTCTTGAGTCCATGCATCTTCCTCTAGCTGCTGTCTTCTCTCCCTCACCGTTACAGGTGCGGTTTGTGTGTAGTTACCTGTCACTAGTTCCCGGGTCTCAGCACAGCACGACCACGGTGCACGCGGAGCTTGAGGACAGACCCACGTCCAGGACCGAGGATGGCCACAGCTGGCCACCCACCGTGGAGGTTTCGGATTCCCGCCCACCGGTGAGGGAGGGAGCACATCGTTTGAAATAGGGAGCGTGGCCTTGTGTGAAGCGGAACCAGTTTGTTGTGGCTACCATGGAAACAAATGTCAGGGCAGGAGTGTGTATGTAAATCCGGAGTGGTCGAAGTCGTGGGTTCCAAAGGGCACTTGTCATGCCCGGGTGTTTGGCAGAGCCCCGGGGTGCGTTGTACTCGTGGGACGCAGTGCTGAGTCTTCCCCTGCGAAGCCGAAATGCGAGTAAACCCTCCCCCTCCCTGCCCTTGGTGGCCCGAACGTGGGCACTGGACCTACGCTGGGTGCTCCCACGTGGGTCTTTGACTCATCCACAGCAAAGTGGTCCTTTGAGTCCATTCACAGTGACCGTATTGTCCAGTGCTAGAATCCCCGCCAAACTTCTCATGCAAAGAGAGCGCTATGCCACTTCCTGTTTCTTGACCTTCCAGAAGTTCCAGCGTTCCTGGCAGCCTTCTAAGTCCTAAGTCAGTTCTGTGACCCTCGCCCCATTCAATGTCCTACCAGCGAGTCTCTTTTACCCAAGAGGGAGTCGCTCCGGCTGCCGCAGGAACACTGGCCAGCACGATGGCTTTGCACCCCAGGCTGTGGGAGTCGGGGCACCCCAGAGCAAAGGCTGCCCCCAGGGGGGAAGGCTGCCCCACAAGGGTACACTTGTGTTCTGGAAATGACCCGGCCATCCTACCTCCTAAGACAAAACAAAAAGAAGTTCAGTGTTGGCCCATCTTACAGGGTACAAAGAGGGAGGTCAAGATGTTTTCCTAGGATGTTCTCCATAAAACCTTCCTGATGCAAAACACTTCTTTTTAAAAATTTGGGGTAGACACCTTAACCTCTGCCATGTGCTTTCTTCCACGTACAGTGATCGTGTCCTGTGGTCCTGCCACCTCGGGTCTATTCAAGGCCTTGCCACCCAGATGGTAAAAAGCCACAAGCATTAACAGAAGAGGCAGCACCTAATAAAGCACCCCCCACCCCCGTAATACTAGAAGAATTGACAGAGCCAGGGGATAAAAGGGAGCCCCTTTGAAGAAGAAAAAAATGAAGCAAGCGTCTGCCATTGCACACTGTGCTGGAATTAGATCAAATTTGATTCTGAACACAAACCTTTATGTTTGTTACTCAATCTAGTTTAGTAATTTTACCTGCTTATCAGGATGTCTAAAACATACTGTCCCACAAATAAAGGTTCTAGGTGGCTCAGATTGTTGATAATAAGTTTAGAACTGAAATATGGATTTCTTGCCCCTCAAATCAGTGCTCCTTGCGTTGGAGCAGGTGGCCAGACTCCAGCCCATACCTGCTCCCCACGATGCACGTCGGAGGAGAGCAGGGAGCAGAGACGGGGTGGCGGGGCCTGGCATTGGTCCTGTGAGTTGGGGGGAGCTCAGGCGCAGACCCCGGTGGCACTAAGTGTTTGGTGACCTTAAGTGACTCTCTTTACGTCTCTGCCCTGTCCCTTTCTGCACATCAGAGAGGAAGGACACTGTAGGCTGCTCTCCTTCCAGTACGGTCCTGTGTGCTGGAATGACCCGTGGAGGAAGTGAAATTGGCAATCTACTTTGTTTTGTGTGATTTTGCCAACATCTTCTGTTGAAAAATTTTTAAATCATCATCATCATCCTGGTTCACAATTGCTTTTTTCAGGTAGACACGTGTTCGGGAATTCAGCCACTGGCCCTACTTACAGTCATTATTATTGGATCCTAATCGGTGGGGTCTGACATCACTCACAATCCCGTAATGCAGAACCGCGGGACGTGTCCTCCGACCTGTGGGGTTCACTCCCTGTGGAAACGGAAGGCGTGGGTGGCCCTGGGGGAGCTCTTCAGCAGGAGCAAGCGCTCAGGCAGCCCCACCTGGACGAGAGGGACCTTCTCAGGCTGGGGACCGCGAGGAGCGAGCCGACCAGCACCACTGCGGCTCAGAAGCACGAACGGGGATGTAAAATGACACACAGCGTACGAGGCCATCACAGGCACCCCCAGCGTGGGCAGCGGGACTGCGCCTGCACTGCCCAAGGCCCCGCGTCCCCTGCCCGGTGCCCGTCCCTCTCTCTCCCACGGCTCCCCCGGCCTCACGTTGTGCTCGTTGTCAACTTAATTGCCTCCATGATTTCCTCACAGAACTGTGTATCTTTAAGCCATACTTGCTAAGTCTCGTGTGTATTTGAAGTTTCTGTAAGTGGTATCACACTGGAGATGATCTGCGGTTCTGTTCGGGTTTCGCTGGGATGTCACCGATGCACGTCGGTGTTTTCGGGCCCCTGCTGTTCACTTTCACTGCGATGCAGGATTTCATCGCACAAATACACCGTGACTTATTTGCTCTTAGCAGGACATTGTTTCTCTTTTTCTATGACACACACTATCATATTATCCTAATATTAGTTATGCCTACATAACAATTATACATTCTTATCCACAACTTGTAAACATTCTCTGAATATCGGCTCCAATGCATAAAAGATTGAACTGTGAACTGTTTAATTTTCAACATAGTTTCTTTGGAAACCAAAGGTTTGGGGGCCGGAGTTACTGCCAATCTCCACTTTCTGCCTCATTCGGCCTGCTCTTGACAGTAACCTGTTCCTCAAACAATGTTTCCCCCAACTGTGACACCAGCTAGGTGTCAGAGCCTCAGTGATGTCAAATCGTATCTTTTGATGTCAAAACATCAATTTATGTCAAATGTAATTTAACCTAAAGCCACGTTTCCTTTATTAGAAGGATAATGTCATTCATCAAATGTCTTTTCTCTCACTTTCCCTGGTTTTAGTTATTAAAACAACACCCCACCTCAATGTGCTCATTTGTAAAATAGCAATGCCATCACTAACCTGTGTCTTTTATGAAGAGTATACTTTGAAGATGGTTTCGAAGCACTTTGCGACGAACAGAATGTTCTATAAATGGGTATTGAAAATAATCAAGACATTCATGGATCCAAACAGGCCACAGAAATACCATAGCAACAAATGAACAATAATTGCTGCATTACGGGCTATTTCCCAGCTGTTCTCTCCTGCAATCACAGCTCCGCCGCGTCCTCAGGAAGGAGCCCAGGTCAGGTCTGGCCGCCGTCAGCCCCGAGGAGGACGTGCGGAGCCAGACGGCCCCCAAGAGGAAAGGTGGCGTGTTCTCCCATCCCCTCTGCTGCCCTCCCCCACTTGTCTGCTGGGGTCCCTTCAGCACGTGCCAGAGTCCCTCAGAGACGCCGTCATGCTGGGCACCCCACGCCTGAGCCCGTTCATCCAAGTCACCCAGTAAAGTTTTACTCCGAGGAACTTCCCGCTGCACCAAAGTCCTTACGTTGATGGCCACACAGTTAAGGCCAGAGCAGAGGGGGCCGTGGGAGGATTGTAGTGGCTTGGTTGGTTCCCTGCAAACCACACCCAGGGATGCGGCAGTCAGGGCCACGGCCCTTGCCCTGGGGTCGGCTCGAGCTCGTACAACACGTGCTGTTTCCCAGGTATCTCTGGCAATGGCCACCAGGTAGCTGTGGCCCCAGCCCCCTTCCCTGTGGCACATGGTCAGAGGCCAGGGAGGGCTTTAACAGTGATTGCAGGCACAGCTCAGGAACGGTCCCCAGTTCTTGACCCAGGCCCGTGTCAACGTGAGAGGGAAAGAGGGCTGGGGCTGCCATCACCAGCTGCCTCTGTGATCCCTGCTGTCCCTGTCTGCTGGGCAGCCAGAACCCGACCACCTCAGCGAGGCACTCGGAAAGGCTTCAGTAACTGGTTTAATTCATGTCTCAGTATCTTAGAACTAGTTCCCATGCACTGAGTGATTGTAGAGCTTTCTTTTTCTTTGCCATCTTCGAAAGGTAATCTGGATGCTGGAGGGCTGCTCACTGGCTTAGCAAACTCGGTTTGTTTCCATAGTTACAAAACACGCGTGCGCTCCCCGGCCTGCCATCCATCAGGACGGGGACACTGGCTGCCTGGTAACCACAGTGTCGTTTTCCAAATCTGCAGGCCTCCTTAACACTGTCCACGTGTTAGAAAGGTGGGTGAACACCTGTTTCGTGCCCTGGCTGGGAATCCTAATTTTGATTTAAGTATTTTATAGGAAGCAAAGTATAGAATATTTACACTATAAATTACAAATATTGACGCACAGTCCCCAGTGAATGGGGATGTCGAGGGAAAGGTGGGAGCACAGGGGGGTGTCGGGCTTTGCTGCAGGGCCCCGCGGAGCCTCCTCCCACCCGGGCAGCTCTGTAGCCCCCGCTCCGCTTGGAAGAAGGAAGCCTGTCAGGGTCCGGACACCGTGAGGGTCTGGGGCCTGGCAGCAGCTCTGAGAGATCTGGACATAAATCTCTTCCTTACTAACCACAAGAGATGATTTATTCTCTCCTAACTGTAGTTCCCTTATGCGTGAAAGAAGTGACTCTCACAGCTCTAGTGCAAGGGTTAAATGAGATAGTGAAGGATTTAGTGCAGAACATATTATGTGCTCAATAAGTAGCATTAATAATTGCTGTTTTGCACTGTCATTCCAAAAGGCCGTCGGTTCCCATGACACAAAGCAGTGCCAAGTACGTTGGCGTAGAGCACGTGCATGGTGGAGACGGACAATCTCTCAATGAGTTTATGCGGATGAAAGAGATGCATTGCCTGGCAGCAGATGTGTAATCCTGGGTGACGCACTCCAAGTTTACTGTATGTGTCCAGCCTGTCTTATCAGCACAGGGGAAATGAGAATAGCGTCTATCTCGCTGGGCTGCTAAGAGGATTAAGTGCACTAATATTCAGAACGGGCTGAGGCCAGTGCCTGCTATTCAGGGTACATGCTCCCCCTACTGAGGGAGCTGGATGTCCCGGACACGCATGTACCTCTGAACCTGCGTGTGAGCTGCTTCTTTCCTGCCACCTCAGGTGACATCTCACGATGGTTCTCATTGGGCCCCTTCTTATGACACGGGCACCCCTCTCAGAAAGCCCCAGCCAGGCAGACGTGGTGGCGCACACCTGCAATGCCAACACTTTGGGAGACCAAGGCAGGAGATCACTTGAGGCCAGGAGTTCAAGACCAGCCTGGGCAACATAGCAAGATCCCATCTCTAAAAAAAAGTTTAAAAAATCAGCCAGGTGCAGTGCTACACTCCCATAGTCTCAGCTACTTGGGAGGTCGAGGCAGGGGATCCCTTGAGCTTAGGAGTTCAAGGCTCTAGTGAGCTATGGTCACAGGACTGCACCCCAGGCTGTGCAACAGAGCCAGACCCTGTCTCTAAAACAAGAAAGAAAGCCCCAGACAACTTTCCCTTAAATATCAAGGGCCCAGCACTGCGTTGACTACCCTCGCCTAGAGCAGTGGGCAGCAGGAGGAATGGCATCGCCATGATTGACTCACGATAATCAATGCCCACTCGCTGGGTGCTCAATATCCAGACAGAATCAGGATTCCGTTAGCAGAGAAGACAGGTGGAAGGTAGGCCAGCAGTGCCGACCCAAGTGTGCTACTTCACCAGCAGGATGCAAAGAACAATCCCCAACACTTATCTTAATAATTATCGCTAATGCAGAATTCCAGATAAAAGAGTGGCTTTGTCATCTAAAAACAGGACTCACAACAGAAGAGAGCACATGCTAGGCGTGTTTCTATGCTAGCAGGGCTACTAGAAAAGGCACCACGTGTGGTTTCATAGACCTGGGCTCCGGCCTTGACTCCATCTCTTGATAGCTGTATCTGGCAGAAATTTGGGGTTGCCAGTTGCAGAAACCCACGTTTGAGCTGTTTAGGCACAAAAACGGAATACATTGGCTCGTCTGACCAGGTCATGGCAGAGACACAGGGCCTCTGTCTTTGGGAACACCCAGAGCTCACAGACCAGGGAAAGGAAACACGCTTCCCCCTGTCCCGAACATCCCCGGCGGAGACTCTGATTGGCCTGACTTGGGCCACAACATTCACTGGGACCGAGGGGACAGTCCAGCCTGGGCCACGTGTCCACCCTGGGTCGGGGGTGGAGAGGACTAGTTCCACTGGAACCGCTAGACCACGCTGGATTGACTGTGGTAAGAATCAAACCAGATTTTATACATAAGAGAAGCTCACAAATGAAAGTGTCACACAAATGTCAGCGCGCTTAAGAGGCAGGTAGCGTCTCCAACCCCCTTGGTTCAGGCAGCGCAGACTCCTGGAGCACATCCCAGCACCAGGTGTCTGGGCGCGAGAGGAACCAGTTTCCGTGAGGGCAGCAGCTTCCGTGTTGCTCACTGCTCCATCTCCTGTGCCTCGTACGGGACGACACATGACAGACACTTAACAAAGAGTTGCTAAAAGAACATGTGCGTGACCAGCATCATCCATAGCAACTGCAATGCCTGTCACCTGCGTGTCTGTGTGACCGTGTGCTCCCCGAGGGCAGGGCCGCGCCTCCAGAGCCTGGATCACACGAGGCGCTCAAGACACGCTTTCCTGCGAGCAGGTGAGTGAATGACAGGAAAACCTCCATGTGTTCCAGCCCTTTCATTTTGTAGGTGAGAGAACCTGGGCCCTGAAGGCGAGATGGTGACTTTGTGTTCTTATTCACGGGGCCTTTACTCATTCTGTTCACGTCGCGTTGTCTGTCTGGGATTTAACTGTCTCCAAAGGTGGTGACGGTGTCCGTCAAGGTCCCTCTGCTGATTCAGCAGCAGTGCTTGCGAACTTCCAGACCGAGTGGAAGGAGCGGAGAGAACGGAAGAGCGGGCCTCGCCATGGTGCGGGCGGGGTGGGTGCCAAGCGGGGAGCGTGAGGACAGGTGGCGGTCAGCGGACAGACTCTGGTCCCCCAGGGTCCACCAGCTGCGGGTCTCAGTCCATTTGTGTTGCCATAAAGAAATGCCACGGAGGGAGACTTCGTAAAGAAAAGAGGTCTATCTGGCTCACGGTTCAGGAGGTGTAAGAGACATGCGCCAGCACCTGCTTCTGGGGAGGCCTCTCGAAGCCCCGCACCTGGCGGAAGGGGAGGGCCAGCCGGCGTCACAGGGCGAGAGAGGAAGAGAGACTCTCACGGGAATTAACAGAGTGACAGTCACTTATCGCGATGGCGAGGACAGCACCAAGTTACTCACGAGGGCTCCCCCCCATGACACAAACACCTCCCACCAGCCCCCACCTCCAACACTGGGGATCAAATTTTAACATGAGATCTGTAGGGTCAAACAGCAGACCATTAGCAGTTTGCTAATAAAATACAAGAGACTGGGTAGTTTGTAAACAACAGAACTGTATTTCTCACACTTCTGGAGGCTGGTAAGTCCAAGATTAAGGCAGATCTTGGGGTCTGTCAGGGGCCCATTCTCCGGTTCATAGATGGCACCTTCTCACCGTGTCCTTACACAGTGGAAGGGACGAGGGGTCTCTCTGGGGCACTGATTTCATTCCTGAGGCTCCATTAGGTCCACCTTCGTGACCTCATCACCTCCCAAAGGCCCCACCTCCTGATACCATCACCGTGGGGGTGAGGATTTCAACATACGAATTTTGGGTGACACAAATATTCAGACCTGAGCACCGTGTGACATGGGGCAAGTTACCTCATGGGCATAGTCCATGAAATAGAGGAAGGAACCCCCTGGGCAGGGGTGGGGCACAGAGACCTCACTAAAGCAGGCGCCGGCTGAGAGACAGCACCGGAGAGTGACAGCTGCTTCCGTGTCACTGGTGTGTAACCCCCAACAAGGTTCTGCTTTTCCCGTCGGTCCACTGGAGACCGACAGGTTAGGCTCTGCACTCTCATGATTTGCTAGCAGCACATCAACTACGAGTAGGTGCACTGAAGTCGACCAAAGGGGAAAGGAGAGGTTTGGGGTCCACGGGCTCTTCCCACGAAGGGCCGCGTCTTGCTGTCCTGTTCCTCCAGGACCCGCCACCTCCCCTCCCCCTCCCGCAAGCTGCTGTCTGCAGGAGAGGTAGGTGGCTCTCAGCTATTTGAAACTACACAATTAATGGGGAATGCTGGAATCTGCTCAACATATAAAGTAGGTATAAATCTACTTTATAACTTTTTAATGGCTTTCATCTGGTATCTCAAACTTCTGTAAAAGGAAAAGAATTTCAGCCCTGACAGAGATATCCTTTAGTCACCGATGGCATCGGTACCCACTGGGGCTTTCCCTGCGGGGACACGGTCCCATCCTGTCCCTGAATCAGTGCTTCCGAGCCTCCTGCCTGCAACACATGCGGTAAAATCACTTGAGACCAAACGCGATTCACGTCCGATGACAAAGCACAACTGCAGACACCGCCAGGCTTGCTCATGTGCCAAATCAACGTCTTTGCTTTGAGCAGCAGAGAGGAGCTTTAGCTGTGTGGCCGCATCCAACGGGAAGGGCTCAATCATGTTACATCTCAGCAATCAGTGTTGCCCCTTATGTGGTCACAATAGCCAAGCATGTTCTAGGTGACTTTTCACGTGTTAGCACACGTGCTCCCCACGACAGCCCCGGGAGGCCGGGACTCGCGTCTCTGCGCCGTGCAGTGGCCTGCAGGAGGGAGGGGCCCTGCGCTCACCTGAGGTCACCGGTCCTCTGGGCGGTGGTGAGGGGCCGGGCTGTGAGCGGGGGAGACCTGGGTTTTGCCATCTGCACCTCACTGCCCCTGCGCTAAGGGGGCCACAGTCCCATCCTGGCTTGGAAAAGGCCCGACGTAAAATGAGTGGGACCAGTTTGAGTACCTTGAGTAAAATTTGGAATAAGTTAAAGATTTAATATGTATTCCCTTATCAACAGGACGTAAATGCCTGTGTTTCCAAAAAGAAAAAAACTTTTGAATATTAAAAAGGCATTGCTTTTATTTAAGTGATGATCCACACCCAAATGTACAGAAAAAAAAAAAAATCCCACATTCTTAACAAAACCTACTGCTTCAGGAAAGATCTCTCTTACTATTCTGTATTCTTCCTTCTAAATACGATTGATTCTCTTAAATTCCACTGGGAAAAATAAACTGCTTTTTCCCCTCATTTGCTTACTTACAATCTATTTTTCAGAAGCAACTGATTATACTTTGGGTATACAAGTGAAATATTTACTAAAAAAATGTGCACACCTACTGCTACTGTCACATTTATATAAAGGAGAATTTCCTGGTGATTGAATTATTTGGGGTACTGCTTTCTAAAAAAACATTCCCTGTAAATGCATTAGACTCAGACTGTATTTCCTGTAGTGTTAAGCATGCAATAAATGTTAGGGGGCAGAAATCAGCTTACTCTGTGGATTAGTGTAAATGTGTCACTGCTTGTAGGAGAACAAAGACTATTCCAAGGACCCTGACGATGGACAGGGACCAGGATATGGACTGTCCGGCTCTGCAGACATCTCCTCTCCACGTCTCCCCTGCGTAACTGGAAAACATTCTGTCCTCGCTTTTTGAAGTGCCCAAGCGATACTCTAACAATGTTACAACTGAATCCAGCACAAAGTAACTATGATAAGAAAATACAGATCAACACATTTGCATGAAAACTTATGTTGATCTCTCTTTCAAATAGGTTCCAAATTTAAGTAGTGGAAGTCATATTTAATTTTTGATTCCAGAAGATTAAAATCTTACTTTCTTTTATGGCATCCTTCTTCCCACGCCTCCAGGATTTTTTACCTAAGTGTAGCTGCTTTTACGGTCATTGTACTTGGGCTGGACGCTGTGTCCTGACGAGCCATTATCGGGGCTGCATCAGTCCCTTTACTGCAGCCGGTGTTGGAACGCAAAGGCTGCGAACTTCTGGCTCATAAAAACAGGGCCAGTGAGATGCAGTCACCGCAGATTAGAAGCCTGGCCAGGCAGGAAGGATAACGATCTCTACACAGGCTTTGGAGAGTTAAAGTACTGTAAGAAAATTTGAATCGAGGCACTGTCTGAAGTTAACCCTCTCAGACTCAGGAGGGCAACTAAGTGCCACTTTAGGGGAAGGATGAGCCTGGAAGACGCTGACAGACAAAGTGTTTGGGGTTTTATCAGCATCCTCCCTATTCCCCGGGAAAAATTCTTTAAACTTTCTGCCAAAAAACCCAAAAACAAAACACCATTTATTATAGAGAAGTCTTCCACTGGTCGCTTTCTGAAAAGACCAGACCTGAATAATTCAATGATCATAAAAATTTCTTCAGGTTAATGAGAAAGTCAGTCCTTTCCTTGCCGGGCAGCGAGTCCCGCACATTCTCACGTCATGTCCTGGTGGCAGGAACGCTCTGCCTCAGTGCGGTAGACGCCGTGATCCACTAAGTAAAACCTCCCTGACCGAGGCCGCAGTGCCTCTCCCGCCCGGCGTCCGGGTGGAGGCTATTTATAGACATCGCATGGAGAAGAGGTGCAGGGAGCCTTTTTTGGTCAACTCCTCGAGGCTTTCAGCTACATCTGGTTGTGATGGGGCATTAAACTCCCGATGCGTTCTGGAAAACCAACCCAGCCGACCACAGACCACCAAATAGCTGTTTGGAGGTTGCTGAAGAGCATTTCCTCTTTCGGAACGCTGGAGGACTCCAGCAGGACAGGGCTGTGACTGGCCTGCTCTCCAACCGGGAGGAGACGGCGGGAGATTTAAAAATAAGTCTCTTGGCAGCAGGTGTTTTAGAGGAGTCAGTCGCAAAATAGCCAGATACAATATTTAAAGGAAAGAAAAAGGTGAAATCAGAAAAAGAAAGGGGAAAAAAAAGAACTTTAGGAAATCAAACATTTGTTCTATTTGACGTGGCGGACTGATCAGATGGGTTTATCTTTTCTTTCACACAAAACTCCGCAAAAGAATTTTCAAGATATTATTCACAATAACAAAGAGAATGAGAGAAAAAAACATCAGCTGGTAGGATATTTGGACAAGGACAGGGAAGGCAGGAGCAGAGGGAGAAGAGAGAAAGACAGAGGATGGCTACAGACACGATGGCAAGGGGGTCGTTTATCTCCGGGAGCCCAGCAGGGAGGGTCCCTCCCACATCCCGGCAGTGGGGGGAAGCGCGTGTGCCCACTTGTCCCTCTTGCAGGAGGAAGGGGACAGTAGGTGCCCGGGACTGGGACCCAGGCACTGCCAGGGCTGCGTGGGGGACGCTGGGACAGGCTCCTGCCACGGGAGCCTGCACGCCCCACACAGGAGGTTCTGGAACAATCTTGGGTTTCAGTACGTCAGTCATCACTGTGAAAGGACAGTCAAGCATCACCAGAAATTTGATTTAAAAAAAAAAAGATTAAAAAAGTACTTTAGAGTAAATAGTCCATAAAGGGAGCAGAAATAAACTTTAAAAATCTGTAGAATGTCCTCAGAAGGACAAGCAAACGCAGCATTCATGGAGTAAGAGCAGGTGAACACACAGACAGAATAAACGACAGCGCTTGGAGTCTGTGGCTGTGCTAACCAAAATAAGACAAAATTTCTGATAAAATTTTATCTGAAGGATAGTCAAGGAAAATGTCACAGTACTACAAGGTACAAGTGTCCAAACGTAAGAGATCTACCGAGGACCTGCAGAGTGAGAGGCTTGTCACCATGAAACGTCAGCACCCCATCACTAAATAGAAGATTCCAGGGCTTTGCAACACGAACACCGAACAGACACAGTTCACGTACAAAGAGGCATCAGAACAGGATGGGGTTTCTCCGCAGCGCGACGCTGCCTTCAAAATCCCGAGCGAGACACAAGACTGTCTGTGCACTGAGCCGGGGGAAGCCGGGCGGTGGGTGTTACCGGTGTCCACGCTACAACTCTCTCCCTTTTATTTATACATAGTTAGGACTTCAAAAATAGAAATTTTAGGACCTGCTGTGAAAATCAACACTTGGAGAGACACTAGAACAAATAATCTAATGCTCAGTTGGCCATCAAACTGGAGGGCAGAAGACACTGGGAAGGAACCAGCAGTGTTTCTGAAAGGGCAAAGGGCATTGCCTAATCGAAGCGCCCACCCAAGCCTTAGGAACACAGGGAGCAAAGGTCCCCGGGAGACGGGCCTGGAGGCCAGCCCCGAGGTCACCAAGGAAGTTGCTACCATCGGACGTACTGCAGGGCATTGGGGTATGCCCCCTAAGCACCTGTAACTAGTGTACGTGGATACAACACCTGTTTCAGCAAATCTTTCCAAATGTGAAAGACAGAATGAAACATACCTAATATGACGTGCTAAAGATCAAAGCCCTAGTAAGACTGCATCCAACCAGCTGTGGCAAAGAAATTCTAGGGCCAGACATGAAACTATTTGTTTTCTACCCAAATCAGAGAGGTCTGAAAATACAAATCCAACCATAGCAATCAAGAGAAGGGAAGGCAAGTTGCAAAGTGAATATTGGAGAAGAATTACCCCAGCACTCTCATTATTCCTTTCGGTAACAACCACAGTGAGACGACGGCTAACATTCCATGAACTTCTTAATCTGCCAAAATATCCCAAGCACTTTGATCTTTTAACTCATATAACCCTCGTGACAACCTTCTGAAGGTGAAACTCTTACTGTTTCCACTTTACCAACAGGGAAACTGAGGCCCTGAGAAATAAAGCAATTTGTCCAAGACAGCACAGCTAAGACGTAGCAGGCAGAACGCAGTGAAGACTAAAGAACACAACGGAACTTTAGTGCTTGAATGTTTCTCAGACTTGTCCACACGGCATGATGAACTGATAATATATCCAACTAAGTATACTTAAACATAACATTTTGTGTTATATCAAAAAGCACATTTGTTTTACTCGTTTCTAGAGTCAAAAGGCAACAGGTATTAGAGAAAATTAAAAAGCATTTATATGGGAGAAAGACATAAAAGTTAAAGATAATCAAACCATCACCTTTGTTTCTTTCTTGTGCACGGGAACATTTAGCCAACTCCAGTAAAACAGGACACGGTTCCCCAGCGTCAGGCCCGCGTGTCGTTGACACAGTGTCTGGGAAAGGGGCTTTTATGACTGGAGCTTGGGGAAGACACCAGTGTGTTTCTGCAATTCATAATCTCTCATGGTCCAGGACTGACAGGTCTGGTGGAGGCCCTTCGTCTGCAGAAAACGCCACGGTGGATTCCAGAGTGGAGAAGCAGCGGCAGAACAGAAAAGCCAGGCGGGGCGGCAGGCCTGGCGCACTTCCCGAGCGTCCTCCGGCCCCGGGACTCGCCACACCCCGTGTCTTGCCATGGGCGTCCACAGGAGCGGGAGCTACTGAGCCCCCTGGGCAGCTGCGCCGTCCCCTGAGGTGAGTTCTCAGGATGTCCTCGTTGACGCTGCATATACGCGCCTGACCCACACGTACTTACACAGAGCCATGGTCCTCACTAACTTTTCACATCCTACATCAGCGCGAGCAGCAGCAGAGCAGAGGGGTTGGACATGCTGCCCCTCGACGCCCGGCTGGGGGATCTGGGCAGCTGTTTTCCTCTCTGTGCCCGTCTCTCCATCTGTAAAGTGGCATTAGGAACAGCACCTGCCCTTATCATCAGAACAGAACGTAAATTAGCATTTGTAACATACAGGGAAGAGTGCCTGTCACGTGATAAGCCTGTCACGTGATAAGCACCCCCGAGTGTCTATTATATAAAATAAAAACAGATGCAGACCTGTTCCTCTCTCGGAACATCGAGGTGGGAGCCCGTGATCGAGCAGGACTCCGCCCAGTCCAGCCTTCCAAAGGGTTTCCTGCAGATTTTGGTCTTCCCTGACTGCAAGCCGTGACTTTCTTACCTACCTGCCATTCACCTTCCCTAGTCCACCCACTGCGCCAGCCGTGCGTGCAGCAGGGGGCAGGGAGAAAAGAACGTATGTACGCAGAGGAAAAACAGCCCCCAGACTGGGGGTGCAGAGCGAAAGATGCCAGCTGGAAAAGAACCCTGGTTGGCGGAGGCTTGGGGACACGAGCCGGTCTCACGTCTCCGGAACAGCCGTGAGGGGAGAGGCCGCCCTGAGGACCCAGTGCGGCTTCCGTCTGGCCCTGAGGGGAGTTGAGGTCTCTGTCCCCACTGGGGGGCTTCCTGGGGGATCTGAGACAGGCTGCCCGCATGCCCCACCCACGGCGCAGGTGAGGGAATGACGACGGCTTCTGCCCTGGTGACAGTGCCTCACATTCTCGCGCACACAGGCCACTTCCTGAGCCTCCTGCTCTCCAGGCTGATCATCTCCCGTGTTCTCTGGGGCCTCGTCACTGCACTTCCGTGAAGCGTGCTTAGAAAACACGGTGGGGCTCCATTATGTGACCGCTCATGACTTCATCTGAATGGTAAACTTTTCTAGCCTTTAAATGTCTAAAATTTTGTTCGTCATCAGAATTTCTGACTACAAAGAGGTTAGTGCCGAAAGCAGGGCAGGGTGGTAACAGGGAGGAAACCACCCTCTTCGGAAAAGCTATGTGTTCAAAGGAACATTTCCCACTAGTTTTGCCAAAATTCCCTCGGATTCCTTGGCCTCTCCCCATTCCTTGGAGTGATTCTGGAACTGAAGTGGGCTTTCCGCGGCTTCCTTCCCACCCCTACCCTGGGGAAGGGCAGGAATGTCTCGCTGCGATTGTGTGGAGCTTGGACTGCACGTCTGTACCGCTCAGCTCTCCGCCGAAATGTAGACTCTCTTTATTAACTGTGAAAACGTATGCTACGTAAATGTTTGAAAAATATCCAGTTAACACAAGTTGAAAGAAAACTGTCCTCCCACCGATGGCTAAAATTAACGATACAGACTATCGGGATGATCAGCCCAAAAGCAAACTCTCTGATCTTTAAGTTCTCAGTTTCTATTTAAATTTACAAATTAATGCCAGGACAGGTGAAAATGTGCTCAGGTGTGGGTCGTGCCCGTGCTTGGAGAGTCAGCAGGTGTAGACACAGCTGACATGTTTAGACCCATCAAAATGTGTGCTGCAAAACACTAGCGAAGATGCACTGTTTACAAATCCTAAAAAAGCACTTTTCTTTGTTTTTGCTATTTTAACGGCAAATAAATTTCTGGTTTCCCGTGGTGCCCTTCCATGTTACTGTTGTAAATGATGTGATTTCTTTGAGGTGTTTTTTCCGTCGTCTCCAAAGAACCTCCATGTTTCCTCTCTTCCCAGCAATCCCGAGGTTGGCAAACTGCTCTGAAGGCTCCGCTGAACAGCCCGGGCACCCAGCGCTCAGGGCGGGCCATCTGCCCAAAGGCACCCGTGCGGGGAGCGTGCAGCCCGGTCCCCTGAGGTCTGTCCCTGAGGTCTGTCCCGCCTCTCCAGGCCGTTACATCTTGTTCCGAGTTGTTGCCCGGTGGTTCGTTTCCACGTTCTTAAGCAACTTACCACCGCAGAATGGGTTTAACGTGAAATCCTGTCCCCTGCTGCGGTTTGAATGTCCCTGCCCGAATCATGTTGGAATTTAACTGCCATCGTCACCGTACTAAGATGGGGGCCTTTGGGGGGGGACCAGGCCAGGAGAGCTTTGCGTGGATTAACGCTGTTCTCCCGGTGTGCTCCTGACGCAGGGTGAGTCCGGCCCGCCCCTCCCTCCGTCTCCAGGGCCTGCCCCTCCGTCTCGCTGTGACCACCGCCGGCAGCCTCTCTGTCCCGGACTTCCCAGCCTCCAGAGCCGTGAGCCATTTTTACAAGTTACCCCGTCTGGGGTATCCTGTCCTCGCAGCAGCAAACAGAGGCAGACACGCTCTTGTACCACTGACGTCGAAAGAAAGCCTTGCTCTGACTCAACCCAGCAGTGACTGGCGGAGGACCATGTCTGTGACTCCTCCTGGTGTAGTGCTTTAAAACATAATTTACACATAAGCAAATTACAGAAGTGTGCTGGCCTGGTGAGGTTTCCTTCTTCTGTGAGCCCATGGTTTTCTGCCAGGTCTTTCCCAGCCACTTGGAATAAATGGACACACCCACCAACCCAGCGTTTACACAGCCCCATCACTCCAATCCCCACGGCCCCTCCACAGTCTGCACCCACAAAGCACCACGCTGAGATAACTGACTATCCCACCCTTAACCTCACGGCGTCCCAGTTCCCAGGGAGCGAGACCCTAGACCTCCATTGGAGAACTGCAAGCGGTGCCCCCTTTGGTTTTCCAGGGTTAGGCCAGGCTACAGGTCTGAAGACCCTATCCCCTAACTGCAAGCCATGAAGTTCAACACTGGGATATTTGCTCTATTTGAAACAAAACTGGAGAAGGTGAGATTTCAGACTCTGCATGGCTTTACTATTTTCCAAAAGGAAAACAAAATCAATGCAGCAGAATAGAGACTACTCATGGGCTGAGGTGAGAGCGTTCGCATCCCTCCAAGGAGAGGTGGGCACAGCGACACCCCAGGTCCCTGGGAGGGCCCCCGCAGAGAAGGTCAGAGATCCAGGCAGGGCAGCGCCCCAGCTCCCATCCGCCCAGGGCACGACCTGCGGGCAGGGTGGCTGCCCCAGGCTTAGTTTCTTCACCTGTGAAGCAGGGGCAGTGCCTGGCACACACAGCTCTTGTCCAGGTTGTCATCTGGCACGCAGGTTGCATGTGGCGGGATGTGTCTCTGGACCCTCCCTGCCGTCGCACAGGGATCCGCCATCTTCCTGTTGCTTGTGAGGTGCCAAACGAGAGCTGAACTTGGTTTTTAGAGTTCAGATCATCCCTCAAGATGATTTAATCCCTAAAAAGAATACGACGATACCTACAGATGTTTAGGGCAATTTTTTAAACTCACATATTGTCCCTGGCCGGACGTCGAGCTGCCACCCCTGCCTGTTAGGGGCGCTCTGCTCCAGACGCGCCATGTCCCTGTCAGACGCATGCCGGTCACCGCTGCGTGTCCTGCACCTCGTGGGGTCACCAGCAACGCTCTGCTCTCAAGAAAAGACGAAGGTTAATCAAAGCTTCCCTACTTCCTACATTTTTACAGCTGGCCCCTCGGGGCTGGCAGGCTGCAGCTCTGCACACCTGGGGAGAGGGAGGCAGGGGAGGCTTGGAGATTATTTTCCAAAAAGTAGATGCCATCTCCTCGGAGCCTGGGAAACTGCATGATCCCGGATCCTGACAAACCCTTAGTTACCAGCTGTTTTGTTTCTTCCTCTTCAAAATGTGCAGGTAATTCCAGGGCCACGTATCAATGTGTAGGTCAGGCTGACCCAGACCCGACACTCACAGTGCTGACAACAGTATCAGGGCTGCGGTCCCCCCTTGTGCCAACAAATAAGAGTTATAAAGGGATTGACGTCAACAGATCTTTGTCATGCTAAGTTATTGTGTTACAGGGATGCAAATTCCACCGGCTACAGATTGTGTCAAAGTTGCTTCTAAGCCCAAGTTCTGGGTGTTGCAACTGTGATTTCTTTGTCCTAAAAAAAAAAAAAAAAGGAAACACTATGGTTTCATTGTCCTTAAAAAAAAAAAAAAACAACCGGGCAACACAGACAAGTTTAGGAAAAGATACTTTTAAAAACTTGGTTTAGGTCAAGTCCATTAAAATGTAGCTTTTCTTTCAGGCCCCGAAGCCCAAGATTCCAAGCTGAAGACTCAGCCGCCAGATCTTGGTTCTCTCCGCAACCTCCCACCGCCAGTGCCGAGCGCCGGCCATGGTGGGGGTGGGGGGGTGGTGATTCATTTCTCGCTTGAATAGACCCTTTAAATAAATGTGAGTCATTTTTCTGAGAATAGGTCCTTCACATGCACTGCCTTGCTACACATCTCCCGAGTAAGAGCAGGTTTTCAGCAGGCAACAGACGGGCAAAGCTGGGGCGGGGGTGCCGAGGACCCTTTGGCAGAGGACGACCCACCGGGACAGGGACACTCGGCGCCTCCCTGAGAAGCCGGAGAGGAGCTGGGAGTGTTTGTTCGCCACAGCAGTGTGGGCTTCGCGTCTGCGATGTCGAATAAGTCATATTTAATCAGCTCTCGTCTAACGTGGGGTCCAGCTGCCTGTCTTTGTGCCGCTCTCCGGGGCTTTCTACAGAAGGCCCTGTCTTGTTGGCCACTGGTACATCTGCTCAGAGACAGCGTCGGAAAATAGGGTCCGTGCGACACGCAGGAGCAGCACTGCCGCGTTATGAAAATGGCCCAGCGGGTGACAGACGGGGTGGGCAGCCTGGATCGCAGCGCCTTGGTGATGTTTGTGCCTTCTAGGGGCCCAGTGTACGTGATCTGAGAGACCAGGATCCAGGGACTATTTTGTTCCTGACTTTTCAGTGATCAGGAAAGTACCAGAAGCAACTTCCTAAAAAGGGCACTTGGGAAATATCCAATCCCCAGGAAGAGAATTCTGTCTGGCATCACCCCGGACTGGGGCTGGCACCCTGGACAAAGCAGGAAGGAGCTGATGGAAATGAAGAGTGACTCGGTTGCACGTGGTGACACGGATTGTTCAACACGTTTCTCAGGGAGCAGGTGTGGGCACAGTTGGGGCGCGGTGTGCTTGTCCTTGCAGAGTGGCGTGTGCAGGGACGGGTAACCCCCCCAGTCCTGTTCTGTGGGCCTCACCGAGGTTGACTGCGCGGTCCTGAGCTCCTAGAGCAGGACCATTAAGGATACTGAGCAGCAAAGCGTGCGGCGCTTTCACGGAGAAAGGATAGAGAAGCCTCCGTCTGCCCCACTGCCTTCTCACCCCGAACCCGAACGCCCAAACGCCGCCCTCCTGGCTTGTCTGCTTCATCCAGGCATCGCCGGTGGGCGGTGCAGATGCAGCCTCCCCTCGCCGGACCCAAAGCCCGTCCACCTGGAGCACAGGAGCGAGGGTGGGGAAGGTGTGTGACCGGCTGGGACCACAGGGAGAGTCCTGATTCTACACAGATTCAGCCCATTCTGGCCAGAGCTGGCGGGCAGATATGTTCAGGGCGGGTGGTGGGATGGGGTCAGTGTCTGGGAGGAGTAAAATTGCCCCAAATGTCTGGAGGGCGCAGGCTGTGGGATGGAGGGTGACTGAGAGAGGTTGTCATCTTTGGAAATCGGGTCAGTCCTTGAGGTTCCCTGTCCACTTCCACTCTCTCCTGTTCTGCCTCCTCTCCTGGGGGTGGAGACCCCGGCTGTCCCAGGCCTGTGCTGATGGCGGAGGCAGGTAGGGGGTGTCTGTGTGTGCAGCCGAGTAGCAAGCGCTCCCTGTCCCCTCACCGCCCCAGCCCTCTCGCCTCCCAGCTCTCCCAGGACGAGCCCAGCCCAGGACAGGCTGAGAAACACCTTCACGCTCACTCTTTCCCCGGATGAAACCATCCCATGTTCCCTCCTGCTCTCGCTCAAGAGCTCATCTTTGAAAGACCTTTCAGGTGCGCATGTCATTTGCACTTTTGCTCACATTGTCTCAAAGATCTGGTTTAGGAAGTGAAACTGCTGTGTTTTATACTAACAAGATGGATCGCGTTCCCAACGTATCTCACCAAGAGCACACTTTGCAACAGCAGCCGTGAAGAGGAAACGTGTTCTTCCCAGGAATCACTCTGTTATTTCACTGATACGCATGTTGTCTCTGGAGGGTGTCTAGCAAGGGGCAACACCTACTTTATGAAATCCGGATGAAACATGGGCACCTGAGACAGGGCACAAGGCCGTGGGCCAATACACACACCAAGGAGAACCTGTTTCATCATAAAAAGCTAAATCCAAATACCAAATTTTTGTATTTCTTGCAGAGGTCATACTTTTGTCCTATAATTATGCAAAAGTGCTGATTCATGTTTAGTGCAAAAAAAATTCTACTTTTAAAGTGGAACATTTTGAAAGGGCATGTTAAAATTGCCCTTCAACCTTTTTCAAACACCAGCTTGTAAGCTGGAGTCGTCCTGCGGAAGCTGGGACTCCCCCACCGCAGTGATGGGACACCAGACAGCACCGCAGGCGGATTCCACGCATGTCGGCCTTAGAGAAACAGCACATGAAGTTGCTCATGCACACAAAGCGCCACCTGCTGCCACCACCTGGAACATACCTGTTAAATAGGAGCTTGGTTAAAAACAGTTTGGAAAAAATAAAACAAAATGATGGAGGGAGGGAGCTTGGAATTCTGTTTCCTGAGACCCAGCATGAGCGCCTGCAGAATGTCTCGAACATCTTCAGGTGAGCACAGCTCACACCCTGCGATGAGCTCCCTCCGATGTCTGTCTCGCGTGCTGCCTTCCACGTGTGAGTTCCTGTGCAGAGCAAGGAAAACTCAACCTGTGATGCTGTTTGTTCCAAATGCCAACAGCGCTCTCTGGGAGCAGCCTGTCACAGTACAAGGTGTGGGCAATACATGAAAAATGCAAATGGAATACCTTGTCTCTCGTTTCTCTCTTAATCATTGGCTACCCACACTCAAATTATACCTGGGCAGGTGTTCTGACCCACAGGTGTAACTCCATGGGAAGCTCTGTGATGACATGCACCAAGCGAGCCGGAAGTCACCACTAAGGAGGAAGGTGGGCAGAGAGAGCACATCAGTGTGTCTGTGGTGAGGCAAAGGCTGCCCCGCTGGCATGTCCCCAGCACAGGGAGCCCTGCCTGGCTCCCCCGCCGTCAATGAGGGTCCTTCTCAGACTCTGTCAAAGCAGATCCTTTACTTCTCCTGCAGGGAGCCCATCACAGACTCCAGCGAGCGGGGGTTGTGGGATATTTGCACTGTTTGAGGCTTGCCTTCTCCACCAGTTGCCAGGCTGCAGGAGCTCGGAGACACTGTTGTTCCTTCTTCGCCCTGTGCATACAACACACGGGACCGCTCCTGAACCAAGGGCCCACTGACATCACTGGACCAATCACAGGACGTTGAGACACAGTACGTCTTGCCAGCCGCACTTCTGAGCCCTGAATGACTAGGTTAGATTCTTCCATTTTAAACATTTCAGTGGCAAGTTCCTTTCAGCAGTTTACCCTCAAAAAATGACCTCATATCATTTGCTTCTAACCTGATCTTGGGCTTTGTGTATCTGACTCACACAGTAGGTCAACCACAGCCTCGTAGCAGCTAGGTTCGGTCAGTGTCACCGCCCCTGGGCACAGAATTTTCAGAGAATGATGTCAACAGTAATTCTCTCATTTATGCTGAGAGTTTGACTTCTTAAAAAGTGTGCTCTTACTTACACTGGTAATATCAATACCTGACCCAGCACAAATCATATTTCCTAAGTGTTTTTTTAAAAATCCAATCACTTTTACACATACTATGACACTACCAGCCATGAGGAGCTGCTTCGAAACTCGCCAGTTCTCAGACTTGCCTATTTCCAGGGAGGATGCCCCTTCTAATAACAATCATCCACTCCCGACGAAATCCAGAACCAACTCTTTCTGGACCCAGATATTTTATGTGTGGAAATGTGGAACATTCTCAGGTGGAGAACTGTGTGTGCTTGAAGTTAAATAAAGGCAATACTTCTCAACTCTGGGATTGTTCTCATTGTTTTTGGAATGTAGTTTTTGGGGGAAAAATGTTTTAAGCCTGGCCACAAACCATCCTTCACATAACAACAACTGATTTTAAGAGGTACAGTTTTATAGAGTAATTTGGGGGGCTTTATTCTCATGACAAGAATTCACTCAGATGGTACAAATAGCTGTGGTGCCCTCTCTCACATCGTGACAAAACATATGTAAAACAGTAAAATCAGGGAGCCAATGTCAACAGTATCAACAGTTGAAGAAGCTAAGTTGACATGCCTGAGAAGCAAGTTTCAACATTAGGAGAAAGTGAGTAACCTTATATATCTGCTTTTTCTCCCAAGACAATCACACACTGATGACTTTTGAGAAAGGAATATGCAGAACAATGGGAGCCCCAGACAAAAACATGGAGCCAGTTGCCATCTCATCATCCAAAGTAATGAAGAAGGAAACAAGTTGCCAAACTTTTGATCCAATGGCTTTATGTCCTGAAATGACAATTTTGTAGTTGGAATGTTTTCAAATATGCTGAGTCTAAGTGGAAAAAAATTATTATTTTTCCTTTTTTCAGCATTAAAAAAAAAGACTATACTCATGCACTGAGTTTGTAGATGCATGTTATTCACTCACAGGCCCTTGCATGATAGAATCAAAGACTTCATAAGGTTTATAGAACCCTCAGTCACCACAGACTGAAGACCTGGCAAGGTGACCTGTCACCTGGGAAGGCAAGACTGCATTTCACCAAATGGTAAGGCGATCGCAGAAAGGTTCCTTTCCCTTGTAGCTTATCCAGTGATTGATTTTGCTCAAATATCAGCGAATCTCATGCCTGGGTAGACATTAGGTTGTTTGTATACATTCCGAGCTCTGGAAAAGGTTGCTTTATTGTTGGCATTTAGAAGTAGGAGAATAAAAACCACAGAGTAAAAACAGCTCGGTTTCCTTTTGGTTCTAATTGTGTTCACCTGATCTAAGTTAATTTCAATTTTAATTTATGCTAAATCTTGAACCTTAATTATAAATTCCTATTGTATCAAGGTTTGTAAAACCTGGCTGAAAAAAAGTTTATTCAAGGCTGATATTTTAATGAAAAACATCTACTCAAGTATAAATATAGTTTTAAAAGTTAAAAAAATAGTTCCTTGTTTTGATTTACAAAATTTAAAGTAAGAAAAGATGAAATGTCTCTCTTCAATCAATGTTTTCTTGTTTAGAAAACAAAGACCAGGCTATGCATTACGAGATTCGCCAGTGATCTTTCAGGAGACGATCTCGATGAGGTTGCTCAGGCCTGTCTGAAGAGACAGCACAGTGAGCCGCACGGTGTGCACCATTATCTTGTACAACAGCTTTCTCTGCAGGATATTAAGACACTTTATAAATATTAATTATCTCATTCATCCTCATCACTTGGTATGAGCCACAGACATTATAGATGGCCGGTCACCCAACTCACTAGGCTAAATATCTCAAGCCACCTTCTGTATGTGGTCATTTCCATTTCAGAATACGCCCATCTCCCCATTACTCGGAGATGTTATTGAGTTCGTGGAGCACCCAGTCCTCGGTGGTTGTCTGTCTCCCATTACTGCACACCTTTGATCACTAAACATTCCTGCCTCTCCTCGCCTCTTTCTTTTTCTCTACATGGTAATTTAGCAAATTAGAAAGTGTAGATACATAAAAATAAGGGTAAACCACTCATAAGGCTGCTGTCACTAATAATTACCATGAGTATTTGGTGCCTATGCATCCCAAGGGTTTTCTAAACACATGGGGTCGTACTGTTCCATGTTCATTGCTATCATTATTTTAAATATATATACATTCATTTTAATATACCATATAGCATTATTTCTAATGCTAAATATCATTTTTTCACCATATGACTGTGCCATAATGAAATTAACTAAGTCCCTCCACCCAAGCACTGGGGTTGTTTCAACGTGTTTGCTGCTGTAAGCTCTGCCTCCGTGCCACCCAGCCAGCCTGGCCTGCTTCCTTCCCAGCAGTTCTCAGCGGCCGAACAATCATGTAACAACTATGTACACAGAAAGGTTTTCTGTCGTCATTTTGTTTCCTTTACAAAGAGTGTTATGCCCTACATCCTGCTTCTTTCATTAAAAAATACATTATAAAAGTTCTTCCAGAGAATCATTTTAAGAGCTGTGCAAATATTTTATAATATAAATACATCACATTTGTGCAACCATTTTCCTTAGTGGACATTCAGGATATTTCCCGATGTTTGCCACACCAGTAATGCTGCACCGGACATTCTGGAACATAATATTTGCATATCCATGTGTTACTCTCTTGGCGTGAGGGCAAGAAGTGGGACTGCTGAGTAAAGCGGGATATTTGCAATGTGAATAGGTTTGTCGGAGATGCTTCTTCTTAAAGACATTCACGACAACTTGGGAAACTAAAAGCTTCTCTGTCAGTTTCTTTCACACAGATGCTCTTGCTAGAAATCCCAAGTACCTTGTACATAAACATACAGATAAAGCAACCCATGCTCAGAAAAGTAACAGAACTAGCCAAGATCACACAGCTAAATACTTCAGAGTCCGGACTAGGAGCTAGCTCTCCTGATTCTTTGACAGGACTTTTTGCATAACCATAAGCCTTTTCCTGGGGGTTGGTTAGTTGGTAAAACGAGAAAGAAAAGGTGTATCGGTTAGCTATTGCTGCATAACAAATTACCCCAAAACTTGGTCACTTAAAACAACAGCCATTGATTGAGTTCATGATTCTATGGGTCAGCAATTTATGCTGGGCTCTGCTGGGAGGATTCTCTGGTCTGAGTTGGGTTCCCTCATGTATATGTGGTCAGCTGTGGATCAGCTGGATGTCCTGATTTTTCTTCATATTCTCTCATCCTGAAGTACAATGCCAAAAGAGAGTGCAAGTGTGTTGGATGTCCTGAGGCCTAGGCCCGAGCTAGCACATTGTCATTTCTGCCATGTTCTATGGCCATAGAGTCACATGCTAGCCCAGATCCAAAGGGTGAGAGATAGGCTCTATTTCTTAATGGGAGAAGCTGCAAAGGCACATTTCAAGGAGTGTGGATACAGGGAGAGGTAGAGAATTAGAACCATGTTTGCAATTCATATGCCAGGTTTTCAGGTGGATTAATTTTTTCCCTAGTTTTTCAAGCAGTTGCTTTGGTATTTTGTTTACACGGCTGTTTGGAAAATCATGGCTCTGTATGAGCATAGAGAAAGTGTAATATCTTCAGTGAAATCTCAAGTTTTCCTGAGATACCCTAGGTGCATTTGGAGCACTATCATGGTAGGTCAAACCTCTTTCCATTTTTAAAAATAGATATTTCAGATAAAAAAAGTTAATCACTGTGGCCATTTTATTCTCATCATTTTTTAATGCCTTATGTACAGAGTTGCCGACTTACCTCCCCTTCGCTGCTCTGTCTGCGGGCACTGCAGCTTCACAGAGCACTGCTGGGCTTAGCTCCCGTCTTCGGTTTCGCAGGTCTGTGTAATTGTCCATCTCGCACAATAAAACCTAAGACTGCCCTACAGTTCGTAACGATTGCAGGCAACAAATGAAGTCCGAGATGGTTTACACGTCCTCTTAATACTCTGACAGGAGCGTGTCCTTGGAGACGGCGGCTCAGGTGAGGGGCTGCAGGCGCCCACAGCGTGTGGGGCACAGGCACCCGCGGGGGGACTCCTGTGCCATGGGGACACAGCAACCGCTATGTCTAGAAATGTCTGGCTTCGGCCAAATATAGATGGATTTGGATGTGGGTTGAGGACAGGAAGAAAGCACATGCATGTTAATATTCAGTTTGTTCTTTCCTGAATTGGCAGCTTTGTGTGGAAAGTGACCTTCTGGAACACCCCTGTTTGTCTACTACAGGTGGGCACAGAAGGAGAGGAAACTAAAGTGAAACTGGTTTTCGCTCAGGGCACCTTGCAGCCAGGCCGAGGGTACCGGCCGGCCCCTGCGTCAGGGCGCCTGGGTTCTCCACCTCTGAGCGCAGCCACTAACGGATGCCCGGCCGGGGTGGAGCGTCTGTGGCCATTCAAGGTGGAAACCCGCAGCGGGGCTGCGAGTGTGTGACACGACTGAAACAGCACGTCGGGAAGGACTCCGGGCGCTCCAGCTGCATTCTGTGCGAGAAATCCCTGCTCAGAGGAAACAGGGCACCAGGAGAAGTGGACACCCTATTGTTTACTTGGAGGGAGGAGAAGAAATAGGTCGGTGATTTGTTGCCATGGTGACTATTATTAAAATAAGACAAACTGACACCGATACTGATTTACTCTCCTGTTCAAGCCTTTAAAAAGGTTGCTTTAATCTGAGTTGTTTCTTGAATATAAACAAGAAGACCAAGTTATCTTTCACAATAATTATCTTTTGCTGCTTGCAAATAATATGTTTTAAAAATAATAAAATTAAAGTAATCCAAATTCATGTCATAACCAGTTTGTGGGTTTAAATATAATGTGTGTTTTATATGTAGGAATTGTGTCCTGGGTATTTATAATTTAATCCTAAATTTTAAAGTAATACTTGTTCCTGCTTTATCCCAACGACAAGATATCTATTTGCTGTTGGTGACCTCTGGGACCACGTCTTGGGAGTTTGGTTTACGACTCTGGGCACTTACTCCGTCCTCCCAGATGGCCAGTCTGGTACCCTGCCCCCACCCCAGGCACCAGATGCTGCTTATTACATAATGGTGGTCATAAAAGGCCTTAATAGGTACGAATCTCGCAAAATTTCCACTCCCTCTCTGGAGCAGGGGACGTCCTTGCATGGCAATGAGCAGGGAATTAAAGCCACACACGCAAATTGGTGCAGTGACTCCCTGGCTCAGCTCTTGGAAGAAAGAAAACCTCAAAGCATGTTCTAAAGATTCCCAGGCCCCTGCTGGCTCAAAGTGCAGTTCCCAGATGAGCGAGGAGTCAAGCCTGCCAGGGTTTCCGACCCCTGTGGTTCATTTCCTTACTGTCACCCGCCCAATCGTCTCGTTTGTCCATTCAGTCATTAACTCACCAAACTTCACGGAGTTCCACTTAGCTAATGACTGTTTTAGGTACTGGGGGTGCAAGACAAGTAAGACAGAGTTGATTTCTCACTTGCTAATTAATAGTAAGTGTTAAGGAATCTTGGTTAAGCATAAAGGATTTGGAGTTAGACTCAGGCTCAAATCCTGGCCCTGACACTTTCTAGCTAGATTTTACTGTGTATGTGAGGTCACTCTCTCCGAGTCTCTCTCTCCCCCCTTTTACACCTGAAAATGGAAAGAAGAGTGCCACCCCTGGGTGGTTGTGAGGATTAAATGAGGTAATCCAAGCACAGCATGTAGCTGGATGTTCCCTGGTGCTCAGTGCATGCTTGCAATTGCCATGATCATTATGATTACGATTATTAAGTCGTGCCCTGAACCCTCGTGGAACTCACAATCTAAATCTGATGTTACAGAAAAATACTCGTGACGAGAACATTTGAAACTGCCCCATCAATAGGACTCTCCATGATTTAAAATTTAAGTAAAAGCTGTCATTTATTTATTTTTAAACCCACTTTATTGAGGTCTGATTGACATACAAAATATGGTGCATATTTAGTGCGCACAACTTGATGAGTTTGGAGATAAGTATACACCTGTGAAACCATCACCACTCTCTACGCCCTAAACCTACCCATCACCTCCAAATGATTCCTCCTACCCCTGTACTTATTATTATTATTATTTTGTGATAAGAGCACTTAACATAAGAGCTATCCAACCTTTTCAGCAAATCTTATGTACACAATACAGTATTGTTAACTACACGCCCAGGCTGTACAGGAGATCTCAGGTAGGACTTATTCGTCTCATATATTTGAAACTTTGCAAGCCCTGTTTCCCTCCCCACACCCCAGCCCACTCCCACCTGTGACAGTCACCGTTCCACTCCCTGCACCTATGAGTTTCACTAGCTTAGATTTATTTAAGTGGCATTGTGAATATTTGTCCTTCTGTGCCTGGCTTATTTCAGTTAGCAGAGTGTCCTCCAAAGTCACTGAGTGACCAGTTTTGATTAAACCTCTAAGGCCAAGACCAGGATCAGGTGCAGAAGTGTGGACGGCAGCCGTGGGCCTCGGAGTCCGAGCATTTTGGCCATGTTCACTACCAAAGTGAATCTCGACACTGACAGCACCTTCTGCAGTAATCAACATCCATTTCTAAGACAGTGAAAATGTCCTGATGAACCAGTGGCAGCTGGGTTCCGTGGCCACATGTTGCTGTGACTTCCCAGTGAGTGTGAAATGGAGAAATAAACAATCAGCCACTCCGTCGACGGAGTCAGTGGTCTGGGAGTCCAGGCAGAGCGTCTTGCTCAGCGCAGTGTATTCACTACGTCTGGATCATTCCTTGGCTCAGGTCACGGCTTTGTAAACACAGCATGAGTGGGTCAGTTTTCAGCCGTGGGGTGTGAAAATCCACTTTACCATTTGCCCCAGACTCTGGTGGGGAGTAAATGGGAGGCTGGGCTGGGCCTGGCCAGTAGTGCTGTGTGTGCATGTGTGTGCATGTGTGCACATGGATGTGTGAATGCATGAGTGTGTGAACACGTGTATGTGAATGTGTCCATGCATATGAGTGTGTGTGTTGGAAGGGGTATATATAAATGAGTGTGTGTGTATAAATGTGTGTGAGTGTATGAGCGTGTGTGAATCTGTGTGAGACAATGTATATGAATGTGAATGCGAGTGCCTGAGTGTGGGCACATGAATGTGAGTGTGAGTGTGAGTGCTTGAGTGTGCACCTAGGAATGTGGGTGATGTGAGTGTGAGTGCCTGACTGTGTGTATGGGAATGTGGGTGTGTGAGTGCCTCCGTGTGCACGTATGAACTGGCATGGGCATGCCCACGTCTCTCCCAGTGCAACCTCCCATCCTGTAAGCTCCATTCATGGTAAGTGCCCTATACAGGTGTACCATTTTTTATCTTTTTTTATCACATTTTTACTGAACCTTTTCTATGTTTAGCTATGTTTAGATATAAAAATACTTCCCATCGTATGACAATTGCTCACAGTAGTCAGCACAGTCACACACTGTATGGGTTTGTACCTAAGAGTAAAAGGCTACTCCATACAGCCTAGGTGTGTAGGAGGCCGCACCATACAGGTTTGCGTAAGTGAACTCTAGTACGTTCACACAACAATGAAATCACCTAATGACTCACTTCTCAGACTGTATCACTGCCATTAATCGACGCATGACTGCAGTGGGGTAGCAGTTTGCAGAGTGAGAACTTTGACCCACGGTACAGCAGAGCTAATCACCCAGGTTTCAAGAATGGAAGCTGTTTAATCCCCTGCAGGGTAGTTCTGCCCTACGTACTTCATGTCATAGCAACAGAGGGAAGGCATTATGTTTTGTTCCCTTTGGGATGTATCCAAAGTCCATGGTCGCGCTCAGTGGGGATAGCCCTTTCTCCCTCTTCCGTGGTTAGGAACCACGTCTAGCAGACACAGTTCACATTTCCAGAAAGTCCTAAGCCAGTTCAGTTTATCTACCCATTTTTTCCAATTGCCGATCCTGAAAAATGAAATCAATTGTAACCCAATAAAATTAGAGAAAGATGTTTCTTTTATTTGTTTGCTTTCGAGGAGTATCTGTCAAGTTAAAAATGGACATAACTGAAATATAAATTACTAGTAATTTAAAGCACTGGACAAGTCCTAAAAGTTCTAGCAATCATCTGAGACACAACAAAATGCTAAGGGACAAAATAATAGTGTTTTTGTTGGTTTTCAAGTTATTTCTAAGTTTCTTAACAGAAGCATCTCTGTTTAAAAGAGTAAACTACTTTAACAGAAAGCCAAAAAAAAAAAAAAAAGAAAGCCTATCTTTCAGAATCTGACTTTATAAGTAGTGAAAATGTACTATTCCCGTTTACAAAAGAATCTTAATGAAAGAATTAATAACAAGATTCTTTTCATCTTTGCTTTTGTTTTATTTAAAATTTGTTATGAATTTTGGAATTTTATCATAAAATATTACAGACACAAAGGTACAAAGAATTGTATAATGACATCGTGTGTCTACCACCCAGCAGAAACAAACTGAAATCCCCGGTTCTCTCCTCTGTCCCAGGCCCCTCCCCCAACCATGGTAACCATCACCATGGATCCAGTGCTTACCACCTCCATCCGTTTCTAAATACTTTCACGATACTGTACATTCATATATCCTAAACAATAAATAGTATTTTGGTATATTTTAAAAATTATATAATTGATGTTATACATGGGTTTTGTCCTACCAATGGTATAATACATCGTTTTTTCCCCTCACCATTTTTTCTGTGAGTTTTGTCCATGTGAATATGCGTGGCTGAGCTTCACTCATTTTCACTGTTAGAAGGTGGTCCAATGGGTTGATATATCACAACTTATTTATTATCCGTTCTTCTGATCAAGATTCTCTTTAAATACAGCATTTAAAATATTATTTAATTGAAATCTCTGTTTTTCTATCTGGTTTTGCTTCCAATTTCCTTATTTCTCAGAGATGCTTTTTTCCAGTAACTCAGTCTTAAATATTCAAACACAAAACAAAAATTATTTTTTCTGACTTTACAACTAATACACGCCCATTTTAAAGTCAATACGCAAACGTGTGGTCTCCACCCCAGCAACAAGCACTGCACGCGTTTGGTCTGTTTCCTTCCAGCGGTTTTCCTGAGCCTATAAATCACCCTTGATTTGCATGAACCTAATGCTACCAAAAGAAGCAATTTCCTTTGCCATTAAAAATCCCTGGAAATAACATTTTTAATGATTATAAAGCGTTCCTGGCTGTGCTCCAATCGTTAGGCACTTAGGCAGCTACCAAATTTCACTCTTTTTCATTTGACAAATGCTTCGTGAGCACTCGCCGTGTGCTACGTGCTCATGTTAGGGAAGAGACTGCTGCAGCACAAGGGCAAGATTGTATCTCTCACTGAACATTAAACAGAAAACAAAAACTATACAAGTAATTACATAGTTGCTGTTGTAATATGTACTTGAAAGAATAAACCTGAGATGACACAATGAGGCAGCAGGGAGGCAGGCAGGAGCACGCAGGGGGGGGCGGGGAAGGCTTCCAGCAGGAGCAGAGGAGTGTCGGCTGGCGGGGTTCTCAGGTCCCAGAGGTGGTTCCCCAGGAGGTGTGTATCCGAAGGTGCTCTGTGGGGGGGATCCGCCCCTGGGTGGGGCCTGGGACAGGAACTGGACCTGAGCCGGTGGGGGAAGACCGGCACCCTGTGATGCAGACCTGCGTGCTTACGTCCGGGCCCATGTGGTTCTCTCGTAAACACAGCATCATCCCAAATGTTGAAGGACGGGATTGCAGGACCCGAATGACTCACATGCCTGTAAGATTTTGATATCTTAAAGGACAAAGTCTTGCCCGGGGTTCTCGTTGTGGCCGCCAACACCAGCGCATGATCTCTTTGCAGCTGGGCCCACAGCTCTGAGCGTTGCTGCTGGGAACGGGGTGGCTGGAAACAGAGTCAACCCCGATGATGACTCGTCCTCTCTCTCGTGCTGCCAACGCACCAAGCTGAGTGGCAGGGACACAAATGGCAAAATGGAAGAAAAATCACAAATGGAAGAAATAACTTTATTCTTAATTATTAAAAACATTGATAAAATATATCATTAAAACAGCAAAGGTATGTGTGTCTGTCTTTGCTATTTGAATAATACACACACAAATATGGATACACCAAACAAGAACTCTGCAAAGAGGGCCTGGATTGGGGGGGAAACCTCACATATGAGGTTACATATGAGGTCCTTCACATATGAGGGACATGAAAGATGTTAATAAGTGACAAGACACTTCATTAAGGAAAGAAGTATATCAAAAATAAATTGATTCTCTCGAACTATTATTAAAATTTAACAAATACCAAGAAAATTTAAAAGGGGATTTTTTTGGTTAAAATAATTCTAAAGTTTGTTTCAAAAAATAATACTGAAGAATAGAAAAAAAAATTCCAGAAAAAAGCCACTAAAATAATTAGAAATATTTCTTCTGGTGGATGAGAGTGGGTGGTAAGAGTGAGGCAGAGACTGCTGGTTTTCATATAATCCCCAAATGTTTTCTTAATGCTATGTCTGCCCTACTATGATTTAAAATATAAAAAGATATACTTTAGGACATAAACAGTGTTGTGTTGTATTGAGCTACACAGGAATATACAGATAGATTAGTGAGACTGAAAAGATAGCCTGGAATTCTTATAAGAATTAAAGATAAAAACAATAGTTTAAATCAGTGGCACAATTGTTAATACTTTGCAAATAAAGTGAAATAAATTGAGAGCACTAACTCACAAACCAATACAAGAATAATCAGAGAATTAAATTTGAAAAGGAAAAATTCTTTTAAAAAAGGAAGAAACCATAAAACAAGGAAACAAATTCATAAGTGAATCTGTGTCTGCGTTTGAGGTGCAGTAAAAGAGAAATATACAGTAAAGGTGAAGATGTTTGACTCGCTGAAACACCTTTGTATTCCAGAAAAACACGTAAGTAAAATTAAAAAGCCAATGACCCAACCAGGCAACTATGTATTAAAATTATGTCAGCATTAATATTAAATTTTAAGGGTTCTCTACTAATTAAAAATGATAAACATCTTAATAAAAAATAGGGAAATAACAAATAAATAATAAAAAGAGGAAGAACCCCCCAAAAAATATCGATAAGTACATGAGCAATTTCATCGTAAAATAACCATGAAACTCCAGTAACAATGAAAGAGCATTTCCAGCGCCCAGATCTTGCTTTCTAATGCTGCATGCAGATGAGTGTGCATCACAGGCTGTGAATTTTTCTTAGACTTTTAGAAAGAAAGACATCTCAGTGTGAGGCCTCTGGAACCAGCCTGGCCTCCCGCACCAGGTACGTCATGCCAAGCAACCGGGCAAAGCACCCCCTCCACTCCCAAAAACCCGGGGCCCCCAAGGAGCTGGCACCAACCAGAGAGGAATTACGGTGTGTCTGCAGATCCTTCTCACTTACTGTAAGTTAATCTCAACACCTTCCCCCCAAGTGAAATGGTTTATAAGAATCACAGCATAAAATACAAAATAGAGGAAAATAGAAAAAGATCTGCTCTTCCCTTTTAGTTTTCTCCCTGAGCCCCTGGGCTGGTGGCAGGAGCTGTTTCCTGGGCCTGGACACCTCTCCATCCCTGCCACCTGCCGGACAGTGTCCCTGGAAGCGCGGCTCACTCACTCACCGATACCAGGTGAACAACTTCACGACAGGTGTTACAGACTCAGTGTGCTGACTCTGCCCAGGGCGTTTTTCCCTCTAGAGAGAATCCCTGGGTAAGGCAAAGTCCTGCCCCCAGGAGTGAACTTCTCACGGTCGGAGCTTCAAGGGCAGCACAGTCCTGAGAGACACGCGGGCAGGGCCAGGCTGTGCACCTGGGCCTCGCCTGGGGCCGGGCAAGTGGGAAAGGCAGTCAGGACACGCTGCAGTGAGAACAAGCAGAACAAAACTAGGAGAGCCCAACAAGAAGGGGGTAAGAGTGCACTGTCAGTGGAACGTGTGTCTCATCCCTGCTGCCAGGTTTCAGGCCCCTCCCACAAGGACTCCAACAAGCTGTGTTCTGTTAAGTACCCCCGACAACCGCGCCTGTGGAGACCCACCGGGCGCACCTGCTGGTGACAGGTACTGGACACAGGGAGCAATCAGCAGCTGGGCCTGGAGTGTGCGGGAGCACACACGTGCTTGTCCACTCAGGGCCTGGAAACAGGCAGGCCGCTGGGCTGGCCACCAGCCACACGGCTGTGGGGGTGTCTTCCAGTGGGAGGAGCATGTCACTCAAGCAGGCCTTTTGATGTATTAGACAGTTTTTAAAAAACAAAACACAAGTTCAGATTTCAATCCTATTTGCAGGGTTTCTAAGTCTTCCTGTTTTACAAAATTCCTTGCTGGTTTCAATGGCGTCCTCCCACTCTGCTCTCTGAGCACAGGGGGACAGGCAAAAGTCAACACACTTGTCACTTTGTATCCTGGTGTCTTTTCTCTGAATACAAGATGCTCCTTTCATCTGTTAAGATTCCCAAGGAATTACTTTTTCTTCTATAATAAAAAACAAACCCCACCTTCAAAAAATTACACATGAAAAGTCGCCTAAATCAATATAACACCGCTGCAACCACAGCAGAGGACCTGGGCCGTGTTTCAGAGCTGTGCCAGTCTATTGGAGCAGGAGCTGGTCCCGCCCTTGGGGGAGGCCCCAGTGCCTTCACTGAACCCCAGGGGGCCCACGCGCCAGAGCCAGTTCTGATGTGAGATTCCACTACAGGTGGGTCCCCTGGGTTCCCATTTCCCTGGCACGGTTGACTTTTTCTAAGACCTAGGTAAAAAGCTCCATTTCTTTATAAGCACAAAAGTTTATTAAAAGGCCTGCCTTAAAGAACCAACTTTGGATAAATCTCTCTCTTATTCCAAAGTCTTTAAATATCTGGAACTTCAAAAGAGGGAAAACAAAGTGACATACTGCTTTTAAGGACAGAATGGGGGACCAGCTCTTATTACAATGAGACTCTGTAATAAACACATATCTGCATAAATATCTTCCACTTCTTTTTAGGGCCAGGACTATGCCCAATTAGCTAGTGATTTGGGTCAAATGGGCGGTGGAATGATTCAATGCTAACATAATTATGTGCACACACCAGGGCAAGTGTTTGCATGGGAGTTACCTCAAGGAATTCGTATGATCCCAAAGACCTCGCCTGAGGCCCTGAAGGATGGCGCGGGAGTTCCCAGCACAGTTTCACCCCAGGCCGCCCTCACTCCCTGCAGTTTCTCTGACTCAGTCTTCACGTGTGTTCATCAGAAGGCCAAAGTCCCACAAGAGTGGGGTGGCCATACCTCCAGACTCATGCAAGCTCTCTGTGCCACTTCCAGAAGCATCCGCCTGGAATGGAAGGTGAGAGTCATAGTATTGATGTTTCCAGCATATTGCATTTGTTCATGGAGATGAGCAAACAGAATGTATGTAGTAGGCTTCCCCAGGTCGTCTGAAGTGCAGGGTGAGTGGGTGAGTGCAGAGTGGATGTCAAGGGAAGTCTGGAAGAGACTTGGTCTTTACAGCTCTCACTCCCCTTCTTTTTCTTCAACGCTGTCCCGCTGTGTGCCATACCCCCAAGCCAGTGCCCAGCACGTCTACCAATGAACCTGCACTTTCAGAGCAAATATTCCACCACCCAAAGCCAGGAACTTCTGATTCCTTTTCTTTCACTTTTTCTAGTCCATCATTCCTACTGCATGGGTTACTGGTGACAAGGAAGTGACTGGAACAATTTCCACAAAGGTATGAAGGATCTACTGCTGGCCCAGTTGACGATCCCTCTCCCAGGGAACTTTGTGTCTTAACAGCAGCTTGCGAATCCAAATGGAATCTAAGGAAAGGTCAGAGTTACTTTCATTTAAGGAATTATTATTATGTAAGCATGTCTATGGGTAAGTTAGGTCAGGTAGCCTACTTCTTCTGCCCTGTTCCCTTTCTACTGTGTAAAGATGGTATTAATATAGGTTGAATATACCCTGTCCAAAATTCTTGGGAACAGAAGTGTTTTGGATTTTGGAATTTTTCAGATTTTGGAGTATCTCCATATACATAATGAGATATCTTGGGGGTGGGACCCAAGTCTAAACATGAAATCCATTTATGTTTTATATATGCCTTATACACATAGCCTGAAGGTAATTTTATACAATATTTTTTAATAATTTTGTGAAGGAAACAAAGTTTTGACTGCATTTTGACTGTGACCCATCACAAAGTCAGGTGTGGAATTTTCCACTTGTGGCATCATGTTGACACTCAAAAAGTTTCAAATTTTGGAGCATTTCAGATTTTGGATTAAGGTTGCTCAACCAGTACATACTTTAAAACTATGATTACCAGATTTTGATGGTGTATTTCTATCAGAAAACAAAGAAGCACCAGCTCAATTTTTTGATTTTACATATATATGCACTACTGCACTAATATGCTTTGTTTACTATAAACACATTTTAAAGGGTGTGATAAAAATAAAATAAACAATATTTTAAAACTATTTTATCTTAACTTTAAAAATATGGTTCTGTTCTCACTTTAACTTATTTTCAAGTACAAGCAGTAAGACTGAGTATACTCCTCACGTGTCAGCTGAATACGTGCACCAAGTGCTGAATGAGAACAGCCTGTGAGCACACCCGGCCCCCACCCTCCGCTGAGGGTGCTCACTCTCTCTCCAGGGGTGTCTGAGCGCCTCGGACATGCATACAGAGGGAGGACGAGGGGTCAGTCTGTACAGTATTAGTAAAGTGTGATTTTCTCATTTGATATTAAAAAAATGAAAAGATAAAAGAGTTTTAATGGCTCCTACTGTAGCCTGTTAATTATCTTGGGGTGCACTCACTGATCCATACACTTCACTTAAAACAAGAACAGGCTCAGGTCCAGGTTTTGTGGAACTTGGGACCTTCTGAGAATTTCTGAGAATAAACTCTTTAAGAAAAAGAATACCCCCAAAATGCCTTACTTTTGCAACTTTTAAATGCTTGTAACCCTGAAAATACATGACTAGGGGACTCGGGGGCCACGGAAAGGACCCCACGACCACCAGCAAGGCCTGGCTAAGACACCAGCTTTCAGTAGCTTTGAGGAGGCTGCTCCTGAAAGGAAGACAACTTGGGAAAGACTGCTTTGCAAAAGGCTGCTTAGTGGACTGGAATTTAAATTTCCTTCCCTGCTTGGGCTCTCTTCAGTGGGCCATCACTCTTAGAAAATCTACCTTCTGGGCTACACTGTTTAAAGAACAGTCCCTGTAAGCACAGTGAACTTCCAGGTCTGGAGCTGATAAGAACAGGAGCTCAAATGTTTAGATAACATCACAGCCATTCACTGTGGCTGTCTCTTCTTTTCTCTTCCCTCCTAAAACTCAAGCTGTGGTCTCAGAATAGCAGTTCTCAGGACTTGAGGAGGAGGATGTCTAACATTTTAGTAAAGAACACTCTGGACTTACTAAAATAAGTCACGCTGTCAGCTCCTGCCCATGAAGGAGGGGCTTGTTTCCCTATTCCTGACAGGAGAGAAATCTGAGATGAAACTAGTCTTGCAGAAATCTCGGCAGTCTCCCTTTTAAGGCATTGTTTTCAATGCAAAATGGCAAACGAAAATCCAAGAAAAGGCGGTGGTTAATAGAGGATGTTTATGGCCCTGAACACTGAAAGGCAGACGGTGGAGGTGGGGGTGTACTTGAGGCAAGGATTAGCAAAGGGTTAAAGTGTAGATAAATTCTGTGGGAGGTGGGAAGGCCCAGGAGATTTTATTTTACAAAAATCACAAATCCATTCTTTCCTTCAGCCCCTCACTCCACGGGTGCCTCAGACACGTGGGCCTGACTCCAGATCACCCTTTTCTTACATGTCTGTCTCTGACATTTCTGCACGTGTGACAACTGCGGCTCAGCAGTGACACGGGTGGGACCGACGCCCCCTGCTCAGGAAGGCGGTCCAGCCCAAGTGTTAGTTCTCGCAGGACACCGAGGCTTTGGGATCAACGGCTGCAGGGTCTGTGGTGCCAACTGCCAGGAGCTCTGGCTTCTGGGAAGTGGCCCGAGAACCAGCTCTGACCAACCGGGACGGACGGGGCCGCCCTGGCCTGGGGAGCGCGGCCTTCCTGTCCACCGCTTGCCAACTGTTGTTCCTCTGTGGGCGCCGCGCAGGGAGGCGATGGTCTTTCCGCAACCCGCAGGCCTCTCCGCTGCCTCAGCCCGGCCGCCCGCGGGAAGGCTCATTTTGGGGCCCCTGCGGTCGCCTGCGGAGCTTCCTTCAGGGAGGAAGCGCGGCCCCTCTCTTCCTTTCAGCTCCTCTGCCGGTGAGCCAGGGCACGGAGTCCTGCTCGAGTAACTGCACGGTCATTCGGCGAGCGGCGGGGCAATGTTTTGAAACATGCGCCATGTTTACCCTCCGTGCTCCGCGGCAGGCGGTGGTCACGTGAGTGGCTAAGTGCAGTCACGTGGCTGTCACATGGCCTTCCCATCAGGCCCTGACCGATCTTCCGCCAGGCCACTAGGCCGTGGATTCAGACTTCGGGCGGATCCAGACTCCGGGGCACACCCAGGGAAGTGGCTCCGTGGTCCCAGGCTGTGGGGCCTGTGAGGCCCGCCCAGGCCCCAGGCGCTGACCCGTTCCCGATGGCCTGCGCACCCGGAGCAGCCTGGGGACGGCGAGGCCCGGCCGGACACGCAACCAGGACAAACGCAGACGCGCTCCGGGCCGCGTTGCACTGGGGACCCGGAGGGAGCCCTCTGATAGCCTCCGTGTACGGAACACCTCTAGAGAAAGTACGAGAAGGCTTCGTTCAGAGAAAACGCTACCTCTGTCCGAAACACAGGCCCGAGGGGCTACCGGCCATCCGTGCGGTGACGCCCGGCAGACGGGACACCGGTGTCTGTCACCGTTTCCAGGGACAAGGGACAGGGGCCCTGCGGGAGGAGGGCTGGACGGCGAAAAAAAGATTAAAATTCATCTCAGAAATCGTAGAGATTTTCCACGTGAAGCCTTGGGTAGAGGCGGTACTTCTGACATTAAGAATCCGGGTGCGAACCCAGGTTGGATGCGGGGACAAAGGACTGGCTGCATTAGAGCGGGGTCCACCTGTGCCTGGGGCTGGCCTGAGCGCTCGTGGGCACAGCCCGGTCTGCCTCCTGCGTTCCTGGTGATCTGGATGCATGGCTTAGCCCTCTGAGCCTCACTTTCCCCACAAATGTGCTGTGAGTTCCGCAGACAGGTCGCGTGGACTCTGGGCCGGTCGCCCGCGGTGGCTTAGCCTCGCGCGTCCCTTCCCAGAGCCGGAGCCTGAGACTTAGGCGCCACTGCCACCTGGTGGCCGCGCGCCCAAATTACAACTCCAGGGTTTATCTTCATGGTGGTGGTGTTTTTGTTGCTTTTGTTTTTTTGAGAGATGAAGGAAAACCCCTTTAAAAGTGGAAAATGTGAGCGTGAAGTTAAGAAGCCTCAAGACACGTGACGGGAAAGGAAGAAGTTGAAGCCCAGGGCAGGATGGGGAAATGGGACAGACCCGGGCGTCTGTACAGTGCGGCCCCGCAGGAGCCCAGGCCGAGGGCGCCTGCCCCTGCCGGGACGACCTCCTTGACCACTGGAGCAGCCTGGGGACGCGCAGGGCCGGTGGTGAGAAATAAATCACCGGCTGTTGGAAGCCCAGGCTGAGGACAAACGCGCTAGACAGGTTCCCATGCCGGGTTACTCAGGAAGAGCGAGAAGGAGCCCTCTAATGGACTCCGTGTATAAAACGAGCTGTAGAGAAAGTTAATACGTTAAGACTTCGTTCACATGAAATTTTACCTCTGTCTAAAAAACAGATCCGAGGGAGGAGGGACTCTTCCTAGGACTGCATGGTTACTTCTTTGAAATGTTTTCAACTCTCAGAATGTCAGGCCCACCCAAAATGAAAGAACCACAAATATGCCAAAAGAAAAAGTACCAATTGCTTGTATTATATGCCACCTGGGATTGTCTATTTTACTCTTTTTCTTCGTTCCAATGTCAAGTTGCTTTCAGGGAGCCCGTTTAATTATGTCTAAACTGAAATACAGACAACACTGGCAGGATTCCTTGCTTCTACCCTTGAACTGTGGCTCTTCCCCTGGACAAGACCTGCAGGAGCCTGCCTTTGAGCAGAACCAGCAAAGAACGTGATACTTTCCCCCCACTCAGGAAAATAATCCTCAATAACAATAATGCCAGCGTCAAACATGCTGGTGTGCGGTGAGTCATCTTATGAGCTACGTGGAACTCATAATTAAGTTCTGTATTTGTGACTGGTTTGCCTTTTTGATAAAACATGGAATTCAGGCAGTCCCTAGCATGAGCACAGTCTTGTGGTTGGCATTGCAGCGTTGGAGGAGGAAATGCGGAGTTGCAGGGCACCAGCAGGTGAGCCCCAGCAGGTGAGTGCCAGCAGGTGAGCCTACTCTGAAGTGAGCAGGGCCACCCAGGGTCTGTGTCCTGCACAGGGTGATGAGGTGGCTGCCCACCTGGTGCTCAGGTGTTTGTGGGTGATGGGCAGTGGAGAGCCATGCCTGCTCTCTACTGCTCTCTTCTCAACACCATTACAGTACAATTTCAAAAATGTCTTTCTGCATCCACACCCCAGGGCCTCTGACAGATGTCATGATACTGGCTCAGGGGCTCCCTGGAGGCCACACCCTTCAGGGCCTGTCCTGGCCAGCAGGAAATGATGCCAACCAACCACTTCATGGGTGATTTCAGGCAGACCCTGGAGTTCTTTGATCAACCTGAACCACAGGCCTCTGAGGACTGATTGAGGGCTGCAGACTCTCCCAGGGACCCCACTGATCAGAGTGATTTCACTCAAGAAGACTTTGTCCAATTCCTGATGTTAGTAACCTGACTGAGGTGAAACTGGGATGGGTGAGGCCTTGGGAAAACAAGGCTGTTGGCCTTTGGGCTCAGGAATTAGCCAGAGTTGCTCACAACTGGTTCAGTGTGAGTACAGCTTCTGTAGTAGATTTATGGGCTCGACCTTCCCTGACAGTTCTCCAGACCTCCTGTCCCTCCCCCGGCCACGAGAATGCATTCTGGGATCAGCTTTCTGTCTCAAAAGATAAATGCCCTGGGAAAGGTGGCCCTCTGGCTTTACTTACCCCTGCCTTGTGGCTCCATGTCTGGCATATGGGACATGCCCCATGGACATTGGTCAAGCGAGTGAGTGGTCTATAATGTGGGTGAACCACATCAGATACCTTCCTTTGTACAGACTGTGAATGGGCTTAAGACAGATGCTGAGATCCTGGGATTGTATCTTTGATTCTCTCTCCCTTGACTTTTCTGGCCCTAAAAACTTAAGATTTTCCTCATCCTAAAATTCAGTCCTTTTGACTTGGCTTAACTTTCAGTGGATTAGAGATTAGAATTTGGGGTCGCAGAGACCTGAGTCCAAACCTGGTTCTAGCACTTACTAGCTGTGGGTCTCTGAGCAAATTACATACCCTCTCTGGGCTGACCTTTCCTTATATGCAAATGAAGGCAATAACAGCATCTTATGGGGTTATTGGAAGCACTCAGCTGAGGCACTGTGGGTACAGGTAAGTGCTGGGCATGTGACCTAGACTGTGGTGAGAGCTCAGCAGACTCCCGCACCCTCCAAGCCTCTGCTCATTGCCTTCCCTGCTCTAGCTTCTCCTGGCCAGCTCCAGAAGATGCCCCACACTGCCGCCTGTTGTGCTGCAGAAACCAGGGTGCCCCGTGATCCACCCTGCTGAGTGGCTGGCGGTGTCCTCAGCTGGTGTCCCTGTGCTCTTCAGAGCCGTGTACCCCTCAGTCTGTACTGCAGTACTTCTGGTTTTTTGGGCCCTTGGCCTTACGCTTTGCTAAGCCACCTTAGGGCAGGAGACAGGCAGAGGCTGGCAAGAGAGGAAGCTGCCTCTGAAAGGCTAGGCGTGGTGCTCCACCGAGTACACAATTTCCTCATTAAATGCAGTGAAGTGAAACACTGGGCTCGAGAGAATTTAATAGTAATACGTGGCCCACGTTAGACACTTGCAAGTTCATGGGAGAAATAAAACATGACCCCAAATCTCCCTGAATGCAAAGGACAGGCTGCTGTCAGGCACATCAGAAGCCTGTGAGGTTCTGGGCTGCCATCAGGAAGCCTGACTTCTTCCAGCTCCGCGCTCCTTCTCAGATTGTGTTACCACAAACTTCCCAGGAAACTGGAATGTTCTACTTCATTTCAGGGACTAAGAATAAGGAAGGTTCTCAGATACAGTTGCATCAAATGCATCCTGTCGTCCGTTCTTGTTTTATGCATGAATAAACTCAGTGCAAGGAAAGCTAAGCCAGGCGAGGGAATCATGGGTTCCAGCCTATGGATTCAGGAAGCAGACATCTTAATTTTCAGAGCTGCTCCATAGGCACTTTACAGCTTCCTCCTCTAACTACTAAGTGCCATAAATCTCTAGACTGCTGGTCTCCAAACTCACGTGAAAATGATCCTGCACCCCAGCAGCAGGGAATCCCTGCAGACACTAAGCTGGATAAGTGGCCCGTAAATAACGTGCACATCGGAGCCTTGCTGCTGAAGACCACTGTCCACTCAGAGCCTGTGGACTTGTGAGGGCCGGAATGGGCCCCCCCCCGGGCTGCTTGAGACAGAGGGCAGCGCTTTCTGGTGGTGGAGACCTGGGCTGCATCAGGTCTGACAGGCAGCAGCAAAGATGAATCCCAGAGAAAGACAGGGAGAGCTGCACGGGGCAGCATCTCCCAGTGCCACCAGCTTATGCATTATCGGGACACTTGCATGGCAGCCTGCGGTCCAGGCAGCACTTGCTCGGGGCCTGTCCCATGTGAGGCACACCACCACTGTTGTGAGAGCAAAGAGACAGAGCTCTCAGGCTGGGGGGAGCAACACAGACACCCAGTGACTGGGGAGGGGGACAGTGCCCCCAAGTCTAAGAAGTGTGAGGTTGTGTGGAAATTGTCATGGGATGGGGCCCACAGCCTCTGACCTGGGCACCCCCATCTCCCACTTGCTCTGACCCTTTCTTCCACCAGCCTGGGACCTGTACATCCTCGGGATGTGCACAGCGCCACCCAGCCTGGCTCTGCTGTCACCTCAGAGCACTGGGTTCAAGGACAGAGAGCAGAACCAGGCCCCACGCCTCAGCCTGCTTTAGGGTCTCGGGCGGATGGTCTTTACCAGGCACTAAACTTCGGGATCAATTACACAGAAGCAAATGGGATTTTCAAAGGGGTCATGACCAGGCATGATTTCTGGCCTGGAGCATTGGCTGAGCATGTGCCCTCCATCAGGGTCTGCCGGGGTTCGAATGTGTCCCCTCCAAAATCAGGTGTTAAAATTTAATGTCCCATGTGATGGTATTAAGAGGCAGGGCCTTTAACAGGTGACTAGGCCATGAGGACTCCTCCCTCATGAGTGGGATTAAGGTCCTTATAAAAGGACTCGCCTTCCCACGTGAGGACACGGTGTTCCTCCCCGCAGAGGACGCAGCATCCAGGCGTCATCTGGGAAGCAGAGAGCAGTCCTCACCAGACACAGAACCCGCCAGCACCTCGATCTGGGACTCCTCAGCCTCCAGAACTGCGAGAGATAAATTTCTGTTCTTATAAGTTACCCAGTCTCAAGTATTTTGTTACAGTGGTGCGAATGGACTAAGACACGGTCCTAGCATGCACTGAGCCCACGATTGTCCTGTAAAATGGAAATCTGCGCACCTATCCCATGGGTGGCTGTGAAGCCTGGAGACAATCTGCCAATGCCTGGGACGCGGCAGGAACCTGTCGACGGTGGTTGTCGGAGAGTGAAACCTAGTTCTCTCTTGTGAGGGCTCAGGGCACACGCTCCCAAGTCATTTATGACACATGGAACCTGTGTGTGATCTTCCCTTCGTTTGGGTCCTCCACCATGGAAACCTGAGTCCTGGGATGAAGTTGCCAGAGTGGCCAGGGCAAGGAAACCCAGTGCAGGGAGGCTGGAAGCAGAGGATGTCCCTGTCTGTCCCCCAACGGGTGAGCCCTGGCAGCAGGTCATCCAGAGGGTGCCTGTGACGAGGCCAGGGTCCCTGGGCAGTGTCTTGCAGGGAGGGGAAGCTGACTGTGCCAGACACCTGCGTGTTGGGGGTGGTGATGAAACCATGTGAGGCTGGAGGAACAGCCCTCCTGAGTCTGTCTCTGTTGGTGCTGAGAGCACACAGGATCCACTATCGTAGCACATGTGGCAGACGTTTCTAGGATTCCTATTGGATGGGGACATGGTAAATGAGGGAAAACCCCAGAAGTAAGGCAAGGTCTTACAGTCTTAAGCAGAGGATGACAATTTTTTTGTGTATATGAAGTGCCAGATAGTAAATATTTTAGGCTTTGTGGACTACACAGTCTGGTTCAACTATTCAACTCTGCCACAGTGCAGACGTAGCCACACACAATACAGAAATGGGTGGGTGTGGCCGTGTTCCCATAACACTTTATTTACAAAAAAGGTGGTGGGCTGGGTTTGGCTCTTGGCCTAGTTTGCCAATCCCTGGTGTCAGGGAAGGAGCACAGACGCTGGCATAAGACCCCAGACCTCATCCCTGTTCTACAGTGTACCAGCTCTGTGGCCTCAGGCAAATTATTTATCCCTCTGGGCCTGTTTCCTCATTAGTAAAAAGGGGTTAACAATATCTACCTCTTAGAGTTACCATAATGCATGCAAGCCCTGAGCACACCGCAGTGTGTACAGGGGCTCCACTGAAACACCCACGTTCCTGGGGTAGACTGGCTGTAGGCAGCCCTGAAGCTCTGCTGCCCTCATAGTCTTTGATGGTCATCTTCTGCCTCATTTGTTGGACCTGACTCAGAGTGAATAAAGAGTGTTCCGTTTCATTTGCAAATCAAAAGAATAGTCCATTTGTATTCTTAAAGTAGGTCTTTCCAAACTCACTGACATGTTATTTCAAACTCTGGCAGCATTCAGGGCTGTGTGGAGTCCCCTGGCAATTCCACTGCACCAGAACATTGCCTGCCCTAAAATTTTTAAGTTATAATGGAATTCAAAACAGATGTACCAAACCTAGAAAGGGCTAGAGCAACCCTAATTTGTTCCTTGGGAATGCCCTTCATAACATGTTTTGGGCAGACATTTGTGATAAGAGCCAGACTATAAAAGATCCCAGCATGTTCTAAACCCAGCAATTTTGGCTATTTGTGTCAAAGAAAATCTGGAAGGCATGGATAACTGAAACAGAACTGACAAAATTTATAGCCTAAACTTTCACTAAAATATTTCTGTGGAAGATGTCACTGATCACAGAAAAGAGAATTTGGAGAGAAAAATTAGATGTTATTCAGATGAGTGGAGCTCTTAACTAAGACACTGATCAGTACTTATTTAAAATATGAAGAGAATATGAAGTAGAAAAGATGGGACAACTATGAATATTATAAATATTTGTAAGCTAAATAAGAGGAAGACAATGCTATTTTAATATCCAGACTTAACGTCCTTGCTAAGTAAAAGAACTATTACAAAGATTATGAAAGCTGGATGGAACTGGTTTCAAAGATCTTGTTAAGAGAGAGAAACATTCATACACTGCTGGTGGGACTGCAAACTAGTACGTCTACGGAAAGCAGTATGGAGATACATCATCATTTCACCACTCTGGGAGGCCGAGGCAGGCGGATCATTTGAGTTCAGGAGTTCGAGACCAGCCTAAGCAGGAGTGAGACCCCCGTCTCTACTAAAAATAGAAAGAAATTATATGGACAACTAAAAATATATATAGAAAAAATTAGCCAGGCATGGTGGCACATGCCTGTAGTCCCAGCTACTCGGAGGCTGAGGCAGGAGGATTGCTTAAGCCCAGGAGTTTGAGGTTGCTGTGAGCTAGGCTGATGCCACGGCACTCACTCTAGCCCGGGCAACAGAGTGAGGCTCTGTCTCAATAAAAAAAAAAAAAAAAAAAAAGAATCAATGACCTAAATGTAAGAGCAGGACCATACAGTAGTTGGAAGACAACACAGGGGCAAAACTTCATGACCTTGGATTTGGCCAAAGGATCTGATGAGGGATTAATACCCAGAATATATAAATAACTCCTATGACACAACAAAAACTACTGCTACAAAGTCAATTTTAAAATGGGCAAATTACTAGAATAGACATTTCTCCAAAGAAAATATAGACACACGAAAAGATGCTAAACATCATTAGTCATTAGGGAAATGCAAATCAAAAGCACAATTAGGTAGCACTTCACACCCACTATAATGGGTATAATTTGAAAATATGAAAAATAACAAGTGTTAGTAAGGATATAGCAAAATTGGAACTCTTGTGCACTGCTGTTGGAATGTAAAATAGTGCAGCCCCTGTGGAAAACCGTATGGTGAGTCCTCAAAAAATTCAAAATAGAGGCTGGGTGCAGTGGCTCATGCCTGTAATCCTAGCATTGTGGGAGGCTGAGGCAGGAGGATCACTTGAGGTCAGGAGTTCAAGACCAGCCTGAACAAGAGAGGGACCCTGTTTCTAGAAAAAATAGAAAAAATTAGTTGGGCATGGTGGCTTGTGCCTGTAGTCCCAGCTACTCGGGAGGCTGAGGCAGGAGGATGGCTTGAGCTCAGGAGTTTGAGGCTGCTGTGAGCTAGGCTAATGCCATTGCACTGTAGCTGGGTAACAGAATGAGATGCTATCTCAAAAAAAAAAAAAAAAAAAAGAAAGAAAAAGAAAAAAACCTAGAAGTGAAAAATTTGAATGGCCCTAGCGTAAAGAAAAGACAAATATTTAAGGTGATGGATATCTCAAATGCACTAATTTGATCTTTATAATTACATGAGTGTATTAAATTATCATATGTACTCTGAAACTATGTACATATATTATGCATCAATAAGAAAACAATTAAAAAATTCTTTCTTATACAAAATTACTCTCTTTTCCTTTTAACCTTCCTTACCAAAAATACATCCTCATATCCTTAACTTTCTTCATCTCTCTCCTACTTACTGGCTCCTTTTTATTTTCTTTCATATTTTGAAAATGCCTTTAAGTAAGCTCCAAATTAGAAAAAATTGTTTTTTCTCAATAAAGAATATATTTTTGAGCCTTTATTATAATTTTTTCTCATTAAAACACATCTTACTTTTTGGGACATTTTATATATAGAATTTATATGTGAATTAGAATTTTTAACTCTTTGTAACCTTAAATTTTAGTGACAACATAGGAGCCAAGAAATCTTGAATTACCATTTTATAGATGAGAACCACTTTATAATTTTACAAAACATGTTTCTCCATAACACAATTTTTCATGTGTACTAATAGATTCAAATATAGTCTTTCTATAAAATTTAAGAAGCCAAGAACAAACTTATACTTATGTTCAGCAATTTGTTTCAGTTTTTTAAATTTTATTTGGAAATGACTCAGACATTTTAATGAGTATTATTTAATTTAATACAACATAATTTTTAAAAGTTCATTTATTAGCATTTGTCCCATTTACATTTACTTAATTTATTTTTTAACAGTTTACCTAGATTACTTATGAGAATTGACATATTAGACAAAGCTCGTCATCATTTCACGTTATTTCCCTGTTAACCATTTTATAGCCTGTGAATATGAGGTGTTCACCTAAATAAGAACCTTAAAGTTAAGTATATGGGTATTTTGCCAATAATTCAGAAGATACAGGTGTTTTCATTAAACCAACAATATTAAATTAGTCTTTTTTTTTTTTTTCCGAGACAGGGTCTCTCTCTGTTGCCCGGACTAGAGTGAGTGCCGTGGCGTCAGCCTAGCTCACAGCAACCTCAAACTCCTGGGCTTAAGCGATCCTCCTGCCTCAGCCTCCTGAGTAGCTGGGACTACAGGCATGTGCTACCATGCCCGGCTAATTTTTTGTATATATATATATATATTTTAGTTGGCCAGATAATTTCTTTCTATTTTTAGTAGAGACGGGGGGTCTCACCCTTGCTCAGGCTGGTCTCGAACTCCTGACCTCGAACGATCCACCCGCCTCGGCCTCCCAGAGTGCTAGGATTACAGGCGTGAGCCACCGTGCCCGGCCAAATTAGTCTTACTTACAAAAAAATTATACCAAGATCATTCTCTTTTAGGCTGGGTTTATAGTTTTATAAACTTCATGTCAAACCCTGACATCTTAAAATATCTAGCAGAGACAAATATAAAATTATCTGACCAGTAAACCCAAGCAAAAATGTATGCTGATAATTGTGAAGATATTTTTATTTTAACAATAATTTGAAAACGTCTTAATTATTAAAGACTTCCATAATTCATGTGAACTGGAAGGCATTTGAGTTAGTTATGATGTATTTTATATGAACACTCATTTAAGGACTACACCAGATTTTACCATGTAGATGCAACATATAGCATGTTACATGCACATATGCACGAACATATCTAAACATACACAGAAATAAGGATCTTATAGCTTTAGGTTAGAATTTTTGTCATGAGATAGTAATACAAACTCACCAGTTTATAAAACATAGTTGGATTCTAATAATATTTCTGACAAAATTGGATCCTGTTCATATAGTTAACTTTATTTGCCCTGGTAGGTAATCTGATAGAGGCTGTGGGCCAAAACTTTGGGTAAAGCAGTTTTCATGTCAGTTTGATTTTTAAAAACCTCTCTCACCTCTTTTTTATTGGTTTTGTTTTGCTTTGTTTTTTTAGTTTCAAATAAGTTTAGGGTCAAATTTTCAGTGTTTACTTTAGCTAGGACTGGCTGAATTGTATAAGAAAAACAAAATCTCAAAGTAGCTTTGAATTAGTAACAAATCTATCTTTCATTTGCTGTCTTCTTTGCTTTATAGGAAAATGCAGGTGGGGAAAAATTTTAGCAGTTTCTTCTTTTTATTCAGCTTTTTATTTTCGGCCTCTGCGTGGCAGAAAGCAATATTTTCATGTCGAACACAGATATATTATTGCTCTGAGCTCAAGATTTTGACCTGTTTAATCAGAGAACCTAACTTATAAACATTTATCTAGTTCTTTTTCTTTTAGATCATTAATTTTTCAGTTAAGCATTCTATCACCATATGCAATTGTTAGGCAAATCTAAATTTATATTTCTAAAAGGTGTCTAGGTTGTTAGTTGCCATGGAGCTGTTGTAATTTGTAAAGCCATTAATTTGAAAACCCTTTAAGACTTCTTTTTTTAAAACTTGGCTGGAGTTTTACCATAAGAAGTCAGTTTTATCTCAACATCAGTAGGAAAGGCAACAGAATCAAAACAGGCAGAAAGAAACCAGAGCTGGGCGGAGAGCTGCAGGTTTTTCAGATAATGACCAAAATTTGAGCTCTGAATTTTACATGATGTAATTTTCTCCTCAGTTTAAAAACGTGCACAAGAAATTTTTGTAATATGTATTAATACAAGAATAATATGTAACTGACTGGAGTCCCGGAAAACCTGGCATGCCTTAATGTTTTAGAACCCCATTCTGTTTCTTATTTATTTCTCAAGAGCAAAGAAAATCCTATAAATCCTGTCAGGGAATGTCAGGAGTTTAGACCAGTGTTTAGAAGGTGGTAACCACTTTAGTGGCTTTTTTTTTTTTTTTTTTTTTTTTTTGAGACAGTCTCACTCTGTTGCCCGGGCTAGAGTGTCGTGGTGTCAGCCTAGCTCACAGCAACCTCAAACACCTGGGCTCAAGCGATCCTCCTGCCTCAGCCTCCCAAGTAGCTGGGACTACAGGCATGAGCCACCATGCCTGGTTAATTTTTTCTATATATATATTTTAGTTGGCCAGATTATTTCTTTCTGTTTTTAGTAGAGACGGGGTCTCGCTCCTGCTCAGGCTGGTCTCGAACTCCTGAACTCAAACGATCCGCCCGCCTCGGCCTCCCAGAGTGCTGGGATTACAGGCGTTGAGCCACCACACCCAGCCCATCACCCAAAATTGTACTGACATTTTATCATTTCTCATTTTCCTTGTTTTTATGGGTTTATAACTTCTTTTTCCTTTGTGGTCTCTTTGGTAGGGTTTCAGGAGGATGTCAAAGTAAGGCCTGTGTTTAATCCCCCATGTTTGGCCAAAATCCTCCTGTAATGTTTTAATATTAGCATATTGAACAAGTGCATGGGGAGATGAGATGAGAAGGGAAAATTTTAAGAGAAAAGAAAATGAGAAAGGAGGAGAGGGTGAAAGGCAGAAAGTACAACAACATTTAAATTTTGGGTTTTTTCCCTTGAACACAGAGCAATGAAATGTAAAAACCTCTTTTACTTTAGCCTTCATTCTCTCAACATAAAAAACCAATAAGAAATAAAATAATAAATAGCATTGAAAGGTACATTTTGCCTTAGAGACTGGAGCTAAAATATAGAGCGGTTTCTCTAATTCACTTTCTCCATGTTTGCACTCAGACAAAGCCAAAAAAATTGTACTAAATGTGAAATATGACTTTCAGAGACTATTACTTCTGACAATGGTATTATTTGTGACAATACTGCAGAGTCTTTTCCCCATTCCCTGGGACAGGCTCCGGCAGGAGTCATACTGAGCTCAGATGTGAGTAATTGCTGCCCCGGGATGACGTAAGTGTTAGTCACCGGCTCCGCCTGCCAAGGTGCTGTGGTTATGCCAGCCGTTGGGAGGAGCACAGTGGCTTTATCAGAAGGTTCCTGAATCAGGATTTAATGTCATCATGACTAATCTTATACAGTTAAAATGCCACAGGACTCTTTCAGAATTAAATAATTGATTTTTAAAGCACTGCTCTTTAGGGAAAGAAGGGAAAATAATATTGTTCCAAAAACAAAAGCATCACATCACCCCAGCCCGCCTCCTCTTCCATCTCTCACTCTCTCTGTCTCTCTCTCTCTCTCTCTCTCACACACACACACACACACACACACACACACACGTGTGCGCGCATGGACACAGGCATGCCCCCTCAAACTTGCTGTTTTTCCCTTGTACAAAGTCCTATTACTTGGTTTATAGTGGAGCTGACTTCAAACTTAGTGTATCTGGAAACTGACTACAGGAGAGGATCAGAGCCAGAAGCTCAGGAGCTGTGACTCCCACGGTGGCCACGGGGACCTGCGCTGGCCTGGAAACACGGGCTCACGAGGGGGCTACCGAAGGTCGGAAAGGAGGACCGCATGGAGCTGGGGGGTCCCCCTGCCGCGTGGAACTGGGGAGTCCACCAGCAGGCAGAGGTGCGCTGGGCTGCCACACGGCTCAGGAGGCCGTGGCTGTGAGTGAGGAAGTGAAGGGCCACTTGGGGACTGGCTGTGGTCACCGGTGCGAGCAGGGGTGAGCCCATGTGACCCGCGGACCCATCCGTGAGACTGGGTGAGACCACTGGGAGACAGAGAGCCAGGGGACTTGCTCCAGGTCACCCTGCAGAGCAGCAGAGCCAGAACTGGAGCCCAGAGTCATCTCAGCCCAAACAGTCCTGCTCTGTGTGGTTAGAGGCAGTTTAAACCAAAACGCCTCCACTTCCTCTGAAGCTGAAAAGGCAGGAGACAGGAAGAGAGTGAATCTTGGCCGGTGTACGGCTGGTGCCTCCTGCGACTCGTGGACCTGGGTAGACTTCGGCGTAGTCACGGTTCTAGACCTAAGCAGCTGAACAGCTCTGGTCTTCAGGAAGCTCCTGAACATTCAGGACCTGTTGCTTCTTCTGTAACACAGGAGGTTGAACCAGACAATCGCTAAGATCTCTTTCAACTCCAGAATTCTTTAATTTTAATGTTTTGTGCTCATTGTCTCAGGACTTTGCTGTGATCTGTTCTTTTAATGTTATTTTCTGTGAAAAAGAACAGAAACTTCTTTCAAGAAGGAAAGTACTGTCAGAGGCCAGGTTATATAATTACAGGGGTGTTTCCACTTTGGCTTCATCAGCACACCTAATATTAAGTGCAAATTTTAAGCTGTCCTTTCAACTGTTGGTCTTCATCCTTCACCCCTATGTCCAACCCGTCACCTAGTCCTGTAACCTCTACTGCCCCCTACACCTAAATACCCAAATCTGCCTACATCTACCCATTGTCACGATCACTGCTCTTGTCCCATTCACCTGCAGGTTTGGGGACTGAACTGGCCACCAGCGTCTTCACGCCTACACACCTGCCTCCCTCAAACCAGCCTGCCAAGACAGCCAGAGTGGGGGCGTGGACAGCAGTGAGACCACGTGCTCCCTTGCTCACTGGCACCGGCTCTGTGACGCACTGTCACACGCCTGTCCCTAACTTTAGAGGCCCCATAATGTGGCTCCCTCTTTTCCTTGTTTGGTGCAACATACCCCAGCCCCATGGATATTTCTGATTCACAAACTTGGTATATCTTTTCCTACCATTTGAGCTTCTCCCCGATTTCGTTTTTATTGAAGTAAAATTCCCATAACATGTGATTAACCATCTTAAACTGTACAGTTCAGTGGCATTAAGTAGATTTGTAATATTGTGCAACCTTCCTCACTATCTGGTTCCGGAACCTTTTCATAGTTCCAAATGAAAACCCCCTACCAGGAAGCAGTCACTCCCATCCTCCTCTCCCGCCAAGCCCTGGCAAACGCCAATCTTCTGTCTCTAGGGAGGTCCCTGTTCCGGATATTTCATATAAAAGGAATCACACAGTATAGGACCTTTTGTGTCTGGCTTCTGTCAGTTGGCATAATGTTTTCGAGGTTCATCTACGCTGCGTATAGCACGTAACGGGATTGTGCTCCTGGTGATGGCTGAATCATAGCCCATCACATAAAGGGATATTCCGTGTGGTTTCTCTGTTCATCAGCGGATGGGCAGTTTCTGCCTTTCAGCTACTGTGGACAGTGCTGCTGTGAACATTTGTGTGTAAGTTTGAATACTTGTTCTCAGTTCTTTTGGGACACATACCTAGGAGTGAAATGGCTGGGCCAGATGGTAATTGTATGTTTACATTTTGAGGAAACACCAAACTTCTTTCCTCAGTTCATTCACCACTTTACATTTCACCAGAAATATATGAGGGGCCAGTTTCTCCACATCCTCACCAACACTTGTTATTTAATATTTTCCACATTTTTGGTTATAGAGGATGGAGCGAGTTTAAGGTGGTATCTCTCTGTAGTTTTGATTTACATTTCCTTAATGAATAATGGTGTTGAGCATCTTTATATCTGCTTATTGGCTATTTCTATATTTTTGTTGGAGACCTATCTATTCAAGTCTGTTGCCCATTTTTAGTAGGATTATTTGTCATTTTTTTGAGTTGTAAGAATTTCTATAATTGTAATAATTTCTAGATACTAGATCCTTATCAAATATGTTATTTGCGAATATTTTCTCTCATTCTTTATGTTGTGTTTTAATTTTCTTGATAATGCCCTTTGATGTACAAAAGTTTCAAATTTTGATCAAGTCTAATTTACCTATTTTTTCTTTTGTTGTTCATGCTTTTGATGTCATATTTAAAAATCCATTGCTGAATCCAAGATGATGAAGACTTACCCTATGTTTTCATCTAAGAGTTTTATAAACTCTTATAGTTAAGTCATTGATCCATCCTGAGTTAATTTTTGTTCAAGTTGTGAGGTGGGGGGTCCAAGTTCATTCTTTTGCATGTGAGTATCCAGTTTGTTGAGGAGACTAATCTTTCCCCATTGGATGGTCTTGGTTGGCATTCTTGGTGAAAACCAGTTGACCATAGATGTGTGGGTTTATTTCTAGATCCTCAGTCCTACTGTGTTACTCTATATGTCTGTCTTTATGCCAGTACCGTGCTAGTTTGATTGCTTTAGCTTTACAGTAGGTTTTGAAATGAAGAAGTATGAGTCTTCCCAACTTTATGTTTCTATACAAGGTTGTTTTGGCTATTTGGGTTCCCTTGCAATTCTATATGAATTTTAGGATCATCTTTTCCATTGCTTCTGAAAATGTTATTGAGATTTTGGTAGGAATTTCACTGAATCTGTGTATCACTCTGCTGATCTTAGCATCCTAACAATATCTTAACGATGTTAAGTCTGTTTGCCCCTGCTTTTCACTCAGATCTGAGCTTACTTGTCTCCTCCTTAAAGAGGTCTTCCCTGAATAGTCCCCTGCCATGCATAATTCTATCTTAATTCTTTGCATAGTATCTGTCACTGTGCAAATTTTCTTATTTACTTTGGTGTGGCCTCTGCTCCGACTCCTAGTACTGGCACGTGAGCTCCTGGGAGCAGGGCCATGCCTGCTTGCTCACCACTTTATCTCCAGCATCTGGAATCGTGCTGGCACCAAGAGACACTGGCATCCACCGGTGATGATGAATGAATGAGCAAGTAAAAGCCAGCCAGGGGGTGGGGCAAGTGTGCCAAGGAGCAGAGCTGGCGTGTTTCTCTCTCCTACCCAGGGAATGACAGTCCTGGGATTTCTGCTTCTGATGCACAGACACTCGCAGACAAGACTTTTCCTCTCTTACAGCTCTGCTCTGCACCTTCAAGCATTAGCTATAAGAAAGATAGATAGAATTGACTTTTATAATTGCTAAGAATTCACAAGAGGTACCAGATTGTTATTATGAATTTACATCTCTTTCCGTTTTGTTCTGATTATATTACAATCCCCATCTACCTGTGGATGGTACTTGTCTCAGTCTGCTAGTGCTGCTGTAACAAAATACCTTAGACTGGGTGATTTATAAAGAACAGAAATTTCTTTCTCGTACTTCTGGGGTCCAGAGGTCCAAGAGCAAAATGCTAGTAGGTTCCGTGTCTGCTTCCGAGCTGGCGCCTCGTTGCCGCGTCCTCGGGAGGGGAGGATGCTGTGTCCTCACGGGGCCAACGCACAGAACAAGAGCAAACCCACTCCCTCGAGCCCGTCTGTCAGGGCCCTAATCCCACCATGAGGGCTCCACCCTCATAACCTCAGCGCCTCCTGAAGGCCCCACCTCTTCATACTGTCACCTTGATCATTAAGTTTCAACACACGAATTTCGGGGGGGACACATTCAGACCGTAGCAATACTAAAAGCCAAATTAAGGTGAAAAGTGTGTTTTTCTCCTTAATTTATCTATTATCCCTATGGCAAGGTGAAGGATTGAAATCAAAAGGCTATAACCAAAGCCATCCAGGTGGCAGCACCCACCATCGAGGCACCTGGGACGGTGGTTCTTGCCCTGTTCTCCATCTTCCTGTTGTCCTTTATCAAATGCACACTGGCTGGTGGCATTTCTCGTTGCATTTAGTGACTCTTGACCAGCACAGGTCACAGCAGCCCAGGCTCAGCATGTAGTTAAGTGGGAGGCACGTGGGAGGCATGTCCTGTAGGGCGTGGGCAGCAATGCAAGCCACCAAAGGCCTTGGCACCCAGGGCCTGCGTGTGCACGGTGCAGCCAAGGCTGACGTTTTAGGGGGCTCAGACCCTAGATCCAGAATCTGCTAACACAAAGCAAAGTATCCTAATGCCATAGCTGTTAGCAGCAAAGAAGAGGCCAAACTCTGGAGACTCACGAAAGTTGAAGGAGACAGTGTTTATTCTAAATCCTGGAGAAGCTGCGTGCAAGACCCAGGGGTTTTAGAAAAGAAGGAGGAAATAGGCAAATACTGCAGATCCAGCTGGAAACCATGGAGCCAGTTCGTACAAGTGATTTTCATGGACAGGTGATTTCTGACCCTCTCTGCCCTGATTTAATCTTGCTTAGAAGATAAGATTAGATATACAAATAGGCAAGTATATCTGGAGCCAGGAAGATGCTGGAGTACACGGCACCAGCCAAGCTGCCTTCTGTAACGGCAGCGGAGGGCCAGGCGTTCCCGGAGGTGCTTGCGGGAAATCTGGAGGCTCAGCAAAGGTGGAGAATCTGTGAAAGGAGGCTGGTGGTGTTCCGAATCTTGGCCCATATTCTGAGCCTGGTTCTTTAGTTGTGCGCCCAGGACAGCAGACATCTGGCTTGATTATTATGCTTTGTGCTAAATTCGGATGGAGGGGGCTTGGACCATTGTGGGAACTGCCACCCCGGCAGCCTACCCTCTGACACAGGTCCAGCCCAGCGAGCCGCACCCGTGGCTCCTGGTAGCTTCTTGTAGCACCAAATCCTACCAACTCCTCAGCTATATTTTCACGGGAGAAATCATTTCCTTCAGGGCTGGATTAGCATGACTGGAGAAAGCAGTTTACTCTTTTCCCAGTGAATTGGTCAATACAAGACAAAAGAGTAAAGTGAGAGAGTCTACTTTGGCAGAGAGCAGTAAAACGAACAGCTCACAGGGCCAGTCCCGTCAGCTGCAGCCGGCCATGGGCTTTGATGTAGAGTACATTTTAAGAATGAGAGTCACTTCTTTACCGCATCGGCCGTTTAAATTTCTCCCCTACTAATAGTCACACCTTGGTTTTACTTGAAAAATAACAAATGTTTTAACCAAGTATATTTTTATAGGATATTATAAAATGATTTGGGTGGAAATGAACATTTATGTCTTTCTCTTTTATAAGGGGCCATACTGTTGACCTCCAAGGAGGGCAAGATATTTTCACTTAGGCTTGTAAACTTTCCTTTTCTTCCTGTTCTACTGTGCTCAGTTTGCCCTTCCACCCTCTCTGCCTCCTTTACTTATTAACAAGTGGAAACTCTAGTTAAACAATGTGTGGGAAAAGAAACCTTTGAAGACTCTTTGTATAGGCACTAAGGATGATTTAAGGAGATTAGTGATTCATTGATTTGATGACCGTGCACAAATTGTTCTTTTCTGGAGCATAACTGAAACATTGTCTTCAAACTCCAAAAGGAAATTGCTTGTGATATATAGATGAAAATGAAAAACAGGCTTCTAACCAGGACGTTATGAGAGCTCATGATGAATTTGAATGTGTGCACAATAGAACCCTTTCACACTTCAGGGCAATTGAAATGTCAAATAATTCTTGAAGCATAATGTGTGGCTTGTTAATCCCTGCAAAAGTCTTAGTGCTCTTTATGCAACGAGGAAGCTAGAACTGGAGCAGAGTGACGATGCGAAGGGAACGTTTGTCTGGGGCCTGGTCCTCCTGCCTCCATGCCTGCCCTGCGGCGCCAGGGGGATTGCGGGAGGCACACGGCGCTCCCCGGAGTGTCCTTCAAGGGCGGTGGTGGATAAAGGAAGAGGGAGTCCAGGGACTTCAAGGCTTGAAAATTTTTCATCAAGTTAATCGGAGACGATAAAGTGGTTTGAAAGAGTTACTGATTAATCACTTTAGCCATGTTCCTAATGATTAATATGTAGAATGCTCTCACAGATCAATAAGAAAGAGTCAACCCCATCTCCCCACCCCAACGGAAAAATGGTTAAGAACCCAAATACGTATTCACAAAAGAAAAAGCTTAAAAGGCAAAGGAACATATAGAAAATAGTTGCTAAAGAAATGCAAAATTAAAATATAGTAAAATATAACTTTCTTGATGACACAAAATGGCAAGGATTTTTTTTCTCCCAAATGGTAACGCTTCATGTTAGCAAAGATTTGGGAAATGGCAACCTTCCATGCTATTGGTGGGAATATAAGAAGGTATCACTCTGGGAGGCCGAGGTGGGAGGATCACTTGAGCTCAGGAGTTTGAGACCAGCCTGAGGAAGAGCGAGACCCAGTCTCTACTGAAAACAGAAAAATTAGCCTGGTGTCATGGTGCAAGTCTGTAGTCCCAGCTACTAGGGAGGCTGAGGCAGGAGGATCACTTGAGCCCAGGAGTTTGAAGTTGCATTGAGCTAGGCTGACACCACTGCACTTTAGCCCAGGCAACAGAGCGAGATTGTCTCAAAAAAAAAAAAAAAGCCATTTTAACTGCACTAAAATGATATCTCATTGTAGTTTTGATTTGAATTTCTCTGATGACTAATGACGTTAAGCATTTTGTTCATGTACCTGGTGGCCATTTGTATGTCTTCTTTTGAGAAATGTTTATTCAGATCCCGTGCCCATTTTTAATCAGATTACTTTTTTCCTATTGAGTTATCGGAGCTCCTTGTATATTCCAGTTATCAATCCCCTGTCAGGTGGGTAGTTTGCAAATATTTTGTCCCATTCTGTGGATTGTCTTGTCACTTTGTTGATTATTTCCTTTGCTGTGCAGAAGCTTTTAAGCTTGATATGACCCCATTTGTCCAATTTTGCTTTGGTTGCCTGTGCTTTGGGGGTATCACTCAGGAACTCCTTGCCCAGACCAATGTCCTGAAGGATTTTCCCAATGTCTTCTTTCAGTAGTTTTATAGTTTCAGTTCTTAGATTTAAGTCTTTAATCCATTTTGATTTGATTTTTGTATATGCTGAGAGATAAGGGTCTAGTTTCATTCTTCTGCATCCAGTTTTCCCAGCACCATTTATTGAAGAGACTGTTCTTTCCCCACTGTATATTCTTGGCAACATTGTCAAAGATAAGTTTACTATAGAAATGTGAATTTATTTCTGGGTCGTCTATTCTGTTCCATTGCTCTATGTGTCTGTTATTACAACAATACCATGCAGTTGTGGTTACTACAACTCTGTAGTATAATTGAAGTCAGGTAATGTGATTCTTCCAGTTTTGTTCTTTTTGCTCAGGATGGCTTTGTCTATACTGGGTCTTTTGTGGTTGTCGAAACTAGAGAGACCATTAGCAATCATTTACTCTAAGTAGATTAATAAACCGGACCTCAGAAAAGTGAAGTGGCTTAGCGCGCAACTAGTAAATCACCGTAAGAGGTCTGGCTCCCTGACTCTTAGACTCTAGACTCTCCTGAATTCTCATCCTGTGGTGTCACTCTATAGAATAGCTCCTGGAAAAATCTGGTATGCAATAGAAGGTCACACAGTCCTTGCTATATACCATTTGAGATTAAAACTCTCCTTTGGTATAGGCAGCATGTCTAAAACTATGCTACTACCAAGCCCTACCTCTGGGAGCAGTAATTATATTAAAGTATCAAGAAATGATGAAATAAATATAATTCAAGTTTGTATTTCTGGGGAACCCAGAAGCAAATAGTGTTGAGCAAACGTTGGTATGTGTTAAGCATCCTGAACCATAGGTCATAATTGTCCATCATTTTTGAAACAGAGATGTCAAATAAGGATGCAGTCCATGAGAAGTGAGTTTCCATAGATACTATCATGGTTATTTTGCTTTAATTGTATGTCCACAGAAATTTATTTCATTTTAAATGGAAGATTTAAGTAATATTTCCTGAAGTGTTGTAAGCATAGCACAGATGGCATAGGAAATTATTTTGTAACACCTCAGGAAATATATTTTATTTAAATATATGTGTATTTATTTAAATATATATTAAAATACATTGCAAAACACGTATCTGACAAAGGCTTAGTATCCAAAAATATTCAAAGAACTCCTAAAACCCAATATGAAGAAACTAACCCAATTTAAAAATAGGCAAAAAACTGAACAGACACTTCACCAAAGAAGATGTACAGATGGTAAATAAGTGTATGAAATGATGGTCAACATCGTATGCCATCAGGGAATTTCAAGTTAGAACAGCAAGATACTACTACACTCCTATTAAAATGGCTAAAACCAAGAACACTGACGATATCAAATGCTGGCAAGGATGTGGAGCAACAGGAACCCTTATTCATTGCTGATGGGAATGCAAAATGGTACAGCCACTTGGGAAGGCAGTTTGTTACAAGGCTAAACACCGTCTTACCATATGATCCAACAATTGCACACATAGGTATTTGCCCAATTGAGCTGAAAACTGTGTCCACACAAAAACCTGGACATAAATGTTTATAGTGACTTTATTCATGATCATGAAAAATTGGAAGCCACCAAGATGTCCTTCAATAGGTGACTGGATAAACTGGTACATCCATACAATGGATAATTGTTCGACGCTAAAAAGAAATGCGCCACTAAGCCGCACAAAGACACGGAGGAAACCGCAGGCGCAGCGGCGAGTGAGAGAAGCCAATCCGGAAAGGCCACATACTGTGGGGTTCCGACCCACTGGCGGTCCGGAAAAGGCGAGACTGTGGCGACAGTAGAAGATCGTGGCTGCCAGGTGGGGGGCAGGAGGGGGACGACAGGGGGGACACAGAGAAGGGTGAGGGCGGCGAAACTTTTCTCCGCGATTCCATAGTGGTGGGTCAATGCATGCATCTGTCAAAACCACCGATGTGTACAGCACATCAGTGTACCTTACAGTATGGAATTTAGTTAATAATAATGTATCAAAATTGGCTCATTAATTGTGACAACTGTACCACCCTAACGGAAGCTGATAGTCATCGGGGAAACCAGGGTAGCTGCTTAAATTTTCTTTAAATCTAAAAGTGCAAAAAAGTAAGTATTAATTAAAAACAACCACCACCCTCAGTCAGCGCTCAGCGAACAGGTGTTACTGCCACGCCGAGCCCCCGAATTCCGCCTCGCTCCACTGGGGGTCGGGCCCGCACCGCGAATGCGCACCCGCCGCTGCCCGCACGGTCCGACCCGACCGCCAGGCGGCATCCGACCCCCGCGCTGCCCCCGGCGCTCCCTGGCGTTCCCGTGCCCCTCGACCTTTCCCCTCTGCCCCGCGTGAGCGCACGGCCGGGGCGCGGAGACGCGGAGTGCGCTCCGGCCCGCGCGGCGAAGGCAGCAGCGTGCGGTGCTGCGCCCGGAGGGGCCCAGGGGCCAGTGCAGGGCGGACGCGGGGCCTGGCCAGGTGGGAACCTGACCACGGTCCCCGCAGCCTGGGCACCGGGTGAGGCCGCTGCGGAGCCCCAGGGCTGTAAGTGCCGGGCCGCGCCTCTGCCTCCTCTCCCCGCGCTTTCCCTCCCGCCGCTCCCTGTTTGATGGATGGTCTAAAATGCGTTTTTCCCCTTTCTCTCTTGAGACAGCGTCTCACTCTGTGGCCTGGGCTGGAGTGCAGTGGTGTCATCACAGCTCACACATCCTTCAACTCCTGGGCTCAAGTGATCCTCCTGTACCAGCCTCCCCCGTAGCCAGGACTACAGGTGTGTGCCAGGCCCGGCTAAGTGGATTTTTTTTTTCTTTTGTCCAGACAGGGTCTCGCTATTGACCAGGCTGGTCTATGAACTTCTGGGCTCAAGCCGTCCTCCCGCCTAGCCTCTCAGAATTAAAATGTGCTTTTGTTAGTGGCCTCAGAGTGGAAGTTTTTCCGGGTTCTTGGTGATCTCAGGAAAAGAATTTCAGGATGCACGAGGTAAGCCGAGCGATAACTGAAAGCAAAAGTCCACTCTACGAGGGGAGAGCAGCTGCTTGGGGAAGTGGGTTTTGGTCTTTCGAAGTCTTACTAATTGAGGGGAGCAATATTCAAGACCAAGGGGTTAGCTTTTACTAAGAATTTGGGTAGTAATTACTAGAATTGGGTTCCCTCCCATTTTCATACTTTATATGGCTGTCTCAGAACTGTCAGGTGATTTCAAGGGCAGAGAAATTTTAAAACCACAATGTAAATGCTATTGTAATTAGCCAAATTTCTTGTAAGGTGGCAGAGACAGCTGATGAGCCAGCTGAAGCTGGTTCTTGCCTGTGGTTATCAGCCCCTCTAGGTAGCTTCTGCCTGAGGGTGGTTTATTTCAACACCTGCACCGGATCTTCAAGCCGCTGGATGGGGTCTCAGCCCTGTCTCCTAGTCTCCTGCCCTAACACCTTCAGACTCCCCAGCCTCACTGGCAGACACGGTTTCGCCCTGGGCTTGCCCACCCTGGATTGAGATGGAGAAAAGTTTGATACATAAAATTACATTAAAATCAAAACTTGAATTTATCCAGTGACAAAGCAAACTAAAATAGGCCACAGATGAGAAGATATTTAAAATACATCTATCTGATAGAATATTAATTACCTATAAAAAATTATAAAAGGTCAATAAAAATATAAACTTATTTTAAAATATAGACAAAAATAAGAATAGGCAAATCAGTGGGTAAGAAAGAAATAGGAACAGAAGTTCCACCTCCCTAGAAATTAGGAAAACTCAAAAACCCACAGGTTAGAAAATATCAAGAAGCCTAGTGGTACCAAATGATGATGAAAGTACAATAACAGGAATTTTCAGACCCTGCTGGTAAAAATGTAAATTATTGTAATCATGTTGTAAAATCATTTAAAACCCTACAAACTCCACTCTTACATCCCAGCATATTTAAACATACAGAGAGGTGTGCACAAGAATGTGCGAGGTGATATTATTTGCAATACAAAAATAGAAATAGCCTAAATTTCATCAATAGGACAATAGATAAGAAAATTATTATATAGTCATAGACTAGAACTCTACATAGCAGTGAAAATGTGTATAACATCACAATATTGAAGGAGAACAAAGGTCTGAGCGTGGTGGCTCACACCTGTAATCCCAGCTCTTTGGGAGGCCAAGGCAAGCGGATTGCTTGAGGCCCACAGTTCAAGACCTGCCTGTGCAACATAGCAAGACCCCATCTCTACAAAATAAAAATAAAAAAATTAGCTGAAGATAATGGCATATGCCTGTCATCCCAGGTACTCAGGAGACTGAGGCAGGAGAATCTCTTGAGCCCAGGAATTAGAAGTTGCAGTGAGCTATGATTGTACAACTGCACTCCAGCCTGGGCAACAGAGTGAGGCCCTGTCTCACAAAAAAAAAAAAAAAAGAAGAAGAAGAAGAAAGAAAGAGAGAAAGAGAGAGAGAGAAAGAAAGAGAAAAAAGATTCATAAAAATATATACAGTATAATACCACTTATACAAAGTAGGCAAAATAATAGCACATGTAGCTTGGAGATACCAAGGTAGTAAAAAGGTAAAGAAATATCCGGTAATGGTAAACTCCAAGCTCTGTCTCTGGGGGTCATTTCTTGGAGGGAGGGAGAAGGCAGGAGAGAGCTGTGCACACAGGCCTCACCTTACACCATGAAAATGCCCAGCCCGAGGCCTGGACACCAGCGCTGGGATGGGCAGTGTCCCTGCAGCTAGGCACAGCCAGAGCTGTGAGGACACAGGGTCCAGCCGTTAGGTGAGAGGGCTGGGCGATGGGTATGCAGGTGTTGGTAGCAGTATTCTACCATTTTGTGCATCTCAAGCAAAACATGTTCTATGTTTAAATTCATAGGACGGGAATCGGCAAATCATCAAAATATTTTAGAAGTGGAAGGTCGGGCTTAAATTCGAGAAATGTTAACTCTGATGGCAGGATAGAAGGTGGAGCAGCGAGAGCAGAGCTTGAAAGCTGATGTGTTAGCGAGGTGACAAAAGCCACGAGTCAAGAGGATGCGGGTCTCAGATCAGGATCTGGCCACAGGACCGGAGAGGACGAGATGGAGGTAAAAGGAGCTGGGGCTGGTGTCCAGCCGCAAGGGGTGTCAGGGAGGTGACGCGGGACAAGCTGACCGACTCAGAAGCGAAGGAAGGACGATGCTACGAAGCAAGGTCGCCGCTGTCGGAGGGGCAGGTGGGCTGCGGAGGGAAGAGGGTTCGGGCGTGACTAGGGCACTCCGAGTTGACGGCGGCACTCCCTGCGGAAGACCCCACAGGTGGTTGGAAATAGGCGCCCGGGGTGCTCGCGGGGGTCGGCACTGCAGGTGGGGAGGGGGGCGGGGAGCGGGAGGGCGGCACCTACGCAGCCCGCGGCGGGAGCCGCGCGCTCCAGCAGCTCCGGCGGGGCGGGCGGGGCGGAGGCGCTGAAGTGCCCGCGCCACTCACGGGCCCGCGGGGCAACCGCGGGTGAGAGCCACGCGGTCGAGGTCGGGCGCGGCTGTCCCGGGAATCCGGCACGAACCGGGAGTGGGCGAGCGACTGCTGGGAAGTAGGGCGGGCTCCGCACGGCGGGTGATGCAGCCCGCGGGGGCGGACGTGTCCCTCGACAGTGAGGCCAGAGAGGACAGAGGTGTGTGCCGACTGGTCCTGCGTGCGCTAAGGAGAACTGGAGGCGCTCCCGAGATGGTGAGAAGCTGAAGGTGTCACTAAGTCCTGATGCCGATGCCACATAAGTGACCAGGAGCAGTGGTCTGAGCCTGTGTGGCCTGGCGGGCTGGGGTCTGGGACAGGAGGAGGACACGGGAACGTGGGACGGTGGGACAGGGACGCGGACCCTCTGCTCTGCCTCGTGGCTCCAGGTTAGCATTCACAGGCACGGATGCTGGCCGTGTTTAGGATGGAGGGGGATGGGGTAGTACCGTCCTCTCTTTAAATCTGGCTGCCCCCTGGGTACCCCACCTCCCCAGAGAGGGGCAGCTCAGCGCGTCAGTGACCTTCGTAAATGAAACTGCAGTCTGAGTTTGCTCAGGAATCATTAGCACATTTTTATTTTTATTATAGCCAAGTGCAACTCTCACATCTTTGGTGAAAGGGGCAGGCAGGAGCAGGCTGAACCCTAAAGTGGAAGTGCGCGAGGGTTGACTTTTAGCCATTACTTAACAGGCTTCCGGGGGGAAAAGTAGTGCTTGATGCATTATGGTTGACTCCTAGAGCAGTCATGGAATATTAAACTGCCTGGGGACCTCAGAGAGCCGCTAGTTCAACTTTCTCAGTTGACAGTTTGAGACCTAGAAAGGGAAAGTGATTTTTCCTGGGGTTCCGCGGCGTGACACCGGTATTTTCCTGCCAAGTGGAGGCTTACTGGTAGCGCATGTCAGGAATCTGGGAGAAAATATGTTGGACATTTTCAGCTTCACGGAGCCACTGTCAGCCCGCCCCCCAAAACTTGGAGGGGGAACGTTCTCCTTCCAGCACTTTAGCATACGCGAGGGCGTGGGTGTGTGGAAGGGGAGTTCTCCGCTCATCCTCTCCCGCCCCCTGGGCAGCCGAGGTGAATCTGCTGGTGGAAAGGCTCAGTTTACATTAAAGGTCTCATGCTCAGGGAGGAATGGAAATGAGGTTTTCCTGCCTCCAAATAGAAGAATATCTCTGTGTTTTCTTTTCAGGAGAAAAATTATCAGCCGTTTATACTCACCACAGAATAACAACAGCTTCTCTAATTTTCTGGAAGGATGAGCTGAAGCGATTAGCCAAGGCTGGAGGTGAGCAGGCCTGGAAGATTGCACAGGGTAACATTCCCATGGAATGACAGAGCACACGATGTGTTCTTATTTATTTAGGAGGAAACACACACATAGATCACACTTTCAAATGATAGTTTATGTCACTGGAGTTCACACTGCACGCTGCCCTGAATGTTTTATAGAAAGGCAAACTCAAAAGATTTATGGAAATGCAATTAAACATAAATCTACATTTTATTTCATTAAATGGGGAGGCTGGCTGCAGTTTGGAAAAGATCTATGTATAATAGTTGTGTCAAAAGGTATTTTGACACACCCCCTCCAAAGAAGGTGTAAGGCGTCTTCCCAGGAGCCGGCTGTGGGGGGGTCTGCAGGGTGGCAGGGTGCACGGGCTCAGTGGTGCTTTTCCTGACCTGTCACGCTTCCCAAGGGGAGGCCCTAGGCAATCAGCTGTCTCCTCTACTACAGCTGAATGTAGCTGTGGTTGAGGTGGACTGTTGCTTCTGCCTCAGTCCTTAGTGCAGATGAATAACGAAAAAGCATCCTCAAAGACATGAGAGGGCTGGAGGGAGCTGGTGTAGGATCCGGTATGAGCACGGAAAATGGAGACGGAGCTGGTGTGGGTCATGTTCGTATGGAAATAGCTCTGGGAGTGGATCTGAAGATCACTGGAGGACGGCTCTGTGAGGTAGGTGGTTAGGATCTCTGGCTCTTCTTGGGACAAGGGCTCCCTGCTTTGGTGCTGTCTGGAGCAATTGCTCCACCTGGGAAGAAGGATAAGGCGGGCGCTCCATTTTGGTGCTGCCCCCACCTTAATCCTATCCCGAGCAGCTGCTGCACCTGGGGAAGGAGGGCGTGCCTTATCAATCTAGGAATTCCCCAGCCCAGGCTTGATAGGATTTAGAAAGTGACCTAGAGTAACCTGAGGGTAGTTAATATGCCATTAGCTAGAATGTGCATTTCGGTTCACCCCCCAGGTGGGCTTTCTTAGAGGGAGCTCATAGCGCAGATGGAATTTTGAGGACACCTGTTGATCCTTTGCTAACATCCTACACCTGACAAGCCCAGGTGTAGTGCTTAGCCTCCCCACTGGGCTAATGAAAGGAAACAATCCCAGAAGTCAGGAGGAAGTGAGAGGGTCAGTCAGTGAGCTGGTCTGTCTCTCTCCACTGGCGGAGATGGACCCGTTTTATTCTACAATAAAGAGCTGATCTTGTGAAACTGCTCCCTGCCTGAGGTCACTTCATCTCATCGTATTGGCCCTGCTGGTGAGTTTTCCAAGAAAGGAGTCAGAGGACCAGGTTAATGTTCTAGACTTGTCACTTTGGTGTGTCTGGTCATTCTTCTGCCCAGAGCACACCAAGAACTGAGGGCAGACCCTGACACCTTTGGTGCCGAAACCTGGGATTCCGACAACTCTACTATTTATTTCCATGAACTTGAACAAGTATATTACTTAACTCCTTTGGGTCTCAGTGCCCTCGTGTACAAAATTGGACTAACACCCCTTGCCTACCTCAAGTAGTTCTGAGAGTGAAATGATAACTGGGTGAAACATTTTACTAAAAAGGGATACATAGGTATTGTTTGAAAAAAAATGTGTAATTGCAGAGTGCCTCAAAATTGAATTTAAATTCCTCATTGTCCCTTTTATGTTCTATGGAAAGATAATCATAAGATAATATGAAAATTGTATTCAGAATTTTGATGTTTTGCGTAGCTTAGAGGATGCAGAGCCAATATTAAAAAATCAATTGAACAATCAGTTTGAAAGTAGATAATATATTTAACAAAACATCAAAAATATGAAACATTTAGGGATATATTTGGCAAAATGTGGACAAGACCTGCGCACTGCAGACTGCAAAATATAGCTGATGGGAATGAAAGGGCACCTGCACAGACGGAGAGAGACGCAGTGTTCGTAGATCCGACAACTCAGCTTTGTTAAGGTATGAATTTCACCCAAATCCATCTGTGGTGTCAAAGAAAGTCTACTCAGAATCAAAGCTGATTTTTTGGTAGATATTGACAAGTTGATTTTAAACTTTAGAAAATGGAAAAAGGGCTTAGAATAGCTTCAAAACAACTTTGAAAAAGAAGGACAAAGTTGGTGAATTTAACACTGGATTTTAAGATTCATTAGAAAGCTACAGTAATAAAGATAGTGTGGTATTGGTGAAAAAACAGACAAATAAATTAACAGAACAGAATAGATTCCAGAAATAGACCCATACATACATAATCAATTTTAAGTAATGTTGACAAGGCATTTCAATAGGGAAATGATAATCTTTTAAACAAATGATGTTAGAACAATCAGTTATATCTTAAAAAATGAACCTTGACCCCCAGCTTATAGTACGTACAAAAATTGACTCAAAATTGGTAAAGACCTAAATATAATAGCTAAAACTATAAAAATTTCAGAATAAAACAGAAAATATTAGTGTCTTTAGATTTGGCAAAGATTTCTTAAATGTGATACAAAAACATAAAAGAATTGCTAATTTGGACTTCAAAAAAAATAAAGATATGTCTTTCGAAAGACACTGTTACAGAAAGGAACAGGCTGTAACTTCACACTAGGAGAAAATATTGCAAAACATATATCTGACCAAGAGCTTGTATCTAGTGTATCTGAATAACTCTACAACTCAGTAATAAGATGTCAAACACTCTGATAAAAAGGGGCAAAAGATCTGAGCAGACACTATATCAAACAAGATATATGGATGGCAAAAAAGCAGATGAAAAGATACTCAACACCATGAGTATTAGAGAAAGGCAAATTAAAACCACAGTGAGATACCATGACACTCCCACTAGAAGGGCTACAGTTCAAAAGGCTGCCCGTGCCGAGTATTGATGAGGATGTAGAGCAACTGGTCCTGTCCTATAGGGCTAGCAGAGATGAAAGATGCTACAACCACTTTGAGAACTGTTAAGTGGTTTTTTAAAAAAATTAAAGAGACCTGTCATATGATCCCACTGTTCCACTCCTGGATATTTACCCATGAGAAAGGAAAGCGTGTGTCCACACAAAGACTTGACACAAATATTCAGAGCAGTCTTATCTGTGATCAGGGCCGGTATTAGGGTCAGGCCAGTGAGACATTTGTACAAACCTGGGAGTGAGCACCTTCTTCAGTTTTTTGCAGAAAGAGCCTTTTGTTGGCCTCACCCTAGTCGGGGTCCTATTTACAATAACCCAAACCTCAAAACAACCCCAAATTTTCATCAGCAGATGGGTGGATAAACAAATTGTGGTATATGCATGTAATGAGATCCTACTCTTCAATAAAAAGGAATGATGGATTGGTTCATGCAATAAAATGGATAAATCTGCAAATAATTATTCAGAGTGAAAGAAGTCAGACAAAAATGAATATAGTGTATGACTCCATTTATATAAAATGCCAGAAAATGAAATCTAGGCGGGGCATGGTGTCTCACACCTGTAATCCCAGCACTTTGGGAGGCCGAGGTGAGAGGATTACTTAAGGCCAGGAGTTCCAGACCAGCCTGGGCAACATAATGAGATGCTATCTCTACAAAAAATTTAAAAATTAGCCAGGTGTGATGGTACGCACCTGTGGTCCTAGCTACTTGGAAGGCTGAGGTGGGAGGATCACTTGAGCCCAGGTGTTCGAGGTTGCAGTGAGCTATGATCTTGCCACTGCACTCCAGCCTGAGCAACAAAATGAAACCCTGACTCTAAAGTAAATAAAGAAATAGCGATGCAATCATATGATGAAATACTATATAACATTGAAAACAAATGAACTACAGCTATATGTATCAGCATCAATGGTTCTCAGAAACCCTATATATATATATTTTTTTTTTTTTTGAGACAGAGTCTCACTCTGTTGCCCGGGCTAGAGTGCCATGGTGTCAGCCTAGCTCACAGCAACCTCAAACTCCTGGGCTCAAGCGATCCTACTGCCTCAGCCTCCCGAGTAGCTGGGACTACAGGCATGCACCACCATGCCCAGCTAATTTTTTCTATATAGATTTTTAGTTGTCCGGCTAATTTCTTTCTATTTTTAGTAGGGATGGGGTCTCGCTCTTGCTCAGGCTGGTCTCAAACTCCTGACCTCGAGCCATCCTCCTGCCTAGGCTTCTCAGAGTGCTAGGATTACAGGCCTGAGCCACCGCACCCGGCCAGAAACCCTTTATTGAGCAAAGAAGCCAGACACAGAAGAATTCATATGAATTTTAATGAAAAGTGCTAAAGCAGAACCACCTGAGCAATATTTCATTCATTTAAGGACACCTATGTGACTGCAAACCCGTGAAGAAAAGGCAAGGGGAAGACTATGGTGATGTCAGGAGAGCAGGTACCTCTAGGGAGGAGAATGTGTGAAGAGCACAAAGGGGGGACATCTCCAGGGACACCAGGAGACGGGATTGGGGAGAGGATGTCTTGGGAGCAGCACACAGGGGGACACCTCTAGGGGTACGAGTGGTTTTGGGTTCATGGCTGAATTGTACAGTGGTGAAGTCTGGGCTTTTTGTGTACCCATCGCCTGAACAGTGTACACTGTGCCCCATAGGTAATTTTTCATCCCTCTCCCCTCCCAGCCTCCCCTCCTCTGAGTCTCCAAGGCCCATTATACTGTGTGTGACCATGTGTACCCGCAGCTTAGTGCCCACGTGCAGAGAGAGCTGTGGCGTTTGGTTTTCCATTCCTGAGATACTTCACTTCAGATAACGGCCTCCAGTTCCATCCAAGTCACTGCAAAAGACATTATTTCATTCTTTTCATGGCTGAATCGTACTCCATGGTGTGTGTGTGTGTGTGTGTCTGTGTGTGTGTGTGTCTGTGTGTGTGTATGTGTGTGTGTATATACACACACACACACCCCACATATTTTTTATCCACTCATTGGTTTGTGGGCACTTAGGTTGATTCCACATCTTTGCAATTGTGAATTGTGCTGCGATAAACATGAGTGCAGATGTGTTTATGATATCATGAATTCTTTTCCTTTGAGTAGATACCCAGTAGTGGGATTGCTGGTTCGAATGGTATGTCTACTTTTAGGTCTTTGAGAAATCTCCACACTATTTTCCATGGATGTTGTACTAATTTACATTCCTACCAACAGTGTGTAAGTGTTCCCTTTTCACCATCTGTGCCAACATCTATTGTTGTTTTGCTTTTTAAGAATGGCAATTCTGACTGGGGTGAGGTGGGGTAAAACCACATCTCAGTGTGGTTTAAATTTGCATTTCCTTGATTATGAGTGAAGATTGAGAATTTTTCATGTGTTTCTTGGCCATTTATATGTCTTCTTTTGAAATATGTCCATTCATGTCATTTGCTCACTTTTTGATGGAGTTATGTTAGGGTGTCCTTTCCCCAATGTATGTTTTTATCTGGTTTGTTGAAGATTAGTCAGTTTTAGGTATATGGCTTTATTTTGGGGGTCTCTATTCTATTCCACTGACCCATGTATGTACTTTTATGTCAGTACCATGCTATTTTGGTTAATATAGCCTTGCAGTATAATCGGAAGTTGGGCAATGTGATGTCTTCAGTTTTGTTCTTTTTGCTTAGGATTGCTGTGGCTGTTTGGGCTCTTTTTTGGTTCCACATGAATTTTACAATTGTTTTTTCTAATTCTGTGAAAAAAGATGTTGGTATTTGGATAGGAATCACATTGGATTTGTGCATTGCTTTGGGCAGGATGGTCATTTTAACAATATTGATTCTTCCAATCCATGAGCATGGGGTGTCTTTCCAGTTGTTTGTGTCATCAGTGATTTCTTTCATCAGAGTTTTGTAGTTCTCCTTGTAGAGCTCTTTCACCTCCTCGAATATAATAAATATATTCTTAGGTATTTTATTTTATTTTTATTTTTTGTAGCTATTGTAAATGGGATTCAATTCTTGATTTGATTCTCAGCTTGGTCATGACTGGTGTATAGAAATGCTACTAATTTGTGTACATTGCTTTCTTTCCACTTACTCTTTCTCCTTGTGTCATCGTATCTGTTTGCTGCATCGACCTTTCCCCCAAAATCCTAAGTTTCTTAAATTAACGGTGATTTCTTTCTCAGCACTGTGTCCTATTCACACCACCCGTGTCCGATGGCACATGCTAAATGGATCTCGACAGGATAGATAGCATCCTTAGTCTCTCCCCAGGGAGCCCAGTTTAAGGAAGAGGAGCATTGGTATTTTTGTTTGTTTGTTTTGTTTCCTGAGCATTGGTATTTTAGCATCCATGGATGGTTTGTTAATAATGAATGACTGCTTTAAGGAAAAAAGACAGCATTTTTTCCCCACCTTTGTTGTTTTCACATGCGACCCAGTGGTACCCAGCACTCACACCAGGCACGGAGATTGGGGGATGCCAGAGATCATCTCCTTCACCAAACACCACGCACCTCCTCTGAGCACTTTTTCAGCCAGGTCTTGAGTTTCACACTTCCATGTTGTCTGCATTGTCCAATTTTAGCAGAATCCGCCTTAGTCAGTTTAGCCAGTTTACCCTCACATCTGGCCAGGTTCCTCAGGCTCCCCACCCACAGGTGAGGTCAGATCACCTGGCCTGCCTTCAGCAGGAATCTGGTTAGGTTGGTCCTCTTAGTAATTTCCTATCCACTGACTCCCTCGCCTGCTCCTTGGCTATGAATTCCCACTTTTTCTTGTTGTATTTGGAGTTGAGCCCAATCTCTCTGCCCCACTGCAAAGTCCCATTGAAGTGGGTACCACACCTTGATGAAAGGTTGGGGGCCCCCCTTGAATAAAGTCTTCCTTACTGTCTTTAACAAGTGTCATGGTTTTTTTAAACAGGGAAAGCAAGCCTGGCAAGGGGTAACGATAATATGCTGATTATTGCAGCTGTCATTCATTCAGTAAGGATTCCCGTATGTTAAGTCCTTCGAAGCACAAATGTACACTCATCTCTTTAATGCCGACATCAACCCTGTCAGGTAAATGTTCTTCCTCCAATTTATGGACAAACAGGCTTAGAGAGTTTAGATAACATATGCAACATCACACCCTGAGACATGACATTTGATCTCAGTCCAATTACGATTTCCATTGTGCCAGACAATGATTTTCATTGGTGTCCCAGAAAATGAAACTTACATGAGCTCAATTAACTGTTTAAATTATCATTTAGGGTGCTAGAAAAAAACCTAATGATGCTAGAAACTCTGCTTCCAGTGAGGTTATTTCTCTCTCTTTTTTTCCATGAGGCCACGTTACTGGCAAATAGGTTATTTTCCTGTATCTATTTTTAGGGAAGCCTTGGATAAGTATTGATAGCAGACTAGAGATCTGGTCTACGAGAATATCGTATTGCTTGGGGATTAATGATTATTAACTTGATAGCTTTTCTCTTGCACCTGATGAAAACCAAAAGGAAGCCATCACTAGTATACAAACTAAAAGTTAAAAATACAGAGAACGTTACCAGAGTTAAGTATGTCCTTCAAAAGCCAAGGGACTGAGAAAGTCTAGCGACTTCCCCCCAGGAGCCGGGTGGTGTAGGACTTCATGAAGTAGCCAGAGCGGCCATCCTTAAGGAACCCAGCTGTCCATTAGTAAAGCCACGTTTATTTGTTCTAACCTTGACCTGGCCTTGTAATTCTTATTGCTCAAGTCTCTGCTTCCTAACTGTGTACCATGGACCATGGTGACGTGAATAAACCGTTGTGAAGATTACAATTCCGAAGGCTTGACTGCGTGTGGAAATAAACAAAGAGCAACCAAATGAGAAAAGCAAAGGCTATTGACTCCTTGCTTGCAATAGCACCTGCATTCTGGCGGGATGCAGAGGAGGGGAAGCCTGGCAGTGGGAGGAAGGGGAGGCCGCTGCCCTGGGGAAGCTGGGCCTCCTCTGTGACTGGTTGGGGGCATATTTGGCCTACTCTGGTTGGTCCTAAATTGGAAGTGGGGACAAAAGTTAGGGATGCTGTCTGTTAATGATCAAGTCCTGGTGGTTTAGGGCCGACAGTCACCGTAGCTAGCAATCTGGCTTCCTGCAAGCCTGAGGCACAGTGGCGGCGCGGCCGTCCTGGGTTGTTTATAGTAGATAAGGGCTTGGTTTTCTGGACAGGTTGTTATAGATTGTGAGTCAAAGTTCTATTTTTACATGTAGTCTGGCCATTGTCCATTTGTGTATTCAAGCTCTCACATGCTGACAACATAGAAGTATTCCAGTGGCTGAAACACTTAAGGATCTGTGTGATGAGAGCTCAGTTTTTACATTTATGAAAAGATGTTTGTACTTTTCACTGTATTTCTGGAAGCTTTGTTTTTGTTGTTCTTATTGTTTGCTTTGTTTTGTTTAAACCAAGTAAATTCTCTGGGATTCAGCTTTTCCACCCATCAATGAGTGATTTGTATAAGATGATAACAGCTAAAGTATTTTCCAGCCCAATGATTTTATTTTACTAGTGTAATGAAGAAAAATGCATTTTCAATTTCCCTCACATTCCATAGAAAAATCCTATAATTTTTTGACATTAATAGGTATTTAGAATGAAATACTGTCTAAGGAAATGTGCATAATAAAGAAGGTATAGAACCTGCCGAAGCCCCTCCGGAAGCAGATCTTTCAGGCTCTGCTCAACACCAGAAAGATCTGCCCAGTGGCTGTGAGATGAAATGCAAACCACCAAGCCTGGTGTTCGAGTCCCTCCATATCTTGCTCGTCCTAGTTTCATGGACCAGTTTCCCATTCACTGTGTAACGAATCATCTTATTTAGTGACATGATGATTCTCTGGAACTTCTGTGCTAATACTTGCTTCTCTGCCTGAGGAAATTCCCCCCGCTCTTGAGATCGAGTGTAGATTACAGCTACTCCATCCAGTCTCCATCCGCATCTCCCACCCATGTGCATTCATTCATTCATTCATTCAGTTGGCTTCTGATATGGCCCAGGCCCAATACTGGGCTCCAGGCACACTGCCATGAACCTGCCCTCAGAAATCTTTGTTTAGTGGACAAAAGAGGCATTTTAACAGGGAATGATACTGTCACGTCACAAATGAAATGACAGAAATACCGAGCAGGAAACGGGTATTTAAAGAAACATAAACAAAACCACATTTACAACATGACATTTAACTCCTGGGTGTGTGACTGGGCTTTGGATCTTCATTTTCTTCACCCACACTCGGAACTCCAGGGAAGGGGCTTTCTCTCCACGTCATGAGAAACGGTCAGACTTGAACACAGGCAGAAGAGACTACTGGGTATCCTTCTGTGCAGACCACCCACCCCGGGAACTATTTGGTTTTAAAACATTTGCTTCTCTGATTGTATTTTTATTGATGAGGTTAATTCTCTGTTGGTAGAAATTAAAATATATAAAATCGATAGCAGGGCAAATAATTCTTGTCTATAGAAATGAAAATGAATTTTCTTAGCTAGAGACAAAATTGACTTCTGCCCTGTAGGAAAGATGATATTTTATTTATGATTTTTAAAAAATATAGTAAAATATACATAACATAAAATTTACCATTTTAATATTTGTAAGTGTACAGTTCATGGCATTAGTGCATTCACATTGTTTTGCAACCATCACCACCATCCATCTCTAGAGCTCTTTTCATCCTACAAAACTGAAACTCTGTCCCCATTAAACACTCTCTAGAGAGAATGAACAACATTTGATAGCACAACACAGTAACTATAGTCAACAGTAAGTTAGGGCATACTTTAAAATAATAAGGGTGGAACTGGAATGTTTCTAACACAAAGAAATGATAAATGCCGAGGAGATGGATACCCCAATTACCCTGATTTGATTAATTCACATTGTTTGCCTGCATCCAAAAAAAAAAAGACGTATTTGAGGGTATGTTTAAAAATTATTTCTAGTGAAATATTATATTTCCTTTACATGTTAATGAACTTTATTAAGAGATATTTTAATGTAACAGTAAAACTTACACTCATTATTTTTATCAAAACTCACTTGACTAGGCAAGAAGTAAATTGAAGACCTGCACTGTCAAACAAAACAAAAACAAAACAAACACTGATGCTCCGTCCTCCCCTCGGTCCCCGGCACCTACCCTTCTCCTTACCGTCTCTATGAATTGTGCATTTGCCTGTAAGTGGAATCATACAGTATTTGTCCTTTGGTGACTAACATTTCACTTAGCATAATGTCTTCACAGTTTATCCATGTTGTAAGAACTTCATTCTTTTAAAGGCTGAGTAATACTTCATTATATGTATATACTGTATTTTGTTTATCCATTCCTTGGTCGATGGACATTTGGGTTTCCACCTTTTATTCATTGTGAATAATGCTGCTGTGAACATGGGTGAACAAGTATCTGACTGAGACCCTTCCAATTATTTTGAGTATATTTTGGACTACATGGTAATCCTATTTTTAATGTTTTGAGGAACTGATGCACTGTTGTCCTTAAAGGCTGCACTGTTTTACATTCCCACCAGCAATGCACCAGGGTTCCCATTTCTCCACATCCTCACAACACTTTTGTTTTGTGTATTTTTGTTTGTTTTTCATTTTAAATTTTATAATAGCCACTCTAATGGGTATCTTATTGTGGTTTTGATTTGCATTTCCCTAATGACTAGTGATGTTGAACAACTTTTCATGTACTTATATTAATATATTGATATCTTTAGAGAAATATCTGTTCTTTTGCTAATTTTTTAATTGGGTTGTCTTATTGTTGTGTTTGTAAGATTTCTTTATCTAGTGTGGATATAATCCCTTATTAGGTATATGATTTGCAAATATTTTCTCCCATTCTGTGGGCTGCCTTTTTACTCAGTGAAAGTAGACAGTGTCTTTTTTTTTTTTTTTTTCCAATGAGACAAGGTCTCTGTCACCCAGCTGGAGTAGCTCACTGTATCGCAAACTCCTGGGCTCAAGCAATCCTCCTGCTTCAGCCTCCCAAAACGCAGGGATTACAGGTATGAGCCACTGCGCCTGGCCTGATGGTGCCCCTCGATACACAAAAGTTTTTAATTTTGATAAAGTTCAGTTTATCTATTTTTTCTTTTGTTGCCTGTGCTTTTGGTGTCATATCCAAGAAGTTATTGCCAAATCCAATGTCCTAAAGTTTTCTTCTAAGAGTTTTATAGTTTTGGTTCTTACATTATGCTTAGGTCTTTGATCTACTTTTAGTTAATTTTTGTGTATGGTGGAAAGTAAAGGTCCAGTTTCTTTTCTTTCTTTTTTTTTTTGCATGTGAATATCCAGTTTTCCCATCATCATTTGTTGAAAACCTGTCCTTTTCCCATGGAATGGTTTTGGCCCTTTTGCTGAAAATCATTTGACCATCTATGTACAAGTCTATTTCTGGGCTTTCCATTCCCTTCCATTGGTTTGTATGTCTGTCTCTAAGTCAGTATCACACTATTTTGATTACTGTAGCTTTGAAGTAGGTTTTGAAATCAGGAAGGGCAAGGTTTCCAATTATATTCTTCTTTTTCAAGATTATATCAACGATTCCAGTCAAATACCTTGAAGGGCTCAGAAACTGGCAGGGATGAGACAGTTTTCCAACACTCAAGTTGATCCTCTTTAATTTTCTTAGTTTTTAATGGCTTTTAATGCTTTTTAACACTTTAAATGAGTATGATAGTTAATTTTATTTAGCAGCTTGACTGGGTTAAGGTATACCCAGATAGCTGGTAAAGCCTTATTTTTAAGTGTGCCTGTGAGAGTGTTTTCAGAAGAGATTAGCATTTGGGTCAGTAGAATGAGTAAAGAAGATCACCCTCACCAACGCTTTCAGGACCTAGACAGAATAAAAAGGGTTGAGGAAGAGTAAATTTGCTCTCTTCTCTTGAGCTGTGATTTCCATCTTCTCCTGCCCCTGGACATTTAGCTCTCAGTCCTTGGTCTCTAGGACTTACACCAGCACCCCTTGGTTTCCAACTTGCAAATGGAGATGGTGGGACCTCTTAGCCTCATGATTGACTGAGCCAATTCCTGGAATAAATATCCTCTTACATATCTCTATGTAGCTCATTGGTTCTGTTTCTCTGGAGAACCCTAACTAATATAGTTAGGTCATTCATTCATTCCCTGAAAAAATAGGCCAGGCACAGTGGCACATGACTGTAATCCCAACATTTTGGGAGGCTGAGGTGGGAGGATCACTTGAGGCCAGGAGTTTGAGACCAGCCTGGGCAATGTAGCTAGACCCCATCCCTACAAAACATTTTCTTTTTTTAAACCAGCTGGGTGTGGTAGTGTGCCCATAGTCCCAGCTACTCAGGAGGCTGAGGCAGGAGGGTCGGTTAAGCCCAGGAGTGTGAGGCTGCAGTGAGCTATGATCATGCCACTGCACTACAGCCTGGGCTATAGAGCGAGACCCTGTCTCTGCACAACATAAATAAATAAATACATAAAATAGAATAAAATAAAAATAAATAAAAAAGTAATTCAGGTCTTCCATCTCCATTCAAGATGCAATGAAAGGGACTAGATTTAACCTGTTTTTTTTTTTTAAACTGGACACAACATATTAAACGATAGCTCGCAAAACTTCAGACACCAGACAACAAAGGACATTGATTCCTGAGAGACAGTAAACAAGTGAGATCTTTTGGGGTGATGCATATCTTCATTATCTTGATTGGAGTGATGGTTTAATGAGTGTATACATGTTAAAATGTATCAAATTGTATATTTAAAATATACGTGGTATTATATATGTCACTTATACCTCAATAAAGCTGTTAAAAATTAGAAACAGGTCAGATATTATGAAGAAAGAGAAGCGTGCAACACCTGAAGGCAGGAAATATACCAAAAGGTGGTCCTAACTGGGCAGTGGGGGATGTTTACCTTTGATTAACAATTGAAGAGTTGATTAATATGTTGGATTGAATCGAGACTTTATTTTCTAACTTAAAGTGACTTCAGGACATTTTATTATCTAAGAGTGATCAGAAAAACAATGGGATTTCTGTGAGTTTCCATCCTGGGAGGGGCGTGGCCCACTGGGCAGGCTGGAGGCTGTGGGAGCCGCCCTGGCGCCGCCCTGGGACCAGCAGCGCACGGGGCGTCGCTGTCAGCGTGCCCCCTTCGCAACGCACTCCATAGATGCCCTACGTGTGTCATCCATGGGACCCTCACTGAGCCCTGGGCGTGTGCTCCGTTTTAGGAGAAGGGGCCGAGGAGGAAGACTCGGGGAGACTGGTCGGAGGCTAGTGAAGGGCCAGGACGTGGCACGCCAAAGCATGCCCGCGTGGCAGACAGCTTATTCGGAGCCAAAGGCATTTGAGTTTCTGAAATCCCTTCTCTGACTAAAAGCAGAGCCTCCCGAAAGAACTCAATTGTCAGGAGTCCCCTCCCAGATGCAGTTCTAATCTTGGCACCACACCCAGAAAGACATTGTCCGGGGACTATCAGATCTCTGTCTCTTTTCCTATGGGCCCATTTGTCTTTCAAAAACAGTCACCTTATCTTCTATCAGTGCCTGTCTCCTCCCTCCTTTGCCCCTACTAATTTAGTATCTGGACCCCCACATACTAACCGCCCCTTTAAGATACCCCTCACTGAGTAGTCCCATGTACAGGCCTGACGTGCATGTTAAGAAATGTCTGTTTGTTTTTCTCTTTTCCTGCATGTCTGGGCTGGAGCCTGGAGTTCAGCTACACGGAGATGCAGGTGGAGCCACGGCACAGGGCCAGTGTGCGAAGTCATGGGATTGAGATCGTCCAGGGGTGAGTGTAGCTGAAGCTCAGGCAGGACCCCTGCAGTGTCCAGGGGCCAGGAGTGGGTGGGGACCAGCGAGGAAGACAGCTGTGAAGTCAGAGCAGGGCGCTGTGGACACGAGGCACTTCTCTCCTGCTAACGGACGACTCGCTGAAGCACAAGCCTCCCACCGAGGACCACAAAGTGCTCAAGAGCCAGAATCCCAGAGAAAAGTCAGTGTTTGTGGCTGTTTTTGTGTAGGTGGCACTTTTGTTTGTATCTAGAGGTGGCAGTTTCGATGGCCTCCCAGGCCTAAGGGCAGAGTTGGATCAGCTGCTACCAAGGACAGGGATATGATGAAAGAAAGCACCACGCACCTGGACCTGAAAGCCCCCTGGGCTGCAGCTGTCCTGGAACCCCCTTAAAACAAAGGTGGTCACGGAGTGCTGGTGCCTCCTGGCAGCCCGTGAGAGCAGATGAAAATCTTTTCTTCAGGAAGACATTAATAATATCATCCTAGACCTTAAATTATTTCCACAAATGGTTTTCCATATCATTTCTGGCACATTTCTTGTATATATCTAGACAAACAAGGAGACAGAACACCACCAACCAGAAGCAACACAAATCAGAGACCAAAAAACAAAACAAAAAAGACCTGCAGGTACTACATATAGCAGAATTATCCAGAATATACATTACTTAAAATTAGGCTCATGGGGCTCAAGGTTAGCAAGGAACTGGAACATATTTTAAAAAAATTAATTTGCTGACTTGAAAAAGACTAAAAATTTAAGAACTGAAAAATCCAAAACCAAAATTAAGAACTAAGTGAGACCCACCTATACACAAAAAATTAAAAAAATTAGCCAGGTGGTGTCGCGAACCTGTAGTCCCAGCTACTTGGGAGGCTGAGGTGGGAGGATCGCCTGAGCCCAGGAGTTCCAGGCTGCAGAGAGCTGTGATCACACCTCTGTACTCCAGCCTGGGTAACAGAGTGAGATTTGTCTCTTAAAAACGAAAGAACTCAGTGGGTATGTGTAACAGCAGTTTTGACAAAGCCAAAGAGCAATTTAATAAACTGGAGGACGGATCAGAATAAACCAGAATGAATCATGAAGGAACAAAAAGCTAAAACATATACAACAGATTAAAGATACAGGCACACAATAAAATGATCTCACAGACATTCACTCAGAGGTCTAGTACAGTGAGAGAATATGGAGAGAAGAGAGACATTTGGCCAGAAGCAGTGTTTGAAAAAAATAATAACAAATAATTTTCCAAAATTGAAGACATATACCTATCCAGAGATTCAGTAAGGCCAATAAATCCCAGATAAGATAAATAAAAATATACATCCAAACTATAGTAAAACTGGAGAAAATTGTAAACAAAATCTTCAAAGCAGTCAGAGGTAAATAAAGATTGACTTAAAAAAATCACAGACAGCTGACTTCCCAACAGCAAACATGGATACGTAAGACAATGGAGTTATACGATTAATATGCTGAAAGGAACTAGCTGCCAACCTCTAACCCCATACTCAGAAAAAAGATCTTTTAAAAATGAAAATTAAATAAAAACATTTCAGACAAATAAAATGGAGTTAATTCATCACCAACAGACCACCTCTAAAGGAAATACTAAAGGGGGTACTTCAGGGAGAAGGGAAATTATTCCAGAAGGTCAGAGAAGGATAAAAAGCAATGATAGTGGTATATATGTGGACAACCTAAATGAAAATCAGGTTTATCAATCAACAATTACATGCCTTGTGGAGTTTGACATGTAGAAATAATTAAAATATCCAATAAAGTGTTTTGGCATTGGGAATAAGAAAAAATACTGAGAATGCATGCTGTAATCTCAAGGGTACGACTAAAAGTTCAAAAAACAGAGGTGTAGATACCAAACTAATTTCTAAAAATCAGTAATCCAAGAGAGAGCAAGAAAAGCATGTAAAAAGAACATAAAACATACAAGAAAAATGCAAAATGTGAAAATATATCTTTAAATGTTAACAGTATCAGTAATTACTTTGCATAAATGTACTCAATGCTCCCGGCTGCCAAATTTTGCTCTATGTTGGCAATTACCTGGAGATCTTAAAATGAAAACACCCAACGCATAATGGTTCCCGTCATCTCACAGTCTGATTGTATTTGTAAGAGGTATGACCAGGGCACTGGGATTTTTAAAGACTCCCTGGAATATTCAAATGTACAGCAAATTTTGGGAATCATTGCTTTCATCCAAGACAAAGATTATCAAACTGGATTAAAAAGACATTATATGCTTCTTAAACTCACCTTACATCTAAGGGCGCGCACGCACGCACGCACGCACGCACACACACACACACACACACACACTGGTATTGTTATTTACACATGAGGCAAGGTTGACACGAAGGCAACAAGCATTACTCAAGAGGGCCATTTCATAATTGGACGTGTTCAGGAGCGCAGGAGCATGTCTGACTCATTCAAGGCACAGAGGGAGGACCCGCTTGGCTGGAGACAAGGTTGATGGATGACCAGGGATGAGGTGGGGACTGTAATCTGGGCAAATTGGCTTAGGGGGAAAGATGTGGAAATCGATTGAGTTTGGCTTCTATGTTGGAGCTGGCCCTCTGGGGGGACTGAGTGAGGGCTGTAGTGTAGAAGGGTGAGTAAGAATGACTCCCAGATGCTATTCAGGAATAAAAAGGACTCAACCATTTATGAACACAAGGGTGAATTTCAAAATGATTATGCTCAATGGATGGGGCCACGCCCTCCCCAGAGTCATGTTGTATGATTTCATTTATATAAAACTCTAGCAAATTCAAACTAATCGGTAGTGACAGAAGGCAGATGAGTGGGAGGAGGTGAGGAAGGAGGGAAGAAGGTGTAGAGAGGTGGGAGGAACTTTTCAGGGTGGTGGACATGGTATCCTGACTGTGCTGATGGTTTCACAGTGCATACATGACAAGACTTACCAAATCACACTTTAAACACACAGTTTATTGTATGTCAGTTACAGCTCAGTAGAGCCGCTGAATGAGGATCTCTCCTAGGCTAGGGGAGTGGTGAGTGAGCAGTGATGAAGTCAGCGGCTCTTATACCTCTTTTATGAGCAGGTTGCCAAAGGGTCCGGGTGGTGGGTAATACACCTGCTTCAGCCAGTTAAGTTTGAGACGACTGCCAGACACACAGTTGGGAATATTGAGGATACAGCTGGAAAAATGTCTGAAGTTCAGAGAAGAGGTCTTTGATTAGCATCCCAGAGAAATTTCTCTCTTAGTTTTTTGTCAGTTAGGACTCATGCTAAAGACAGAGTCCCTGATTTAAATTGGGTATTTCCAAGTGTTTTTGTACCCAAGTAGGATTGGCTCGTATCTGAGCTTTGGGTCCCCTGGCTGCCTCCCCCCTGCCAGGCTATTAGTGACTGGCTCCAGAACCACACACGTACACTGCCAAAGCTCATGGGAAAAAGTGAAAAGCAATTGTGCCTGGAATCTCCACACACCTCCTTTTTTTTTTTTTTTTTTTGAGACAGGGTGTCAGTCTGTCACCCAGGCTAGAGTGCAGTGGTGTCATCATAGCTCACTACAACCTCAAACTCCAAGCTCAAGCGATCCTCCTGCCTCAGCCTCCTGAGTAGCTGGGATTACAGGCATGCGACACCACAGCCCGCTAATTTTAAAAAATTACATTAGTAGAGAAGGGGGGGGGGTCTCATTATGTTGCCCAGGCTGGTCTCAAACTCCTGGGCTTAAGTGATCTTCCCACACTGGCATTCCAAAGTGCTGAGGTTACAGGTGTGACCCACCAAGCCGGGTCCACACATACCTTTTCTCTTTGTTTTTAAACTGGAGCAATCACTGTCAGATAGGATATGATGAGATGGGACCAGATTTAGTGCCTGAGGGTGGAGGATGGGCAATGCCTAAAGGCAAAACCAAGTGCTGCTGGTGGAGGGTTGTAAATTGGAAATGGATGAGGGGAGGGGACTCACTTGTCAATTTTTTTTGGAAACTGGTCTAGCCAAATCAAACATCTCCAACGTTCTTGAAACAAACACACCTGCTTTAGATGAAATTGTATCTGTATTTTCAGCCAGATCATGAGAAAATTGCCTACTTTATATTGTTTGGGCCCTTGCTTTTACTTAATAATTGTGCTTTGGTATTAGACATTTATCATTTGTTAAGGGATGTTATTAAAAATACTCTTGAACTGTGGTAAGGATAGGGCTGAAGATAATACTGTCTTTATTATAGCAACTTTACCATATTAACTTTAGTAACTACACAAAATGAAAGAGGCATTTCTCTCAGCACTCAGGGAGAATATGCATCACTCAAACCTCAGGTTTCTCTGACTGTATGGATAAGTATGAATCTTGTAACTAATTATGCCTTCCTTTTTCCCTGGGCTAAGAGACCTGGAGTCCAATTCTTAATTCTCATTTTATAACTATATAGGACTTCATTGAATTAGTTTAGGTACTTACTCCCTGTCTTTGATTTTTCACTTTCTTCCTTCATCCTGATATCCTCTACTTTTACTCTGATATACATATATTTTTGTAAATTGCTTCAAATCCTTTTCAGAATAAAATAGGATATGAATTCATATGCACATATAATCCAAATTGATTTATATGTCCAAACGTTTTTATGGTTTGCCTCCAATCTATTTTCTCAGCCTTATAACCTACTTCAATGCATGTGGAAAGTCAGATTTTTGTCTAAACTTATTATGTAGATTCCTGCTTTGATGCAACTAAAAGTAGCATGGGATTAAGAGATAAGCAGATTTGGTTTTGAATCTCAGATCTGCTTCCAAACTATGTGGCCTTCAGCAAATGATGTAACCCCTCTGAACCTCCTTACCTTCATCCATAACATGGTACCTCAAATGACTGTTGTAAGGATTACAGGCACTTTATGTAAATTACTAAAGTGTTAAGGGGCACTCAAAAGCAGATGTGAATGAGATAATTACTAAAACCCATTTGCCATTCGCTGGCTTCGAAGTAAATTACCTGGAAGTTAAATAACTTCTCTTGGATTTTCTCCCCCAGGCTCTCTGGCCTTTGGATCTTGTTTCTTTTTAAATAGCTTATTTGCTTTTCCCCTGGGAATTGGATCAAGCCATGTAAACGCACACAAACATGTATACAAAGCACCTGACACGTAAAAGATCCTTAATTTTTTTTCCCTTGTCGCCCTGTTGCCTCCACTTGGAAAGCCCTTTTTTAATCGTCTCTACTTAAATGCAACCATTTTCTAAGACACAGTTAAAAGAGTACCTTTTCTATTTTTATAATTAATCTTGTTCATCTCAAAGTTCTCTGGGGACTTTTAAAGCCTGTTATAACATTTTGACCGGTTTTGTGTCTTTCTTGCCCCACCAGGTTCCAAGTTTTTGGTGGGTAGATTGTTCCATTTACTTTTGTGCTCCCCCATAGTAACTCGCAAGTAGTCGGAAATCGTTATTTACTGCTTTTAATTAATTTTACTCAGGATGCCAGGATCACGTTAGACCCCGGGCTTACTTGCGCGATGCCTGCCGGCCCAAGCCTCTAACCTGACTGCGCTGCTCTGCTGCGTTTACCGAGTTAGAGTCCTGTGCAAGTTCGCCTGGGCAAAGACAAAAGCACAGGACCAACACGTTTGAAATTGTCAGTTTCAACGTACATCAGGCGAAAGGAGCATTACTGACTTCTGCCTATGTCTTCCTCAGGCGAGGGTGCTGTTTGAACTTGGGGTCTCAGGCCTTTCCCACTGCAACCGCAGTTTGCGCAGGGACGCAGTCAGAGGCCCTTCTGAAACACCACGGTATGAAGTTCCCGAGAGTTTCTCCTGGAATTAAATGAACGCAGGTAAACACATGTCCACGAATATTAAACTCCCGGCACACGAAGAACCCCTGGCTGATTCGGGTTCCTTCTCCCTCCTTGCCTCGGCCTGGAGCAGGAAGGCGGCTTCCACCTCCCAGGACAGGACGTGGCGGCCTGGGTCAGGGACCCCCTCGGCCTGCACTTTCCACGCCCACCTGGACCTCCTCGGCCCGCAGTGCCCTGGAACCCCCCGTCCGGGACTCCCACCCCGGCCCGCTGTCCTTAGCGCCCTGATCCACCTGGGTCCTGAACCCCCCCGGTCCCGGACCCCTCGGCCGCCCGCAACACCCGGCCAGGTGACCGCCGCGCTCGCCCGCCGTCCGCGCCGGGCCCGACGGCGCCGCGCATGCGCCCCGCGCCGCCCCCGCCCCCACCGCGCCCCGCGCCCAACGCCCCCGCCGCGGCCCGCGGGCCATGGAACCCGCCAAGGCTGGCGCGGTTCGAGCGCTCCCGTCCGCGCGTTCGGGCGCCTTCCCCCCGTGAGCCCGGCGGCGCTCGCACCCGGCCGCCTACCGCCGGGCCGCTCCGCCCGCCCCCGCCGCCGGCCGGGCGCGCCCCCGCCCCGGTGCCCGCGCGTGCGCGCCCCCGCCGCCGCCCGTGTGTGTGTGAGTGCGAGTGAGGGGTGGTCCGCCGCGCCGACGATGCCGCGGGGCCGCCCCCCGAAGCCCAGGGAGAGCAAGGCGCGCGGCGACTCCGGTAAGGCCTGGCGGCTACCCGCCCGCCCGACCGCCGGCGGCCGGTGCGCGGGGCCGCCCGCCAGTGCCCGGATGCGGCGCGGGGGGCGCCGGGAGCGCCGGGGCGGGGGCGCGGGCCGCGCGGACCCGGGCCGCCGCCGCGACTGGCCGGGCGGGCCGCAGCGCGGGCGGAATGATACGGGCGAGGCGGCGCGGCCCCTCCGCGCGCTGGGCCTACTTTCCTGGGCCGGGCGGCGGCGGCGGCGG
>CM052443.1:1751408-1772166 GCA_028533085.1 Varecia variegata | reverse complement strand
CTCCCCCTCTCTCCCTCCTTTCCCTCTCCCCTCCCCCCTCCTCCTCCCCTCCCCCAGCTGGCCGGGTGGGCCTTCCTGTGCAGCTGGCCCAGTGTGTGCACCTGCTGCAGTTTGGGGTTGAGTGGAGTGATCAGGGCAGTAGTTTACTCTGGCCTTTGAAAACACTTCGCTAGTACTTAGTCCGAGCACTCCTGGTGCTGAACGGCCACCAGTCTGCATGGGAATCTGTGTGCCCTGACTTCCATTCAGTTCTATTTTTGTTTAACTGGTGTTACTTAGGTTAGTGACTGTTATCCTTTCCTTTGGGGGATAAGTAAACTGAGGCTCATTACTGAAGAGCAAAGGTGCCCCAGAAGACATGGGGAGACTACAATGGAATGTGTTGATTTTGTTCTCTGACTGGGTTAGGAAGAAAGAGGTAGTGAGTGGGAGTCCACGTGAACTTACTAAGGGGACATAAGGAACTAGAAGTTGCTGTACTTGATGGAGTTAATGTGGACATAGCAGATACAGATTTCAGCAAGAGTATACACACTTCCTGTGGCCTGTATGGACTACTTGCAGAAACGTTGGGGTGGTAATACAGGTGTGCACGTTTGAAGTTGGATAGTAACTGCTCAGAATTCTGATGGATGGCTGGCGGTGTCTGGAAGGAGGTCTTTATTGCCTCTCACTGCTTTGGCTTGGCCCTATTTTGTTCAGTGTTTAAGTTGTTAACGTGCCTCTGCCGACCATAAGGTAAGGTGCAGTGTCTCTCGGTTACTTGGGAGAGGCTTAGTGTAGAGAAAAAGCGTAAACCTCATTGACAGGCTGGGAACTCCTCCCACAGTGTCCCATCCTGCCGATGGCATCATGTTGCCTGGTGTTTCAAGCCCCAAACGGAGAGTGATTCCATTTCTTTTACTCCCCAACACACTTCCTAATTAAGTCTTGTTGCTTCTGCCTCAGGAATGTATTTCCAGTCTGCTCTGCTCTGTCATCTCCAGGGTCACCCCTGGCCTGGCCTCCTCTCAAGTGGACCGCTGGCCTCTGAGAGAAATCGCCACTCGTCAGCCTGCGTGATCTTTCTGAATGTAAATCAGATGGCCACATCTTATTAAAGCTCTGCAGTGGAATCCTCATCCCTTTAACACAGACGTGCCCCTGCAGGGTCCTGACGGACGTGGCCTTCGCCCCGCTCTTGCTTCTCTTTGCTTCTCTGGCATGCTGCACTCGTCTGTGTTCCTAGGTGCACACTAATTTTAGTCTCAGGGCCTTTGCTATTTTCTATTCTGAAAAATCATCTCCTTTTGGTCCTTCTGTGGATCTCAGTGCTTCGCTTGTTCAGAGAGGCCTTCCTCAAACCCGCTTAAAAGCAACCTTTAAACCAGCTGGTCACTACCACAGTGGTTCTCAAAGTGTGGTTCATGGACCCCTGGGGGTTCCCTGAGATGCTTTCGGGAGTCTGTGAGCTAAATAATTTCGTAATGAGACTAAGACTATTTGGTTAACATTTGCACCAATCGTACAGAAGCAATTGTGGGTACAACTGCTGACATGTTAGCACCGACGAAGGTGGTGGTGGCACCGAACTGTGAGGCTACGTAATCTTCACGTATTCCAATCTAAGATAACATTTTGCAACACAGTGAATTCAGAACTAGATATGAGAATCCAACTGTCTTCTATTAAAACAGACTTTAAAAAGATTTGTGAAAATGAAAACTTTTCTTGCTGTGTTTTGGAAAATACACTTTTTTCATAAAAATATGTATTTATGTTAACATGTAATAGACTTTTAAATGAATAAATCTTTTAAAATTGCTAAGTTATAATTTCTAAAGGACAAATATCAGTAGATATAGCCTATACAAACTAAAGGTCTCTGAGGGCCTCGATGCTATTTGAGAATGTAAAGGGCTCCTGAGACCAAAGTGTTTGAGGCCCATTGCTCTATCCGTTATTCATACCTTCTTAATACCTTTCTCATAATTGAAATTATTTTGACTATTTTCTGTGTCACCCCATTATGAATTTTATTCGTAAGAAAACCCTGCAAGGTATATAGGGATTTTTCAGAGAGGAAAAGTGATTTGGAAGGTCCACCCAGCTAGTAAGCGGCAGAGTTGGAGCTACCTTTGAGTCCAAAACGTGTATTTTGTTGTTCTGCTTTGGTAAATTCATTGATTCAACAGCTATTTTTAGAGCACTTGCTGTGATAAGTGGGCACTGTGCTGGTGCTGGTGTACAAAGTTGGCAACAGACATGATCTCTGCGTGTCCCATGATGGTAGGAACACTGTTCTTGGCAGGAGGTAACAAGCACTTGAAATCTAGGCTTCCTGGAGAAATGATGTTAAAATTGAAACCTAAAGAAATGAGTAAGAATATACCTAGTCTAAAACATTTCTCGAAGAGTCGTTGGTGTGGGACAAAGAAAAGAAGCAAGCCTCTTCTGTGGACTGATGGGGAGGCTCTCGTTGAGCGTTGGCGGTGTGCCAGTGCTACTCTGGGTCTATGAGGATGAGTGAGATAGGCTCTTTTTCGTCATAATTATTTTAGTTTACTTTTAATAAGCAATCATGTTACCTCGATGGAAACAACATTGTGGAATCTAATATGACTTCCATGTGGTTTTTTCTAATGGAATGGTGCACAATTTTTCTCCTTAGCTTGCACCTTTAGTTGGCCTCCTGTGAATTTTCTTTTTTCTTTTTTTTTTTGGAGGGATATTTGTAATAACTTAGTTCATTTCCAGAGAGCTGAGACAGGCAGACCTTGAGCCAAAGGCATGAACAAGTCCTTTCTTGATCAGATTACCAGTTCAGGCATTTTAGATTTTCTCTGATGAATTTAGGAACCTAAGGGCAGGTCGCTAGCAGGATAAGCTGTGGGTAGCAGGACTTTACCTTCTCTGGAGGCTGCAGGGGCCCTAATGCCCTCAGGCTTCAGGGTAGCAGTGGAGTACTTGCTTCAGCCTGGGCCACAGTTATTAAGGGGAGACAGCTTCTGCTTAAAATAGTAACCTTCTAAAAATATCAAGTTTCTATCCAAGGATGAAAAGATTTCTTCTTAAAGGAGCACCCTCCACTCCCCATAGTTGAACTTTTTAGATGGGCAGAAACTTGGGAGTCTTTAGGATTTTGAAGGATTTTTTAATCCTGGAATAAAGTAGTGACTTAACATGGGTTTGAAATCTTTTGTCTTTCACACAAAACTAGCTTGGGAGAAATCATAATTCCTTATTGGATAAAGTCGGTTCTACACTTTGTGTGTTACATGTCAAGCTGTTTACATTGTCTCTGTGTGCAGAGATAGCGTCTCAAGGAAGTAGCAGTGTTTGGTGCACTTTTTCAGTCATTGAACTCCTTTTTCTCCCATGAAGTGGTGTTTGGGCAAGGTCCACAGCCCCACAGTCGTGGTCCCCACCCTTGGCAGCTGCACACACTATGGAATCTCGTGGGGGAGCTTTTCAAGCTCCCAGTGACCAGGCCCCACCCAGACCAATCCCATCAGAGCCTGTGGGGGGGCATCTTCGGTGTTTGACAAGCTCCCCAGGTGGTTCCACTGTGCCTCAAGGCTGTTCTGGTGGAAGAGAGGGAGGTCAAGAGATTTAGAGACAGCCTACACCTTTGAGGTGCCTTCCCCTGCAGTATCTCTCAGTGTGGTTGAAAACTGTTGCTTTAGTGGATTAAAATTAAGGATTTGTGTAACCTAATGAGCTGCCATGAACAAAGACTGTGCTCTTAATACAGAAGTCAAAACCTCAGCTGTCTGTAGGTCAGACAGGTGATGCAAACTAGGGAAGCAGTTAAAAGTAACAGGTGGTAGCTAGCGCTGGGGCTTGGGGAGAATCGCAGAGCTGTTACTTTGTCCAAAGGGCAGGCTCCCTCTCTGCGCCCTTAAGTTGTTGCACTATCTTGTGATCAACAAGAGAAGCCAGAAATGTGTCTGTTTTTTTGAAACCTCTTTATTATTATATTTAAGTAATACTTTAACTGAATAGAATATTTAAATGGGAAAGTGCACACATTTTAAGTGCTGGGCTTCGTGAGTTTTCCTGTGTACCCAGCGCCCAGAGCAGGTCAGTCCCTCCTCCCACTGCCCTGGCTTCCGATTCCACCGGTTAGTTTTACCTGTTTTTGAACTAAATTGAATTTAAGAGCCTGAACCCATTTGTTTCTGGCTTTATTCATTTAGTATTTGTTTTTATGAGATTATTCCTGCTATGCAGCAGAAATGTGTTCATTTTGATAGTATTCCATTGTATAAACATACCATCAGTTATTCTTCTACTCTTGGTATTATATTTGGGTTATTTCCAGTTTTTGACTCTTGAATAAGTGCTGCTGTAAACTTCCATGCATTTCTGGGACGTAGTGCATACTGCCAAACAGTTTTCCAGGGTGATTGTACCAGTTTACTCTCCTACCAGCAGTGATTGAATTCCATTTGCTTGGTAGACTCAACAGCACTTAGTTTATATTATTATAGTAGCCGTTCTGGTAAGTGTAGTGGTATCTCATTTTGATTTTTAATTTGATCTGTGCTAATAAGGTTTTTATGTTTACCAGCCATTTGTTCTCTTTTGTTAAGCTCCTATTGAAGTCGTTAGCCTATTTTTCTACTGGGCTGTCTTTTTTTTTTCTTTTTCTTTTTAAGTTAGTGCTTTCTTTTCTAGAGCAATTTCAGGCTTACACAAAATTGAGCAGATAGTATGAGGTCCTGTACACCCACTTCTCCCAGTTTCTCTGTTGTTAACATCTTGCATTAGTGTGATATATCTGTTTTAATTAATGAGCCAGTATTGATACACTGTTATTAACTAAAGCCTATAGTTTACTTTAGGATTTTTCTCTGTGTTGTACATTGTGTCATTTATCTACCATACAGTATCACACAGTAGTTTCATTGACCAAAAAATGCCCTGTGCCCCATCTGTTTTCCCCTCTCTCCTGGAGCCCTGGCAACCATGTTTTTATTGTCTGCATAGTTTTGCCTGCCCCCGGAAAGTATGTAGCTTTTTCAGACTGGCTTTTACTTAGCAGCATTCATTTGCGTTCTTCCATGACTTTTCAAGGCTTGGTAGCTCATTTCTTTTTATTGCTGGATAATATTCCATTGAATGGATGTACCACGGTTTATTTATCCATTTACATCTTGAAGGACCTCTTGGTTGCTTCCAGTTTTGAGCAATTAAGAATAAAGTTGCTGTAAAGATCTGTGTGCAGGTTTTTCTTGGCATGCATTTTCAACTCATGAATAAAATACTGAGCACTTTGATTGCTGAGTGTATGGTATGACCATGTTTAGTTTTGTAACAAACTGCCACACTGTCTTCCAAAGTAGCTGTGCCATTTTGTATTCTCACCAGCCATAAATGAGAGTTTCTGTTGTTGCACATCCTCAACAGCATTTGGTATTAATCAGTTTTTTGGATTGTAGCCATTCTGTTAGGAATGTAGTTAGGTATCTCATTTTAAATTGCAATTTCCTGATGACATCTGTTGAGCATCTTTTCATAGGCTTATTTTCCATCTGTGTATCTTCTTTGGTGAAGGGTCTTATGCCTTTTTATTATTGATTCATAGGAGTTCTTTATATACTCAGGATATGAGTTCTTTGTACTTTCCTATTCACTCTTTTAAAGATATCTTTTTATGAAAGAAGTTCTTAATGTCTAATTTGTCAGTACTTACTTTTATGTTTTGGGGCCTATTTAAAGAACTTTTGACAGCTGACATTATCCTATGTTTTCATCTACACTCCATCTGAAATTGATTTGCAGAGGGGAGGGTGAGTTTTTTTTTTTTTTAAAACATGTAGCTATCCAATTTATCTGCACTATTTGTTGGAAACACTATCCTTTCTTTTTTTAACTTTTAAAACATTTTTAATTAAATTTTTTTTTTTTTTTTTTTTTTTTTTTTTTTTTTTAGAAACAGGGTCTTGCTCTGTCAGCCAGGCTGGAGTGCAGTGGTGTGATTCTAGCTCACTGTGGCTTTGAACTCCTGGGCTCAAGCAATCCTCCTGCCTCAGTCTTCCATAGCTCTGGGATTACAGGTGTGAGCCACCATGCCTGGCCTGTCTTTTTACTGTTGTTGTAAGAATTTTTTTTTATGTATTCTGAATACTAGATCCTTAAAATAGATATATGATTTGCAAATATTTTCTCCTGTTCTATAGCTTGTCTTTTCACTTTCTTGATAGTGTCCCTTGATACAGAAAAGTTTTAATTTTGATGAAGTCTAATTTATTTGTTTTTTCTTTGGTTATTTGTAGCTTTTTGTGTCATATTTAAGAGACCATTGCCAAATCCACAGTCATGAAGCATTTCCCTTATGTGTTCTTATAACAGTTTTATAGTTTTGGTTCTTAAATTGAGGCCTTGATCCAGTTTGAGTTAATTTTTGTATGTGGTGTGAGGTAGGGGTCTGAATTGATTCTTTTACCTGTATATATCTGCTTGTTCAGAACCATTTGTTGAAGAGAATCTTCTTTCTCATTGAATGATCTTGGCATTCTTGTTAAAAATCGATTGCTGCTAGAGGTATGGGTTTATTTCTGGACTCTCACTTCTGTTCCACTGGCCTGTCTGTCTTTATGCCAACACCATACTGTTTTGATGTGTCAATTATACTTAGTACCGAGATACATTAAAATAAATACATAACCATTAGAATTGTTAGTTACTCTTGCACCACCTCAAGTCACCTCAGGAATTGCTGGTGGTACATGTCGTACTTTGAGAACTCTATGTCCGTTTTTAGGAAATATGTAATTGTGCATTACTGGGCCACACGCTAAAGCCATCATGCCCGTCGTTGCATTTATCAGCTTGAAAGTGCTTGGCAGAGAACCTGCAGCAGATGGGTTAAGTGTCAGACGTCGAGTGAAGTACATAGGTTTAAGGCAGAGCAGTGAACAGAGACAACTGTCTTTATTGTGTTAATTTGCATAAAATTATTATTTAGGAGAGCATCCAGCCTTTCTGTCCCATGACTAAGACAAAGGCCTTATTGGCTTTAAGGAGATTATGCTTAAGTAAATATTAGGGCTGTTTACTGTTGAAAATAATGCATGGTATATATAAACCTTTAATGCCTTCCTAACTCCGGGACTTCACTGTGGTTGGGGCGTGCACTTCCGCCTTGGCAGGTGGAAGATAATGGAAGTTCCAGGGAATGCCGTAGTGACGGGCGTGACTCCCTGTGGAATTCTGGTTCACCTTGTAGGGCAGGAGTTGGCAAACTTTTTTTCTGTAAAGGGCCAGGTGGTAAATGTTTTAGGCTTTGTGGGTCATACAGTCTCTGTTGAAGCCTGAAGCTGCCCTAGGTAACATGTAAGCAAATGAGCTTGGCCGTATTTCAGTGACACTTTGTTTACCAAAAGGTTAGACCTTCATTAGTTGACCCCAATCTAGAGGAAAAGATAGGAACAGCAAGTTGTATATTATTAGCACTTTACTTTTGAGTAAACTGTGTTGATCTATGACACACAGAACAGAAATTGTGGTCAGCTCAATGGATTTTCGCAAAGAACTCACTCATCGTGTAATCAGCACCCAGATTAAGAAACAGGACGTTAACAGTACCCTGAGGAGGCCTGTGTGCTCCATCCCAATCAGCACCTTTGTCAGACTAGCCACTGTCCTGATTTCTAACAGCACGGGTTAGTTTTGCCTATTTGTCAAACTGTTTGTATAAAAAGAAACTGTATAGATTGTTTTCTTGCATCTGGCTTGTGTCTGGCTCCTTCTGTTAAATATGTGAGATTCACCCATGCTTTCTATTCTTACCCATGTATTCTCGTTGTTTGATGGTATTCCGCTGTGTGAACCGCTCTCATGTATTTACCCATTCTGCTGTTGGAGGGCATTTGTGCTGTTTTTAGTTGCAGCCTGTTATAAACAGTGCTACTGTGAATATTTTAAACATGTCTTTTTGGTGCACATGCACACACATTTTTATTTGGGTTATACCAAGGGGTGGAATTGCTGAACTATAAATTATGCGTGTATTCAGCCAAATAGTTTTCCAGAGCGGTTGTAGAAATTTTCACTCTCTCTAGCAGTATTTGAGTTTTCCAGTTGCTCTGTATCCTCTTCAATATTCGGTACTGTCTGTCTTTTTGATTCTAGCCATCCTGATGGGTGTGCACTTTACTTTTTTTGTTTGTTTTTGCTGTGACCATGAGGGGTTGGTAACTTTAAAAAAAAGGTATTTAAAAAATTGTTTCACGTTTATTCTATAACTTACATCTTTGCAACAACCCTGTGAGGTAGGACAGAAATCATTTTCTTTATCTTTGTGTGATGAGTCAGGCTGAGAGAGAGATTATTTCATTTGTCAGAGACCCACAACTGATAACTTGGCAGGACAGAGACTCACCCTTAAGTCCTCTGACTCCAAATCCTATATTTATCACTGTCTTCCTTGTCTGTGACATGTATTCATATTTTAATCTCTAGATACCCATTTTCCAAGGTACATGTTTTATTGAAAACGGGGGCTGAATCTCAGAATGTGCTCTCCACAGTTCTCTGTGGCACTCTTTGGCTCTACTTGGCCTCAAAGTAGATATTTGTGTTGTTTCCATGCTCAAATAAATTGTATATTTGTGGAAATGACAAATAGCATAATGGCAGCAAGCAGAACAAGAAATTATTCTATGTATAGAAAATCAGTTGTTTGCATTATACTCAGGAATATGCTGCCAGATCATTTCAGAGGCCCTGTTACTTTTAGATCTTGAGCCTAGAATTCTCAGTGTTCTAGCTAGAAGGTGGTGCTGTTAGACTCTTGAGGTTTTATTTTGTTATAATGTAATGTGCTGTAGTTTTGTTAAATTTGGATAATGTGTGTGTAGTGCCTGAATGTACTCTACCCAAGTTAAAGTCTTTCTTTTTTTTTTTTTTTGAGACAGAGTCTTGCTTTGTTGCCCGGGCTAGAGTGAGTGCCGTGGCGTCAGCCTAGCTCACAGCAACCTCAAACTCCTCCTGGGCTCAAGCAATCCTCCTGCCTCAGCCTCCCGAGTAGCTGGGACTACAGGCATGCGCCACCATGCCCGGCTAATTTTTTCTATATTATTTTTAGTTGGCCAGATAATTTCTTTCTGTTTTTAGTAGAGACGGGGGTCTCGCTCTTGCTCAGGCTGGTCTCAAACTCCTGACCTTGAGCAATCCACCCGCCACGGCCTCCCAGAGTGCTAGGATTACAGACGTGTAAAGTCTTTCTTTAGAAATAAAAATGGATAGGTAATAAAAAAAAATATTTCAAAGGAGGTTGATACTGTTTTTAAGAATACTGAGAATGTAGAAATATGAAGCATGAAAAGAAAGACTTTACACAAATACCTACAGATACTGACAAGATTTGAGCATTGAAAGCATACCTGGGTAGAGGTGACCCTGTTCCTGGGGAACAGTCTGCTGTAAGAATATGAGTGAACTGACATTATTAGGGACCATTTAATGGGTTTGTGAATTGGTATTTATCTTTATGTCACAGATAAATTTCATATCATTTATCATGGTGAATACCAAAGTTTTAGAATATAACTGTTTCATTGAAACTAGTCATCCTTGTGGTAACAGGTACATTTTCTTGGCTCTTAACTGAATTTATTTTATGCTGAAATAACAAACAGTCTTAGGCTTACACATTAGTATATAAAGTTGTTGGTAAATTCCAAGTTCATGTGTTGTTTTTGCACTAGCCACAAACTAGAAACTGGGGTCTCATCTCAGAAGCATAATTAATTAGGAGAGAGCCATGGATTATTAATTGAAAATTAGTACTAATTCTGCTGTGGTTAATTATATGATTTTGAGCAAGCGGCTTAATTTCTGTGGTGTTAGTTTCCTTAGCTGTCCAGCCAACAGGTCATGGACTGTATGACTCATCTTTTTCCCCCACGTAAATTTTATTTCTTTTAAATTTATTTTTTATTTTTAGACAGAGGGTTCTGCTCTGTCACCCAGACTGCAGTGCAGTGGCATGATCAGAGCTCACTGTAACCTTGAACTCCTGGGCTCAAGTGATCCTCCCACCTTAGCCTCCTGAGTATCTGGGACTACGGGCATGCACCACTATGCCTAGCTAATGTTTGTATTTTTGGTAGTGATGGGGTCTTGCTGTGTTGCCCAGGCTGGTTTTGAACTTCTAACCTCAAGCAATCCTCCCACCTTGGCCTCCCAAAATGCAGGGATTACAAGTGTAAGCCACTGTGTCTGGCTTTAATACTTTTTGAATAAGTAATACATTATCATGGTTCAGAATTGAATTCAGCCATGAAAATTATGTGTCTTCCTGACCATCCCCCATCCCCCATTCCCCAGTCAGATGTATCTTTTACACAAGTAACCAATGCTATTATTTTTTTCTGTAGTGTTACAGGAATGTTTTATGCATATAAAAGCAAATGCACAGTATATCTCTGCTCCCCCCACTTTTTTTTTTTTTTTAAAGAAATAACATGCGGAACATACTAATTTTTCTATGGAATACATTTTGGGAATTATTTTTCCGTATTAGTTACCTTTCATTTCCAGATTAGTACCTACTTATGACTGAGAACATTCAAATAGATAGTAGCTAAAATTCAAAAAATGCAAGAATCTTCTCTGGTTTTCCCCACCTCTGTAGGTGCAGGTGGTTTTGAGTCGACAGGTGTTCCTTCCTAGAGGAAGGCAGGTGCTTAAGGCTGGTGCTGTTGACCTAGTCGGAGTATTTGGTCTGAGAAGGAGTCTACAGAGAAAATAATGCAGAGACATTTCAGCTAGCTCCTGGGAACAACCAAATGGCTAAGGTATATATGTATAAAATAAGAATAGTTGGAGGATACATAACAAGGTGGAAATAGATCAGATTTCACATAGGTAATTCTGAGATGGAGGGCGTGAGGCTGAGGGTAGGAATTAGATAAATTGGTCTTGGGAGCTTCAGAAACTGCTTGTCTGTCTCCACATATTTAGAATATATTTATTAGGTACATGTTATGTGCCAAACTTTGGGAAGCAGAAAGGGTTCCTGGGCCCAAACACTCAGAGTTTCACCTGATAAAGTCCACCTGCGTTAAAACCTGAACACTGACACATGTGGGAGGAGCGGTAGAAACTAGGAGGAAAAGAAAGTAGAAGGAAGTGTACAGAAGTAAAGAGGAGGAGAAAGAATGTAGAGATTATCTGAAGTGGTGGCAATTTGAAGTGTGGTGATAGCTGTCGGACTCCCAGAGAGGTGCGTGGTGGCAGAGAGTGTGAGGGTGATGGGATGAGGAAGCAGGAGCAGCCTGTTACCTGGCTGGGGCCAGGTGACAGAGGCGGTGCATGGTGAGAGCAGAGAGGAGGAGCAACCATATCGTGGAAGGATTTTTATTCAAAACATAAAAATAAAAACAGATACAAAGTTTGAGGGTTGGCTCTGTTACTGTAGAAACTGAAACTGATAGATCTCTCATTCTAACATGAAAAATACTTCATCAGGATTTATTGATAACTGAGCTCTTAAATGCACAGTGCTTCAGAGTTTGTCATGAGAAGCAAATTTCAGTGAAATCCGTGGAGTGCTGTAAATGCAGTAGGATTTATTGATCTTGGCTTCCTATCCGAGAGAGACATTTGTATAAGAGATCAACCCAGGGTCTTTAGATGGAGATAAAAGACCTTTGACATTAAGATTCAGCTGGTTGGCCCGGTTTGCTGGTCTTCATCTGGGAAGAGGAACAGTTTTTAGGGTAGCTTGTCTGGTCCCAAGTCGTGACAAGCCAGGCCTGAGTATATGGACGGTGTGATTGTGGAGTGAGGGTGGGTTGTGGGGAGATGGTGAGCTCCCAGTTGGTGCACTGTTGTTCCCGCACCATCAGGAAGCATTGTGTTACTCATTGTGCACAACTCTGAGATAGCTTTATTATTTTGGGGGTAGTAGACAGACAGCTATGACTATATTCTATTTAGAATCTTTATTTATGTGAAGAGTTAGATTGATTTTGATGCTATTTTCCAAACTACTTTTTCTAAAGGCAAAAAGAGCCGCTCAAACATTTTCTGATCATTGTACAATCAGTTTTTGTTTAACTTTGATAGTAAATTTAGAGTTCTTGGTAGCAGAAAAGGTGAATAGTTAAAGTGGTGGTCATATTTTTATGTATAGGGTGACTGGATCAACTGCCTTAGCATTCTGCATGTGAGTGCCCATTACGCCAGTGAAATCTCACGGTGATTTGCCCCTGTCTTCTCAGGAGGCAGAAACACGTAGCTGAAAAATGTTGTTCTGGATGAACTCTTAGATTTGATAATGGCTAAATGTGGGCAGCTTTGTGCTTGTGTGTGTGTGTGTGTTTGTGTGTGTGTGTAGGGGGCGGCAGAGAATACCTGTTCTGACTTGGGAGACACAGGAATGTTTGCTGCCAAAAATCTCATGTGAAGTTCTTTTAGCTGCTTTTAAAAAATTCAACGGCCCTCTGGAGGGCTGTCCCATTAGGAGGCCGCCATTCATTTGATCCCGTCTGTCTCAGATCACAGCCCCTGAGGAGTCTGATGGCCTCTGGGCCGCAGAGACCCCGGGACAGTGGAGGTGTGGGCAGGCATGCGGCGAGTGCCTGCAGTTTCCGCGAGGTCCCTTCTCACCTGCAGCCCAGCCTGGGCCCCCTCGGGTGACAGCCTCACCTAAGGACACAGGAATCTAGTGGATTTCTTCAGAACAGCACACACTCGGGGGACTGAAAGTTTGAAGACGTCGTGAAGGAAAGGGTTTATTTTGAGGCCCAGGAGCTGCCTAGAAAGAGCCGACTGAGCAGAAGGAAAGCAAGGAGGTGTGGCCGGCACAGGTCCGGTCCGGCAGAAGGCCAGCAGGGCTGGGCAGGGCCTTCCCCAGGGACAGAAAGAGCTGCCCGTGCGCAGCAATGTTCCCTGGGCAAAGTGACAGCCTGGAAAGGCTTTGGATTGTAAAATTATGCTCCAATGTGGCACTCAATGTGGTTTGGTTTTTACACATTTACAAACAAATTATTGTTTTAAGTTTGTCTTTAAACCAAATTAATATTATATTATCACTGTTTGGAAGGAGGGACTTTTGAAAAAGTAATTTGTTATGTTTTGAGCTTTGTTAAAGAGAAAAGATAAAAAACTGTTTCTGGAAAAGCCTTCATTCATAAGTAAAACAACGTTCGTTTTTCAATTTTAAATGTAAAGTTCCACGTCTCAGGATTATCTATCAATTGCAATAAATTAAATCCCTTCTTATTTTTGAGTAGCATGTTAAGTAGTTTCAACATAGAGTCTGTGAAAATTGTTTTATTCTACATCCTGACATAGCTTTTTAATTTTGCATTTCAGAAATTAAGTCGAGGAGCTCTTTCATTACTGTATTCAGCCTTTAGGTTAAAACACTTGCTAGTGATTTCTTAAAACACAATTTTCAACAAATATTTTTCTTGTTCCCTCCTAACCTCCAAACTATTTCTTACCATACTACAGACTTTCCCAAAGGGGATGATATATCAGTTGATATGATCCCAACCAGCATTTTGTTTGGTCTAGAGAGTCATAAAGCATTTTACTATTAGTTGCAGTGTAGAAATTCTGAAAGTATGATCTTTGGACAGTATGTGAATATGGTTAAGTACCTATAGAATAAAAATTATGTGTATCTTTTTCTTTGAGGATTCATCATTGTTATTTATGAAATTGCAGTCTTTTGAATTACATTAGCATTTCTTGAACCTGGAATTTGCCTTTTCTCAAGGATCCATTGCTGAGTTCCCCCAGCTGTCTCCGCCGCACCTCCTGCAGCCCCCGTTTGCCCCAGCTCCCCTTCTTTGGGATTTCACAGTCCTTGCTAAGAGGCAGATTCTGCCTAGGCCAGGAGACTGGGCAAAAATTGGAACTGCAGGCTGTTTTCTTAAAGCAGGGATTTAAAGGTTTGTAGATAATGTTGACTGTGCCTGTGTTTACTACTCGGGCTTTTGAGAAGTAGGGTCTTTCTTGAGCTCCTTGGATCTTCAGCTTAACCCCCGCCCTACTCTCAAATTTCTGAAGTCTAATATTTTTGGATCAAATCCGGTACAAAGAGTTGTATGCAGTATATTTCTAGTCTTTGTATAGTTAAGGTGTATTATATATTTATGCCCAAATGATAGACTTGGAGTATATTTACTTATTTTAAAGAATTGTAGAGATTTAGGACATCTTTGTTTTATGACATTCTTGACAAGTTTTATGGTTGTTCTGTGATATGTTATTTGTCCTCTTTAGTCTTACTTGAAAGTACCTTTAAGATTAAAGCAGTTTACCTGGGTGGGTTTATAGAAACCCTTTGTGAAAACTGGCGACTGTCTAAGACGTTGCTATCCCTTGTCTTCCTAAGCCGTGACCATATGAGAGAACAGAGTTTTTTCTTTCTGACTTTATCTTGCTTTGCAGCACTTTTCATAGATAGCTTGATAGTGAATTAGCATTTAAAGGCTTTAATATTTCTACTAGAGTTTTGTTTACTGAGTGATTTAGGAAACAATGTGGATTATTGATAGACTCACAAAGTAATTTAGAGGTGACATGCCTCCGTGGTTGTAGTGACTTTGAAACAATATTAAGGAGGTTTGCAAGGTTTAAGAAACAGCATCAAGGGGTGGGTGTGTGTGTGTGTGTGTGTGTGTGTGTGTGTGTGTGTGTCTGTCCTCGGGAATTTAGTCTCAGGTTTCTAAAAATCCTACCAACAAAAACTTAGAATTCTGTAGTCCCCTGTTTCAGTCATCCCAACACATCCATTTCTAACTTTAAAAATAAAGCATGTCTATTTCTAAAATTCAGTCTGTCATTAATTTTATCTAAAGTCTCTCATAAATCTCTTACGTATTTGGTTTTTAAATGATAACCAAATAATTTAGTTTTATTTACATAATAAGAATAACAACTGGTATTTATTGTCTATACTTATGCAATTTTATAGATGGAGTTTTAACATTGAATGCGGAGAACACTAATTATGCCTATCAAGCTCCAAACTTCCATAAATGTGAAATCTGTCTGCTATCTTTTCCAAAAGAATCCCAGTTTCAACGCCACATGAGGGACCACGAGCGCAATGACAAGGTATGTATTGTCAGAAGGGCTATCAGGAATGTGAGCGTTGAAACTGGAGGTATTGTAAAAATCAACACAGAAAACCAAAATTTTTCTTACCATTTAGGTTCCTAAATTGTAGAACATTTTATATTGTACAAATAAATATTTTGGCAATTTTTTTTTAGTTGTAGTTGTATTGCTAGCTATCATTAGATAATGAGAGAAAATGAGAGCTTGTCCTAGTGAGTCTATATATTTGTGTTATTTATGAGTGGACAAAGAAATGTTTTAGAAATATGAATTTTTTAGTAGTTTAAATTTCCTGTATGACTGAACACAGAATCAGTGTATTTTGAAGTATTCTTCTCCAGCAGGGAGTTTGACTCTTCAATGGTCTTGCATTTTAAAGTGGTATTCGAGATGTTTTAGATCCTGTCTCAGCAGGATATCTTAAATAGAGATTTGAACCCTGTTTTGCAGTGTCTCTTGTGGGATAGGTCAAGAATTTTAGTGTCTTAATGGAATGATTTTCTCGATAGATGGAAAGTGGCAGTTAAAACTATAATTAAAAAAGTGCCGACTTTTCCTTAGGTAGGAGAATGTGAGGTATTGAGTTATTTGAGACCAGAAAAATACCAGGGATCAGGCTTTACTTTCAGCATGCATAATGCTTTTTAACTACAATAATGTAATATGAACACTAGTACCCACTGGCATTGTTTTCTCAAGTCGACAATCTACAGATACTGACTTACTCCTCATTAGGGTTTGGATACTTCAGAGAGATACTAGTGATTATCTTTCTATAAGAGGAAGAATACCTTCCATTTTGGGAAATTTTAGGCGGAGATAAGCAACTCTGTTAAAACCTAGTAAAAATTTATATGATTACTAGTTTTACTTGAAATGATTTTGTTTGTAACAGTGGAATTGGTCAGAAATAGAAGGGAAAAGTCCAACTTAATGAGTTCAAGTTTCTCACATATATTTTCATAGAGACTACAACCTGATAAATTTATATGCGTCATTTCTTATTAGGAATATTTTCTACACATATGTGTTTTCATCCCTATAATCCTTTGAGAAATTCTGTCAGGAGCTTTACTGTGTCCATTTTGGATTTATTGACTTCAGGTCTGTTAGAGACTTGAGAAGTTTTTTAGTATCTATATAGATTATGGTACTTGTTAATATTTTAATAACATTTACTGAACAAGCATCTGTGGAAAGACTGTATTTCAGTGGCTTGTTTACTTTTCTCTCCAAATAGCCACATCGATGTGACCAGTGCCCCCAAACATTTAATGTTGAATTCAACCTGACACTTCATAAATGTACGCACAGCGGGGAAGACCCTACCTGCCCTGTGTGTAACAAGAAATTCTCCAGAGTGGCTAGTCTCAAAGCGCATATTATGCTACATGAGAAGGAAGAGGTAATTGTAATCATTTTGCATATACTTTGTTAACTGGTTGTTAAAATGCATCTGATCATTAGGAGGATTTTAGCTGTAAACTAGTTTTAAAAGCCTTTTGTATAGATTTTTAGGAGCTAATTATCATTCAATTTGCCTTGACTAATTTCCAGTTCACTGATAAAATGTTTATCACAGTCAATACCTTAGGGTAGAGACGTTTTAAAATGTCCACATTAGCTGGCAGAGGCCCCCACCACCACCTTTTTAAAAAAAGAAATTAACTTTTGTAGGGTTCTCCAGTGACCAAAAGTAATTTTTCTGCTTCGGAAGATAGAAGCAGAGACTCCTTGCTTGGCTTTGGATCCTCTAACCCGAGGGAGTCTGGGGAAGAGCAGAAGTTCACAGTGGACCCCAAGCTGGTTGATACACCCAGGCTCCATGGGCCGCTCCGGGGACAGCCCCGAGGGTGACAGGACCACAGTGCTGAGGTGGGGTGGGGCTGAGTGGAAGTGCAGACAGCTGTTGCTTCAAAAGTGTGCTCTTCCTGCTTCCTGCCCCTCTTAGAAAAATGTAAAAGTAAAAAGGAGGAAACAAAAGTCATCTCTAATTCTGAGATAATTACTGATAGCTATTTGGCATATTTTCTTCCTGAGACAGAAAAACAGACACAGTATTTAAACTGCATGTGCGGATGGTCCCTGACTTATGATGGTGTGAAAGTGCCGCCCATTCAGTGGAAACCATACTTCTGTGAGGCTGAGCAAGCCGCTGTCCCAGGCAGCTGGGGGTTTCTGGCTTTCGATATTTTCAGTTTGCAGTGGGTTTATCAGGACTTAATCCCATCCTAAGTCAAGGAGCATCTGTATAAAATTTACATCCTAAAAATTGAATTCATACTTTCTGCATAGGTTTAGATACTCTTTTTGTAAGTGCCTTTAATTTTTATTTTAAAAGTTTATTTTTATCTTTTAAAATCTTATCATATAAGTAATTCACGTTTACTTTGGAAAAAGTTTAGAAACCAAAGTAACATTAAAAGCACCCAATACAAGGCTGGGCGTGGTGACTAATGCCTGTAACCCCAACACTTTGGGAGGCCAAGGCAGGAGGATTGCTTGAGGCCAGGAGGTTGAGACCAGCTTGAGCAACATAGCAAGACCCTGTGTCTACAAAAAAAAAAAACCAAACCCAAAAAACAAAACAAAACAAAACACCAATGGTGGAATTTAAAACAGTCAAACTCATAGAAACAGGTAAAATGGTGTCACCAGAGGCTGGGCGGGGAGGTTGATGGGGAGATATTGGTCAAAGGCCACAAAGGAGTAAGTTCAAGAGCTCTGTTGTACATCCGGGGTAGTACAGTTAATAACAATGCATCAGATGTTTGAAAATTGCTAAGAGAGTATATTTTAAAAATATGCCACAAAGAAATATGTTTGTGAGGTAATGCATATGTTAAATAGGTTGATTTAGCCATTCTGCAATGTATACATACACCAAAACATCACGTTGCACACCATAAATATGTATAATTTTTACTTGTCAATTAAAAAATAATTAAAAAAAGTTTTAGAAAGCACCCATAATCACACTAATTTCAGACTTTTTATACATACTTTCCATAATAGTTTCTGTTTACAAATTTTTTTGATACAAAAATAGGATTCTGCTACTGTACACTGTTTTGTAATCTACCTTTTGTCCATAATATATTGTAAATATGTCCTTCCTCTTCTCACTTTATTATCATGAGTGTTTTCCTATACCAATATTTTAAATTATTAATGGTTTATTAAAGTCTTCAGCATCTGGGCTTAATATAATATTTAATCATTTTAATTATTGTTTAACATTTAAGTTTATATTTTTTCAATATTATAAATTTTATAGTACATTCTTGTATATGAATCTTTTTATGAATCTTTAATTATTTCTTTAGGATAGATTCCTACAGTTGGATTTACTGAATTGACAACTATGATTTCTATTTTCAAGTTCTTTATAGAATGCCACATTACATTTTAGAAAGCACATTCTGATTTATACTTTCTCTTGCAGAGTATAGGAATGCCTGTCTCACACCTATAATGCTCTTCAAAAATGGTCATAGTTTTATTTTTAAAAAAGCAGAAAATGTATTAAATACTGGAGTATTAACATATTTTGGGATAAGTACGTGTACACAGAAATCAAACAGGAGAGAAGGGTATAGACAGTGGGAAGTTAAGTTGCCTTTGGATCCCCATCGCAGTTCTCCCCAGAGGCAGCTTGTTAGTAGTTTCTTTTGTATCCTTCCAGGGACGTTCTGTGCCTGCACAGATCTGCTGCACCCCTGCTGATCAACCCTTACTATTCCCCACCTTTTCTCCAGTAACTGTGTATCTTAAGTATGATTCCGCATCTGTTAATCACAGAGAAAGCTCCTTCTTTTTAACAGTTGCAGGGGGGGGGGTTGTTTGTGTGCTAATTAACAGGTTACTGTTAGGTGTGTAGGTTGTTTCCAGCCTTTTGTTTATGCAGACCAAGCTATGGTGAGCAAATATTCTTGTATGTGTTTGGGTTCTCAAGGTGGGCAGTTGTGTACCCCAGGGGACATTTTGGTTGTCACTGCCGAGGGGCTGGGGGTGGGGTGCTGCTGTTAACCAGTGAGCGGAGGCCTGGGCACTGCCCTGCACCCACACTCCAGCCCAGGGAAGGAGCTGGCCCCCAGAGGCCGTTAGTGTGAGGTTGAGGAAACCCGGGCTAATAGAAAGGTAAGATTGATCTTAGAAATGGCATTGTTAGGTCAAAGGATATGTGAATTTAAAATCTTGATATTGTCATATTGTTTTCCAAAGAGGTTTTATCAGTTTATATTCCAACCAACATCGTGTATGAAAATGCCTATTTCTTCATACCATTTTCAATACTCTATGTTGTAAAATCTGTCTCTTCTAATCTGGTAATTTTAAGATGGTATGTTTTTGTTTTAATTTATATTTCTTTAATTATGAGTGCAGTTTAGCATCTTTCCATGTTTATTAGCCATTAGTATTTTTTCTTTTAATTTTCTTAATTGTTTTGGAGGGTAGGTTGGTAGGAATCATTGGTCTTATTCTTGTAGACTTGTGTGAGCTATTTGCATATCTAGAAAGTTAGTTTTCTCTGCCCTGAGTGACGGAATTCGCTCTTGGCTTCTGGTTTGTTATTTATTTATTTATTTTTCTGGCAAAAAGTTTTAAATTGTCACGTACTCAGACTTTCAATCTAGTCATTTATGGATTCTGGTTTTTGTGACTTGATTAGAAATGCTTCCTAATTCTAAAATCATTTTTAAGAAATCCCCCCATATATGAAAAGTCCCACGTGGATCTGCCACATGCAGATCCACACACAGTGCAGTGCACGCGTGTGGAAATCGTGAAGTTGTGAGCTGCGGTGGTGCCTCCAATTGCAGCCCGTCCTCACCACCTCCGTTCATGTCTGGCCTCCCACCCCCTGCCCCTCCACCCCATACCACCCAACAGCGTTCAGGGTGTGTCCCTTGTCCCCCCAGTCCCCACCCTGACCCAAGGGAGGGGATGGTTGGAATGTGTGCCCGCCCATCCCCCTCCCTGTGGCTTTATGGGCATCCCTTTGAAGCCAGCCGGGTCGCTCCTCCCAGTTGCACCCCTGGAGACCCCCCCTGCTGTGAGCCCAAGCCCTTCCTCTCCCCCACTAGGTTAGGTGCCCCCCATCAGGGACCACAGAGACGCAGCCCAGAGCGGAGGAGGGATGGAGGGCTGCCAGGTGATCTTCGAATATTTGGATCCTCACTTACTACTAAAAGTCAAAGAGGTGCAAAAGGATAAATAAGACTCTGCCTCTCCAGTACCCCATCACCCTATTCCTGTCTGCCTTTCCGGGGGTGCTCCTGGTTTGTCCAGTTTATCTTTGATAGGTTTCTCTTTTTTTTTTTTTTTTTGAGATAGAGTCTCACTCTGTCACCCTGGCTAGAGTGCCGTGGCGTCAGCCTACCTCACAGCAACCTCAAACTCTTGGGCTCAGGTGATCCTTCTGCCTCAGCCTCCCGAGTAGCTGGGACTACAGGCATGCGCCACCATGCCCGGCTAATTTTTTCTATATAGTTTTAGTTGTCCATCTAATTTCTTTCTATTTTTTTTAGTAGAGACGGGGTCTCGCTCTTGCTCAGGCTGGTCTCAAACTCCTGACCTCAAGCGATCCTCGTACCTCAGCCTCCCAGAGTGCTAGGATTGCAGACGTGAGCCACCATGCTCAGCTGATAGGTTTCTCTTTGTAATGATAAGCAAATGTTTGTGTGTT
>CM052443.1:1736774-1751308 GCA_028533085.1 Varecia variegata | reverse complement strand
TTTTTTTAGTAGAGACGGGGTCTCGCTCTTGCTCAGGCTGGTCTCAAACTCCTGACCTCAAGCGATCCTCGTACCTCAACCTCCCAGAGTGCTAGGATTGCAGATGTGAGCCACCATGCTCAGCTGATAGGTTTCTCTTTGTAATGATAAGCAAATGTTTGTGTGTTCTTATTTTCCTCCTCTGGCTTATTATTTCATGTGAACTTCTAGAATTTTATGTAGTTAAAAATAGGCTGGTATTTTTATTTTGATTGTGTTAAATTTTTAGATTGTTTCAGGGGGAAATTGAACATGTTTACAATATTGAATCTTTATGAGAACATGGAATATCAAAACATCACTCTAATATTTTGTTCAAATGAATTCAGCATGCTGTTTAAGTTTATTTTTAGTATTTTAAGATTCTGAGTGATACCAGTTAGGGGAGTCTGTGCATTAAATATTGTAGTTTGCCCATAGGGAAGCAGTGCAATTCATGTGCTGGTTTTGTAATCTTCTACCATCCTGCTGCATTCTCTTGACCTTCTCAGCTGCACAACCTCACATGCCAATAACAGTCGGGTAGCAAGTGTGTTTTGCTTTGTTTTCACCTAGCGTATCTGCAGTTTCTTTTTTAAAAAATTCACCTGTAAATGCTTATTTGTTATTACAGTAGGTAGTGATGGCAAATCTCTCTAACTTTTTATTCTGAAAAATTTTAAACCTACAGAGGAGTTGAAAAGAATGGTACAATAAATATTTGTATGTAACATTTCTCTGGACTCACCAATCATTAAAGTTTGCCAGATCTTAACACCTCCTTTCCACTTGTACCCCCGCCCTTCTCCCTTTTTTGAACAATTTTGAAGTAAGTTGCAGAAATCATGTTAGTTTGCCAGTAAATACTTCAGGATATACGCCTTAAAACTAAAGACACTTTTCGTATTTTTACAAAACAAAATTATACTATAGTGTTTAATATTGGTATAATAATTCATTTTCAGAGGGTCCTCATCTGGAGAAGAAAAGAGTGACTTATTACAAGAGTGTGGCGGGGAAGTTAGTTTTGACTAAAAGATACTTCTTGTTTGACTCTAGAAGAAGGGGGAGTGCTCAGATGGAGACGGGGTGCAGGTGCAGGAGGAATGAAGTGCTCAAGTGGAGACAGGGTGCAGTGGAGGTTGCCGTGGAGAGCTCGTGCTGTCTCCCAGCCTTCTCAGACCAGGTTTTCCTAGTGTCTCAGTAAGTTTTCCTGGACCTTAAGGCAAAAGCCTAGACCTGTGTTTATGAACTGGTGAGATTCATAGGATATAATAGGTATTTATATCTTAGTAACTTAGTAGCCCTTTGAAAGACTAACAGACATACATTGGGTATTGCGCAGCTTTTTTATATCCTAGGATTTCTTATTCCACAATCACTTTCATATTAGTTTTCATATTAATTCACATTAAGATAGTTTTCACCCTGTCTTTGCGTTTTAACCACACACCTGTGGAAACTGACCTTCATAACATCATGATGTTATCGAAACTGGGCTAGTTTTTGTTGTATTGGACAAATGTTGGCACTGCTGTTCCCTTGCACATGTCAACTATCCCTAGGTCCCCTTCTGAGTGTGCCGTGGTGCCGGGGCCTCTGTTCATGGGTTGGGACTGAGGCTGTAGAGCCTCGGTTTTCTCTGTGCAATGGGACCATTGCTCTGTCTTCGCAGGAAGGTGGTGGCTGAGGGAACTGGAGGCAGGTGTGGGAGGCCTGTTTTGGGAAATGGGAGCAGAGCCTGAGTGGGGCAGACTCGAAGTGGGACTCACCTGAGTGTGGAGTCCTTGCCCCAGGGGGCTGCGGTTTCCCTTCCAGTTCTCAGCAGGCTGGCGGGGTGACATGCTTGTCTGGTGAGGGTCGAGGTTCGTGAAGCCTGTGTTATGGAACAACAGGGGAGCCAGCAGCGGGGGGATGCTGGCCAGAGAGTTGACGTGATGAACCGTGTGGTCTCGGCGGAGAAGTGAAACTTGGGCTGCGTGTGTTAATCCTCTAGCAGGAGGGGACAGGTGGGTGCCTTTGACCGCAGGAGTCTGTGCACACTGCACATTCTGGGCTGCCACCCTGGGTGACGTGGAGGGTGGAGATGGCCTTCTGAGCCCGTCCGCACAGGTCACCAGAACAACGAGCTTTACTGTCTTCCATTCTAGTGTTTCTTCAGATGCGCCTCTTTAAAATCTATCATGATTTCCTCCATAACTGAAAAGAGAACTCACAGTCACTTGCCACTTCCAGAAGCTAGCTCTTAGGTTTTTGTACATTAACTTCAAAATCTTCCACAGATTTTGTCCAAATTCTCTTACAGATCTCTCCCCAAAGTGGAGCCCATAGTGCTTCACCGTTTCCTTCCTTTGCTTAGGCCCCTTTGCTGCTGTTCTGTTTTGCTGTGCTGTAAGCCCCCGAGGTACGACCCCCTCATCTGAACTTTGCACAGCCTGGTCCCTTTGTTCTGTTTGTGAATCTCCAGCTGTCTTTGTCTCTCACCATCGTGGCTGTGAGAACGCAAACATTCCGTAGCTTCTGACTCCTTTTTCCCTTTTTCCCAAAGGCCTTTGAGAAATGTCTGTTTCCTGGAGTCATGGACTTTACATTTCTGTACCACTAACCGCCCCGCCCCCACTGTCTTCTGGCTTCCCGCTTCAGCACCTAGTAGGCACCCGCTGATCAATCAGTGATAATTGCAGCAAGGGATGGAAGAGCCCTAAAGGAGGCTTTCGCTGCGCTGTGGAGGGAAGCCGTGAGGGTGCCTCATCTCGCCATTGCTCGTGTGTCTGTGCTACCTGTGACGATCAGTCACCTGACCTCAGCAACCTCGCTCTGAGCTCAAGATTTTACATGAGTGGAAGGAAAAAAAGGCTTTCTTGTGCTTATTCCAGAGCCAAATATGGCAAACGTGTTGGCAACATGTAAAAAATAGGTGCCTTTTTTCCCCTTTCTTGGATGCTGTGTTAGTACAAGGTTCAGAATCCATTCCTCTCCTCTCCCCTCGCAGTCTGGCAGGGCTGGTAGAGGCCCTGCCCGCCGAGGTTTTCTAGGACCTTCCTTTGCTCTGCTGCCTCGGAGCATTGCTTCTGTCATATGGTTTACGATGACAAGGGCAGGAGGAGGGTGCACTGCTTCTCTGTAAAGGCTCAATCCGGAAGGTGAATGCCAGCCCTGCACGTATCCGGTTGGGTACAACACAGCTGGTGAGCCAGTGGTTAGGAAGGTTGGGAAATAGAATTTTAGTTGGTTAGCCTCGTGCTCAGCTGAGAAATGTATTATTGCAATGAGAAAGAAAGAACAGATATGGGAACACAAGTATCAGTGTTTTCCCCGTATATTAAAATAATACATTTTTGGCTGTCTGTGTCCATTTTGTATGTATTTATTTCTCTGTTAATTGATTTGAATACTGTGTATTAGTAATAACTACAGGAATAATTCCTGACCTCTAGTTTCATTTAAAAATAATGTGTATGGTTCCAGCTAAGTTGAAGTAGCCTCATTCTCCCAGGTGTCCTCCTTATAACTAAAAGCACTGGGAGATGATGCAACCAGGAAATGCAGAGAGACTCTGCAAGGTGGAAAGAAGGTGGCAGACAGCAGAGGGACTTGCAGGCTTGAGGATGACATGGCAGTGCACTCCCTGGACTTCCTTTTTTCCTCCCATACACGTGGACAGGGTGCTGGAGAAGCCTGTAGCCTTCTGCCAACAAGCACAGATGAAAAACACTCCAAGAGAAGCTGGCTCCCCTTTAGCTAGTACTGGGAAAAGGTTGGTCTCATAGAACAGAAGATCTTTTTATGATGTTCACCTTATGCCAGCCAAATACCAACTGAAAAATTGCTCAGGGAGCCCGAGTGGAGACTTTACTTCCATTCCTTCCTGCAGCACTTCGATCCCCCGAATGCTTGGGACCAAGCAGGAGCTAATCTTGCATCCGTATCCTGGCAGAAGGAGGTGACACACAAAATCCTCTCCTGATGGTGTTGACAGAGCCACGCTGGAAGCCCACCTCTGTTCTCCACCCAGCAGAAGTACATGGTGTTCTGATTCCCCAGCCAGAGTAGTGTCAGTGGGTCCAGGAGGGAGCTGAGCCCTCTCCCACCTGTCAGCAACGAACGGAACCAGGCGATGTCAGTCTGCACTGTGCTTTCTACCCCCTGGTGTCAGCGGGGCGCTGTGAGTTGAGGCTTCACCCCAGCTGGTTCTCATGCTCCATCTGGACAGGGTGACTGCCTGCCAAAAGAGAGCCCAAGATTCAGTCTCACAGCTTAAGACCCCAGATGTCTAGGATGGAGACATGAACCAGGACATCGTCAGACCGAAAACCAGCACAGTCCCACCTGTAACAGAGACAGCAGGTCCCAATCCTGAGATGGCCCAGACACTGGCGTTATCTAAGATTTTTAAGGAGCCATTGGAAAAATGCTTTGTGGTTGTCTTGAAACAAATGAAAAAATAGGAGGAAGAAATGAAAGATAGAAAGAAGAACCAAAGGGAAATTGTAGAACCGAAGAGTCCAGTGATTGAAATAAAGAGCTCTGTGGCGTGGAGAGGCCCAGGGAGGACCAGCGAACGAGGAGGTGCGTCAGTAGAAAGGACTTGGCTGAACAGCAGAGAGAAAACAGCCTGGCAAGATTACTGAGCTCCTGGGAACTTGGGACAGTGACAAAAGACCCAATGTTGGAGTCACAGTCACTGTAGAAGGGCAGGAGAAAGAGTGTGGGGCCGAAAATACATTTGAAGAAGTACTGGCTGAAATGACTCAGATTTGGTAAAAGTTATAACTTGCAGATTTAAGAAGCTGATTCAGTCCCAAGCAGGATAAACCCAAAGAAGTCCACACCGAGACACACCACAATCAAACACTGAACACTAAACACAAGGAAGAATCTTGAAAGAGACTGGAGAGAAATGATCTGTAACCTAAAGGGAAACACGAATTCTAATGTCGGCAGATTTCTCATCTGAATCCACAGAGGCTAGAAGAAAACACAGCGTTTTCAGTTGCTGAAAGAAAAGAATTGTCAATTACAAATTTTGTGGTGAAATTGTCCTTTGGGAATGAAGGGGAAATGGAGACATGCTCAGATGAAGTAAAACTAAGAAAATTTACTGTTAACAGACCTGCCCTCAAGAATCCCTTAAAGAAATTCTGCAAACAGAAAGGAGGTGAAAGCAGGACACTTGGAACTTAAGAAAGGAAAGAGAAGGGTGTGGTGGTTAATATTGTGTATCAACTTGGAGAGTGTTTTTGGCGAGATTAATGTTTAAATCACCGAACTTTGAGTAAGCACACTGCCTTCCGTAACACGAGTGGGCCCCAGTCAGTCAGCTGAAGGCCTGAACAGAACAGAAAGACTGTGGTACATGACGTGTGTATGGTCATACCTAGAGCGATCTGCAGGAAGGCCGTACAGAGTGACGTATCAGACATGCTACAAACACATCAAGATGAATTCTAGAAAGTTCTAACTGGTAATCCAGGAAGGCAAGCAAAGAGAAGCAGAGGAACGAGAAACAGCGTTAACAAACAACAAGTAATAAAATGATAAACTTCAGCCTTAAAGCATCAGTAATTGCTCTAAATGTGAATATTCTCAGTATAATACGTTAGTTAAAATACATTGGCAGAGTGAATTAAAACAAACAAAAACCCCCTGCATGATCTGACAACACATTGTCTCCGAGAAACTTACTCTAAGCGTGCAATGGCCCTACACAGTTCCTGGTATATAGCAGGGCTCAACTAGTGACGGTTAGTGAAATTATAACTTCTTAGAATATTCACCTTTTAGTGCAAGGACACCGAGAAGAGCCTTCTGAGGAAAGCAGTGTGGTTGTAGAAGGTGCTGAGAAGTTGGAGTCTGGGGAGAGGCTGCGGCCGCTCCGGGGAGGTTGGAGATTACGTGAGATGGATGTGGGGGCACCTGGTCTGTTGGGTTTGGAGAGTGCTGGGGCACCAGTGCAGGGTCCCCAGAAACCTTGGAGATAGGACCAAGATTGCCTGCTAGGAGTGGAATTCTTAAATCATCACTGTTGGATTGGAGAGGTAAAAAGTTACACTTAAATGGATGCATTTGTTGTCTGTAAAGTATGTGTCATTACAATTGATTTTTAAAACAACCTATGAACACATCTTATTACATGTTCCCATGAACTATAATTAACTTTTTACTTTTTTAAATTTTTTAAAAAAAAAGTTTTTTTAAGGACCCAATAAGGAAGGAGTATATAATTAACTTTTTAGTTTTAGGTGTTCCATTTTTGAGTTTTTACTTTTAGAACACTGTAAGCTCATTTTTACTTACTGCTCTATTAAGATTAATAGTCTAAAGTTCATAGTGGTCACTACTCTATTAAAGTAAATCTCAAAACCAAAGAAGTAAACCAGAAAAATTATTGTTGTTTTTAAATCACTTAGGACTATTTTCTTAAAATTCACATAATTATTGAAGTTCACATTATTTATTGAGTTAGATCACTTCCCTTAGGGGTGTTGCAGGACGTTGGGAGAGGCAGCAGACGCACACACACTCATGCACACTGGCTCACGGGAGGCCGGTGTTCACATTTACTCATCTTGGCAGCATGTACAAATGAAGAGTGACGTTGACCAGGTCCTGTAAGTGACCAGGGAAGAGCAGCATTTTGGGGGTGGGTTTTAGGTTTATCTTGTGCGTTGAGCAGCATTTGAGGTAAACAGAAGCTACTCTGGGAAGAAAGCGTGGTCCTGAGGAGGCTGGGACAGGAGGTAGGACGGTGTGTGGGGCGGAGTGTGGCCAGACAGGCAGGGTCTTTGTGGACGGGCACTGCCCTCCCAGTGCCTGGGTGGGAGCTGGAAAGGGAGAGCAGTGTCTTACCACGTTGCACGCCCTGGCTTTTTAGAGACTCCCATATCCTCAGCAAGGGGGGAGGTAACTAAAGTGCTGTGTGTTTCCTTCGATGATTTTTCTGGCCACCAAGCATGCTCAGAGTTACCGCAGGACAGTCTCTGCTTCCAGAGGAGAGACCTGATATTAACTCTGAGTGTGGATAAGGCAAAAATGTAAGGTCTGCTATCCTAGTGCCCGTGACCATGCAGAGGTGTTGTCGGTACGTGGAGGGGCAGGGAGGTGCACCCTCTCCTTTTGGCTTGCTGGGTGGAAAGTGGAGGGACAGCAATGTTCCTTCTGTAAGGTGGCCCATCTTGGCAGTGGCCCAGGGAGTGCTTGATGCTGCAGTCACCACCTGGCCAAATTGTGCATAAACCACAGTTTTCACTCAGTTCTGACAGATGTCTGAGTAATATCCATGTCAATATCCCCTGAAATACGTTAATCTGATCACTTGGTAAAAAGTAAGTGAAGAGAGAATGGAGGGGAGCCAGGGCAGTAAAAGGGGAAGGATGGGACTGGGACATGGGAGACGTGTGGGACCGTTGTGGATGAAAGGCGCAGACTTTCTCTGGCCGTACAGCGTTCAGGAGTGCAGAGGTCACAGAGCGTTTTTAAAGAGGTGCAGCAAATTATGACAGATTTTTTTTTCTATTGACAGTTTCTTAGAGTAAATTTTCTTTATCATCAGCAAATTACTGACAATCTAGTAGTTCATTTTTCTTAAATTATTATATAATAATACTAACTTAAAGTTATTTAAGTTGAAGTTATTATTGGATTGCTCAAAATGTCTCATTTATCCTTGTCTTTTTCTGTGGTGTAGCTCTAGGTAGTGTCAATTAACAACCTCATTTTAAAGAGGTTTACAAGACTAGTATGTACAGTAATTAGAAGAAAGTCTGATAGAAATAGCTACATATTTTGTTACCTGGAAATAACAGTTTATGCTCATTGACAGATGATACTCATGTCTTTTCATGTTTGGGCAGTTCATTTTGAAGATCATTTAAGTAAATACTGTAATTGTGTTATGGAACTCCAAAAGAGTGAACTAATTGAAATTGATGCTAAATCAGCAGTTGGTACTGATTGAGGTAATTATTGAGTACTCACTCTGGGCCATGAACTGTCAGCGTCTTACATGCATCATTTCATTGAAGCTTACAACCACCCTGTGAGGGCAGGTGGTATTGTTCTCCCCATTTTATAGCCTCAGACGGGGCGCACGCCTACATCCATGTACCTAGCAATTGGCAGCCTGTAGCTCTAGAAGATCTAGACTGGTATCATCTAATTGAAATATATTATGAATAATTTTAAATTTTTTAGTAGCCACATTTTAAAAAGTAAGAAAATCCCTAAACAGGTGAAATAAACTTTATCAATATATTTGTTTATTAAAATATACACAAAAAATTATTAATTCAAATGTTAAAGTTTTTTTCTTTTCTTTTTTTAATTTTTTCTTTTTTTCTCACCTTTCTAATCTTATTGGCCTAAGCAAATATTAAATATTATTGAGCTATTTTACATTCTTTGTTTTTTGTACCAAGTCTGATATATTTGTGTGTATTTTTCATTCCATACCTGGGTTCAGACTGTGCCTGGTTCACGTCCTCAGTGAGCTTTGTAGGTCATGCTGTATTCTGCCTGAGACCAAACTGAAAGAAGGATGAGGTATATCCATTTGAAAACTTACCTGGTGTTGGGCACGTTGGCGCACGCCTGTGATCCCAGCTGCTCAGGAGGCTGAGGCAGGCAGATCACTTGAGCCCAGGAGTTCAAGACTAGCGCTGGCAACATAGCCAGACCCCATCTCTAAGATAGATAGATAGAGAAATACGTACATACTCATCCACTGTCATTTTGTTTTAAAATTGCCTCTCAAAGGCTAATCTTAACTTGAATTCTCTCCTGACCCTTCTAGGGTGTTGAAGCCATTCTGTTTCTCTAATGTGTTCATGGGACAGGGAGACCCAGTAGAAGTTGCCCAGTGCCCAACCTGAAACAGTTCACTTTGCTCAAAAATTATATCATCCTCTTATCCTTCTCCAAGTGTTTCTTTTTCTTGCAATAAAGAAATGGTTTTTATATATTAAATATATTTTCTGAGGAGTTAAAATGATGCTTGTTCCAGAGGAAAGTGCACTTGGTATATTGACCATTTATAATACTATTTCTTTTGGGAAGTGATGGTTTGGGGTGTCGCCCTGCTCATTGATGGCTTTTTGTTTCCAGAACCTCATCTGCTCTGAGTGTGGGGATGAGTTCACTCTGCAGAGCCAGCTGGCCGTCCACATGGAGGAGCACCGCCAGGAGCTGGCGGGGACCCGGCCGCATACTTGCAAGGCCTGCAAGAAAGAGTTTGAAACCTCGTCAGAGCTGAAGGAGCACATGAAGACGCATTATAAAATTAGGTAGGAGTCATTACTTGGGCTTGGTAAAAAAAAAATCTAGGTACTATGTTAAAAGTCGGCATACTCGGCCACGATCAATTAAAAATATTTGCTGCAAGAACACAGCGAAGTGGAACGACACAGATAATTTGGTATGGTGTCAGAATGTCTTTTATTATTTGCCTGGTTCATGCCTATAGTAGGGAAGGTAAGTGCCAGTATTAATGAATAAGTGTCAGGCTATGTGGGTAGGAATGTTTAGTTGGTATTATAAAAGCTGTAGAACAAGGCACTAGCAGTACGTTTGTATGGGCAGGTAACAAAATATGTAAGGCAGATTCGCAAGGGTTTAATTAGCCCCCTTTTTAATGAGTTAGTTTCTTTGTAGTACCTTGCTGTTGAGACTAATGTGTGCCCAACACTGTTCTTAGTGTGCATGTAAACAGAGCCCTATTTTAATCACTGCGGACAGCCCAGTCAGGCCAGTGTACTCTTATGTTCCCGTTTTGCAGATGAGAAAACTTGAGAGACCAAGTAATTTTATGAGGTTTTATAGCTTATAAGTCAAGAGTTTGAGATTTAAACTCTAATAGTCTGGTTTTAGGCCTCATAATCTTAACAGCTGTAACTATATTTGAATGCATGTATATATTTATTCCTAGTCAAACTTAACATTTTTTTAAAATTTCGTATTTTACTTATTCCTGATTATATATTTTTATTGATATTTCCATTTCTTAATAAAATGAAATAAAGAGTTCTTCCTGGCCCTGTCCTCAAGTTAGCTAATGGTGATGATCACTTGTCACACTCATGAGCTAATTTCTCCAACAAACTATAAAGGCATATCAATCATCATTCTAACTATTTTTTATTATTTTTTTAAAGCAGGGTTGCACTTCATTCTTTAAAATAGAATGAGGGTTCCCTATTTTAACTGTTGTATTATCAACTTAGCTTGCTATCCTTCTAAGCCCCAATATTTAGGAAATATCTCTATTTTTTAACAATAAGAAATCCTATACTAGTTAATTAATAAAGTTTATCAAATGCCTGAAGATTCTAGTATTAATTTATCCTCTTAGACATTGTGTTTTAGAAATGTAGACTGAACATCTCCATATGATAAACCATCTCTTGTCTTTTCCTTTTTTTTTTTTTAAATTCAATTTATTTATTTATTTTTAGAGACAGGGTCTTGTTCTGTCACCCAGGCTGGGGGTGCCATGGTGCAATCATAGCTCACTGTAACCTTGAACTCCTGGGCTCAAGTGAACCTCCTGTCTCAGCCTCCTGAGTAGCTGGGACCACAGACGTGCACCACCATGCCTGGCTCATTTGTTTCATTTTTTGTAGAACCAGGTCTTGTTATGTTGTGCAGGCTGGTCTCAAACTCCTGGCCTCAGGCAATCTCCTGTCTCAGCCTCCCAAAGTACTGGGATTATAGGTTTGAGCCACCTCACCTAGTCTATTTCAGTGATTTTTAAACCCCCAAAATATAATGCCTGTTCTCTATAAACATCAGATTTTTATTCTGATGAAGGTTTAACACAGGCATTGTTGATGTTTCTTCAAAAGTTTTCGAAAGATGGTTGAAGATGTTTAGTTGGTTGTTACGCTCACAGGCAGCCCAGCTTCTGAGTCTTCCGGTGGAGGGACGGACCAGGCAGATGAGGCCTCATACTCATGGAACTGTCGTTCAGCAGGGAAGACAGTGAACAAGCGAATGGGTTAGTCAGTGTGACAGTTTCAGAGAATGACAAGTGCTGAGCAAGACAGAAATTGGGTTGATGTGGGGTGATGTAAAGGTGAGGGAGGTTGGTGAAGCGGCTGTTGTGTGCATAGGCCTTCCGGGGGATGCATCTGATAGGAGACTTGAGTGAGGAGCAGAAATGGAAAAAATGCATTTTATGATTTCAAATACACAAAACTAAAACATGCACATGTGTGTGTGGGTATATATGTGTCCTGTACATACATATGATTGATTTATCATTAAAACATGTTCTCTTGATCAGTCAGCTATGCTTTTTCTGTAAGACTTTCATTTTGAAATTGTAATATAAGGGAGACAACTTAATGTGTATTTCCCCTCTATATTTTGCTAGGGTATCAGGTACAAGGTCCTATAATCGGAACATTGACAGAAGCGGATTCACGTATTCATGTCCACACTGTGGAAAGACGTTTCAAAAGCCAAGTCAGTTAACTCGACATATTAGGATACACACAGGTATGAAAAACATTTACTTCTGAACGATTTGTTATGTGGCTTGAGAGAAATGCTCCTCAGTGCCCGTTGGACCTGTGGTGCTGGTCCTGGCTCTTCCACAGCTGCTGGATGATTGCGGTGAAATTACTGAATCTTTCCGTGGTATCATTTCTTCACTTGAAAAATGTGGCTGTTATATCTGCACAGAGTTGTTCTAAATTGTAAATGGAAAAACATGTAGTGCTCCTAGAAAAGTACTCCTGGAGTAGGCTGTCAGTAACCGGGAGTTGATACTGTTGTTACTGTTGATACGGGATTCATTCATTCACTCAGTGAGACTTTGAGTGTCAGTGTGTGGCAGATGCTACACCGGGCTAATCGGGTCTAGATTAACAAAGCAGGTACCGGATCTCCATATCCTTGGTCCTCACCCGAGGTCCTTGTGAGCAGGGAGCAGGATTGCTCTGGATGTGCTGGAAGGTGGAACCCGCAGGGTTTGCTGATACACTGAGTGTGGGTCGTGAGGGGAACTGAGATAAGGATGACTCCCTGGTTTTGGCCTGAACTCCTGGACGGATGGCATGGCCCGGGGAGACTGCAGGTGGAGCCTGTTTGGGAGATGAAGGTCAAGAGTGCAGTTTTGGGTGTGTTGACATTGGGATTTTGAGCAGAGAATTGCAGAGATGAGTCAGGAAGTCTGGGGGGATGTTCTGGCTGAAGGAATAGGTTTAGGGTCTTGAGTTTGGGTAACTTGAATATTTCTTTTTAATCCATAAGATGCTCACACAATATGGAATTATATTTTGATCTTTTTTCTCCCTCTCTAGGTGAAAGGCCATTTAAATGTAGCGAATGTGGGAAAGCTTTTAACCAGAAGGGGGCACTGCAGACGCATATGATCAAGCATACAGGGGAAAAACCCCACGCCTGTGCCTTCTGCCCGGCTGCCTTCTCTCAGAAAGGGAATCTGCAGTCGCACGTGCAGAGGGTTCACTCAGAGGTGAGCAGGGTTCGGCATGCGCGGTAACTCACGGTGTGTGTCAGGTGTCTTGAGTTAACGCGCCAACCTGAGAAATGCTTTTCCATTTTTTAAATATGCAGCTCAAGCTTGTGCTCAGAATATCCTGTTTTAGAAAATATATATGGGAACCTTTTTGATTTATTATATATGGAAGAAATATAAAATACCATCTTTTTATCTTCTTGCTGACAGAATACGTGTTTGAAAATAATCATGATACCTTTGTCAGCTGCAATCCATTATTCTGAATAAGTACTTTTCGTGCTGCTAATACTGCTGGGCCTCTATTTGGCCCCGTTTGACACATTCACATTCTGTGTCAGGGTCCTGGTCTATTAATGTCCTACCATGCCGCATGTTAACTATTTCAACTAAAATGATGTGCACAATTTTCTCTTGTAATTTTCTGTTGTCTACAGATCATACTGATTTATAGCTCCTCTGGAAGTATTTCTGTTTTGCGGGTTAATCTTGGCTTTTACTAATTGTCATGATTTGTTGTCTTATTGTCTAATTATAAAGAAATACTTAACACCAATACTTTTATCATGGATCAATTTATTCTATGAAACTATTTTGCAGAATGAAAACTATTACATTCTTAAAAGTAAATATGTTTCTTTTAATTTTTTCCTTGGTGTAATACCTTAAGTAACATTAAGTGAACTGAGAGTTAATAGCATACTGTTGTCCAAACTTAATAAAAACAAGAAAGAGAAGTTGTCTGTGATCTTAGATAAGCAGAATAATATCTAAAATGAAAAAAGGAATCTAAAATGAAAAAAAAACTCGACATACTTCACGTAGTCTATAAACAGATTCAGAACTCCATTCGCAGTGAGTTAACGTTTTCATTATCTACGATGCAGAGACATTATGACGGGCATGTGAATATCAGTGAGGTGTTGATAATGTGCAGGTAGGTTACCTTTAGATCAGGGAGGGTAAATTTGGGCTGCACAACTCATTTTTGCAGAGTTGCCTCTGAGCAAAGATGATTGACCAGGAATAATTGTGCGTTTGTGCAGCACACAGGTGCACCTCGCTGCAGCCCTGGAACCGCCCTGTGTGACGCTCAGTGCTCCTAAGTTAGAGAACCCCGTCAGGTGCTGGGGATTTTCCTGTCCCTGCCGAGGGGCACTGTGGGCCTTGTGGTGGGACGAAGTGTTTCAGAGAGGGCCCTAAAGATTGGTTTGTACATGTTTATCCAATCCTGTGAGGATCTAAGCCTTAAGTTTGGTTCTTAACGAGGTGCTAGAGATACAATGGAAGTGTTATTCAAGTTTAGCAGGAGCAACCAGTTCTCACGCCTGCCTTCGTAAATGTAACAGTAACTAACTTTGGATTTAAATAATAGCAAAAGAATATTTTTGACGTTTTCTCTGTTTGAGGCTGTTCTTACTCATTTCACTGCTTTCTGTCATCCGTTTCTGGCTGTATCATATTTTTTAAAATTAATCATTGATATGGCATATCAGAATTGGTGATGAAGAGTTTGCACGTTGTGTGCCGTGGCCCCCAAAGCTTATTCAGCGTAATACGTATTTACAGCTGTCTGGCCTCCATTACTGGACACTCTAGGGAACCCTTTAAAAAATTGAGAACATCATATGTTTGACATTTTTCTCAAATTATAACTGAAAAATACGTTTTCTCACTCCCAAACCATTTCTAATTCACAGAAAAGTCTGAATTTTAATTAATCTCATACTGGCAATATTGATTAAAGAGTTGGTTCATTGATCCTGGAACTATCTATTTAAAAAAAAGCAAAGTTGAAGGGTTAGATTACTGCTGTAACTTTGAATGGAATTGTAAATTACGATTTGCCATAATTTAAATATTTTGATATAACAGTGAATTGTATAAAATCATTTTTTTCTTTTTTATTCTCTAAGGTCAAGAATGGTCCTACTTATAATTGTACAGAATGTAGTTGTGTATTTAAAAGTTTAGGCAGCTTAAACACGCATATCAGCAAGATGCACATGGGTGGGCCACAGAATTCAGCAAGTTCTACAGA
>CM052443.1:1720644-1736274 GCA_028533085.1 Varecia variegata | reverse complement strand
GCGGGCATCTGTATTGTTTTCCAGGAGGATGGGTGGCATCCTGCTAAAAATATAATAGAATGTGTATATTATTTTTCAGGTTATTTCTTTCCACCTCATACCTTATTTTTCAAAATGCCTGAACACTGTTCCATTTTGTGGGTGTGTCCTAGTTTGACCAGTCTGCTGTTGATTAAACAAGTGGACATCCAGGTTATATGCCACCTTCTGCTGATGCAAGTGATGCTGTGGGGGTGTCTTTGTGGGCCTGTCATTTCACATGTGTAAATTTATCTGTGGGCACATTTCTAGAAGTGGCAAAGGTTTCAAAGGGTAAATTCTATAAATTTATTTTAAAATAATTTCAGTCTTAACAGAAATGTTTCAAGAACAATACATACCTTTCATTCAGATTCCCCCAAATGTTGTCATTTTACTGTATTTGCTTTTTCTTTTTACTTATTTTTTTCCCCTGAATCTTCTGAGAGTGACTTGCAGATACAGTGCTCCTTTAATGCTGAATACTTCAGTGTGTATTTCCTCAAATCAAGGACATCTTATATAATCATAATAATAATACAATCATCAATATCAGAACATTAAAATTTCCCTAATGCTATTGTCCAGTCTACAGACCTTATTAAGATTTCATTATTTGTGTAAGTAATGTGCTTGGTAACAAAAGAAAGAAAAACTTATACATACCTTTAAAATTTTGATAAATATTTACGATTTCCTTTCATTGAGTTGTGTGGATTTACACTTCCCACAGCAGTGTATTGAAGTGTCTGTTTCCTCACAGCCTTTACAAGAGATTGTCTTCAAAATTTAGGGATCTTTTTTACTCATCTGATAGGTTAGAAAATGCTAACTTGTTGCAGTTTTAATTTGCATTTCTCTTATAAAGAGTAAGGTCGAGAACTTTTCATGTTAAAGAGTAGCTATATTTTTCCATTAGACTAATTCTTGATTTTTAGTGGCCATGATACGTTAAAGATGATAGTATTTTGTGAGCTATATTTGTGGCATACAGTTGACCCTTGAACAACACAGGTTTGAACTGCGTGGTGTTATACATGGATTTTCTTCCCCCACTCCCTTCCTGAGACAGCAAGACCAATGCCTCCTCTTCCTCCTCATCCTCAGCCTCCTCAATGGGAAGACGACAAGGATGGGGACCTGCATGATGATCTACTTCCACTTAACGAATAGTAAATATATTTTCTTTTTCTTATGATTTTCTTTTCTCTGGCTTACCTTACTGTAAGAATACAGTATATAATACATATGACATACAAAATATATGTAATACTAATTGACTGTTATTGGTTGAGGCTTCTGGTCAACAGTTAGGCTATTACTAGTTATGTTTTTGAGGAGTCAGAAGTTATAAGCAGATTTTCAACTGCATGGGGGTTGGCACCTCTAAGCCCCAAGTTATTCAAGGGTCAACTGTACATTCTTTTCTAATTTGTTTGCCTTTTTAAGTAAAAAAACAAACAAACAAACAAAAAACCTTCCAACCCATGGAGCAGCAGGCAAAAGAAACAAAAAAAACTTTTTTAACTGGGAAGAAATGTTTTGTTTTGATATAGCCAAGTTTGTCAATGTTTTATGACTTCTGGGCTTGTGTGATATTTAGACTTCAACATTGACACTATGGAAACATAACTTTTTCTTTTATCTATCACTTTTATAATTTCATGTTTTAAACTAGATCTTTGATTCAATTTTATCTTTTTCAGGTGGCCACCCAGCTGTCCAAACACCATTTATTAAATAAGTCATGTTCTCCCTGCTGACATGTGATGCCGCCTTTATTACACCTCACATTCTCACATTTATATGGGTCTTTTCTGGATTCTGTTCTACTCCACTAGTCTTTCTTTTTATTCATGTGTTCTGGTACCAAAGTTTTTGCTTTCTGGTGTACTTTAATAATAGGAAGCTTAGTCCTCTCTTGATACTCTTTTTTTTTTTAACGTGTATTCTTCACTATTTTCACATATTTATGTTTTAAGACGTACTTTAGAATCTTCTACTAAAGTCCCAAAAACTTTGGTTCTAAAAATCAGTCTTCTTGGTATTTGTATATAAGTGATAAAATAAACCAGGGGGAATTGACATCTTTATAACTTTTAGTCTTTGTGCCAAAGAATAGGTATGCATTTTCATTAATTCATCTTTTCTTTACTTTTTAAAAAATATTAATATTTTAGTATTTTAAATTTTTCTATACTCTGGTTTCTCTTCTGATCGTATAAATCTTTCACCTTATAAAATTTTCTTCTGAGTATTTTTTTTATTAATAGATAGGAAGGGTGTTGATTTTCATGTATTAAAACTTGGGCGAAAGACCTGACACCATAAAAATTCTAGAAGAAAACATAGGAAAAACTCTTCTGGATATTGGCCTAAACAAAGAATTTATGACTAAGACCCCAAAAGCAAATACAACAAAAACAAATACGTGGGACTTAATTAAACTAAAAAGTTTCTGCACAGTGAATGAAATAATCAACAGCGTAAATAGACAACCTACAGAATGGGAGAAAATAATTCACAAACTATACATCTGACAAAGGACTAATACTTAGAATCTATAAGGTACTCAAACAAATCAGCAAGGAAAAAACAGCTCCATCAAAAAGTGGGCAAAAAAGATGAACAGATTCTTTTCAAAAGAAGATAGACAAATGGCCAACAAACATGAAAAAAATGCTCAATATCACTAATTGTCAGGGAAATGCAAATTAAAACCACAGTGAGATACCACTTTACCTGTGTCAGAATGGCCATTATTAAAAAAGACTAAAAACAATAGATGTTGGAGCTAATGTGGTGAAAAGGGAATGCTTATACACTGTTGGTGGGAATGTAAACTAGTACAACCTCTATGGTAAACAACGTGGAGCTTCCTCAAAGAACTAAAAGTAGACCTACCATTCGATCCAGTAACTGCACCACTGGGTATCTACTCAAAGGAAAAGAAGTCATTATATCAAAAAGATACATGCACTCTCATATGTTTATGGCAGCACATATCAGAATTGCAAAGAACCAACCTAAGTGGCCACCTTTCTATACTTTACATTTCTAATTTGTCATGATAAGACCTTTAGGTAACTATGCATGTTTCTGAGTTAATTTTTGCCTCTTAGTTTTAAGCAGTCTTAAGTTTTAGACTTCTTTAAAATAAGCAGTATCACCATGTCTTTCATTTTAAAAACCATTTCCCTTATTTCCTACTTTTTAAAATTCCTGTGGTTCCTGTCTGTTCCTTTCTTTGTCCTTGTTTCTATTCTGCCACTGTTTTTAAAAAATGTTCTTCTTCTTTTTCTTTTTTTAAACCTAACTCCCTTTTGTATGTGAAAAATTATTCTCCTAAAGAATACTATGTTAGGGAAAATGCATCTTTTCCTTTTACAGATTCACTTGCATATATGGAGAATTCCTTCATTTTCTCCTAAGAAAACTGTACAGACACAGTTTAGTAAATTTCAGTTAAAATTTTCTGATGAATTTCATTACCATGGCCAAAATCTTTGATTTCATGTGCATTCTGTACCTGAATTATCTTTTTAATTACTATAGATGTCCATTTAATTTCAGACGCATAAATCTAATCAAAAATTTAAAAAATAAGGTGATTCTGTTGAATTTTACTTGAAATTTTTTATATTTTAGAAATCATTTTACAGTAGTTTCCCCTTATTTGCAGTTTCACTTTTTGAAGTTTTAGTTACCTGAGGTCAGCTGAGGTCTGAATGTTAAATGGAAAATTCCAGAAGTAAACGATTCGTGAGTTTTAAATTGCATGGGCTTCAGTCTGTAGCTGTCTCGCTCCACCCGCCCAGGCGGCGAATCACGCCCTTCCCAGCCCGTCTTCGCTCTATACGCCACACCTTAGTCACTCAGTGGGTCTCGGTTGTCAGAGGTGAGAACATACAGGGCTCGGTACCGCGCACGGTTCCAGGCGTCCTCGGGGGTCTGGGGCGTGTGTGCCGCAGGGGAAGGAGGACTGCTGCACTTCGTATACCTCCATGAATTTCATTAGTAATTTCTCTTCTGTCAGGAATATTCTAAACTTGATTCAACGTTGAATAATCTCTTGAGTTACAAAAGACAATCTTTTGTATTTGATCATGAATTCATATATACTATTTGCCTTCACTGTTTACAAATCCCCTTTTATAGCGCATGAACTTACCATTGCCTAAAGTTCTTTGCATTTGTAGTACTTTTTGTGATATCAGATAGGCTCAATAAATACCTCTTCGAACTTCGTTCCTTCTCTTCATGTTGAGTTAAGCCTGGAGCCATTTGATCTCAGCTGCTTTTATCCTCACCCAGGGCCAGCGGTGCGCTTGGTAGTACCGTGGTGGTCCCTTTTCAGCTGGGGCTCTGGTCTCGGAGGCTGGACCGTTAGGGTCTGGTGCTAGGTTAAGTCGTGGTCCTGGTGGATTCCCGTGGCGGGGATGCCAGCTGTCCCGTGGTGCTCCGTGGGCTCGCCCCGGGCGCGCACGAGTGCCTCTCCTGTCGCGCAGGCTCGGTCCGGGAGGAGAACGGCGTGCGCTGGCACGTGTGCCCCTACTGCACCAAGGAGTTCCGCAAGCCCAGCGACCTGGTGCGCCACATCCGCATCCACACGCACGAGAAGCCCTTCAAGTGCCCGCAGTGTTTCCGCGCCTTCGCCGTCAAGAGCACGCTGACTGCGCACATCAAGACGCACACGGGCATCAAGGCGTTCAAGTGCCAGTACTGCATGAAGAGCTTCTCCACGTCGGGCAGCCTCAAGGTGCACATCCGCCTGCACACAGGTGCGCCGGGGCACCGCGGGCACAGGGCGGGGGCGGAGCTCGAGGTGCGCTTCCCTTGCGGGCCAGGCAGGAGGTATCTGGGTAGAGGACCAAGGTGCGACCTTGACCTTCCTGGCTAACAATGTAACGTGGGGAGGCATTAAACAAGTGACCTTTATGAACGTATATTGCAAAGGGTGCGGAGAGGCGCCTTGTGGGGACCAGACTTGGGCATTAGAGTCAGCGAGCCTGTCTGATGAGGAGACGCAGCTGTGCGGGCTGCAGACTTGCAGGTGTCAGCTGCAGCAGGGAGGGCGTGCACCCGTGGGCCCAGGGGCCGCGTGTACTGAGGCCTTTAGCAGGGAGACCTCAATGCCTGCTTTCCACTCGGATGTTTTTCTAATCAGTGTTACGGCATGAAATCTTCCCTGTTTGGGCTCTAATTTTTTTTAAATAACAACTTTATTGAGATGTAATTCACATATCATAAAATTCATGTTCTTAAAGTGGAGAATTCAGAATTCTGCAATCCACACCACTACTATGATTCTAGAAAATTTTTATCACCCCCAGAAGAAACCCTGTGCTCATTAGTGGTATCTCCCCACATTCCCTCGGGGTTCCCCAGCTGGGCTGACTGTGTGGATGAATATTTGAAAAAGTGAAATTAGTCAATTTTTAAAAAATATGTCTTTCTTTGGAATCTACATTTTCACTTACTGATAAAATAATAAAAGAAGGAAATAGTGTTCAGAAATGGGACACAGTAGTAGAGGGTCATTAAGATATTTATTAGTGTCATCAATATTTACAGTCAATAACAACGACCATTTACTGCTTGTTTACAAAGTGCAAGACACTGCTAAGTGCTATTTAAACATCAGTGTGTATAATCTCAGCAACAAACCTGGAGGTGGGCATTGTTATGTCAATTTAGAGATCACAATTTGAGAGAGAGCAGTTTTATACACTTTAGAATTTTTAAGGACTACTAGTTGTTTGAATATCTGTATTTTTCAATTTAAGGCTTTGTCCTGAAAATAGTAAATGTTCTGGTTTACTTACAGTGCTCTTACTACATGCCTTGACGTCTATAATATGCTTAATATGCACTGTATACAAACAAGAGGAAAAAAGTCTAGTTTATAGTATCTATGAAATTATAAGCAGGGAATAACACATTGAATATTCAAATTAATAATGGAAATACTAACATTTTATGTTGGCATTCACTGTTGAGATTTAATTTCTTGAAATCCAAAATGTGCTTTTATTTTTATTAGGAGTTAGACCTTTTGCGTGTCCTCACTGTGACAAGAAATTTCGAACCTCAGGCCATAGGAAGACTCACATTGCTTCCCACTTCAAACACACGGAATTAAGGAAGATGAGGCACCAGCGTAAACCCGCAAAGGTTCGTGTAGGCAAGACAAATGTTCCAGTGCCTGATATTCCTTTGCAAGAGCCGATTCTCATAACTGACTTAGGTAAGATGGGTTGGAAGGCGTCTTTACGATCTGTTGAGTAATCTTTTCTTTAGTATTTTATGCATTGTAGATGGATTTTAAGGACTGTATACTTAAATAGTCTTAGACATGGTAATAATGAAGTCTTTGTTAAGCCTAGTTTGGCTTTATGGGCTAGTATGTTTCACAGTCAAGATTAAAATCCTAGTTGTGTCTAAACTGCTGCTAAAATTGTGTTCTTGGTTCAGAGAGAAATACATGTAAGTGAAGATAGTCACATACGTGTCCTCATTGAAGGAACACTGCTGCCTGAGTGAGACTGCTGCAGGCGACAAGGGGTTTTTATGTGAGATGCACAGTGCACTTTTGTTGTTTCCGTCTTCGAGTTCCCGTGTGGGGTGTGACAGATTATTATTTGAGCTGCTTTAAACCTACCTGTTTTTAAATTCTTTTTAGGCTCGGTGTTGTTGTAATCAATACAAACTGTGATTTTGTTAACTAGCCAGAATACACTGTTTGCTAGAATCTCTAGAAAAACAATTGTTGTAAGTACTAGAACAAAATGTAGGAAACCTCATTGTTTTAGTACATTTGAGCTGCTGTAACAAAAATATCATAAACTGGGTAGCTTATAAATAATAGAAATTTATTTTTCACAGTTCTGGAGGCTGGGAAATCTCAGAATAGGGTGTGGGCAGATTCAGTGTCTGGGAGGACTGTCTTCCTCATAGATGGTGCTGTCTGGCTGTGTCCTCGCAGGGCCAAAGGAAGGGGGTGGGCCGCTCCCAGCGGCCTCTTTGATGAGGGCACTAATCCCGCTTGTGCCCTCACAGCCTGTCTACCTCCCAAAGGCTGTACCTCCTATTACTCTCACATTGGGAATTAGGGTTCAACCTAGGAATCTGGGGGGACGCAAGCATTCAGATCACAGCATCCATTAAATGCTATGTGCAAACTTATATTTTTATGCAATTTCTCTATTTTATCATCTTCCTAGGCAAGATAATCCAGTCTATAAGCAAAACTAATACTAAACAAAATATAATTCAGTGTAAATGAAGGTTAAACAGTATACAGAGTTTTTTAAATTTTTTTATTTTTAATTATTGTGGGTACATAATAGTTATACATATTTATAGGGTACATGTGATGTTTTGATACAGGCATACAATGTGAATTAATCAAATCAGGGTAATGGGTTATTCGTCACCTCTGGCATTTATCATTTCTTTGTGTTAGGAACATTCCAATTCAATTCTTTTAGTTATTTTAAGGTACACCCTAATTTATTGTTGATTATAGTCACTTTGTTATGCTATCAAATATTGTCCATTCTATCTACTATATTTTTGCACCCAGCAACCATCCCCACTTTATCCCTCCCTCCCCACTACCCTTCCCAGCATCTGGTAACTATCATTCTACTGTCTCCATGAGATCAGTTGTTTTAATATTTAGCTCCCACATATGAGTTAAAACACATGAGATTTGTCTTTCTGTGCTTGGCTTATTTTACTTAATATTCTCTAGTTCCATCCATGTCATTGCAAATGGCAGGATTTCTTTCTTTTTTGTAGCTATATAATATTCCATTGTATGTATGTACCACGCTTTCTTTATCCATTCATCCATTGATAGACACTTAGGTTGATTCCAGATCTTGGCTATTGTGAATAGTGCTGCAATAAACATGGGAGTGCAGATATCTTTTTTTTTTTTTTTGAGACAGAGTCTCACTCTGTTGCCTGGGCTACAGTGAGTGCCGTGGCGTCCTCCTAGCTCACAGCAACCTCAAACTCCTGGGCTCAAGCAATCCTACTGCCTCAGCCTCCTGAGTAGCTAGAACTACAGGCATGCGCCACTATGCCCAGCTAATTTTTTTCTATATATTTTTAGTTGGCCAGATAATTTCTTTCTACTTTTTAGTGGAGATGGGGGTCTCGCTCTTGCTCAGGCTGGTCTCGAACTCCTGAGCTCAAACGACCCGCCCGCCTCGGCCTCCCAAGTGCTAGGATTACAGGCGTGAGCCACCACGCCCGGCCCAGATATCTTTTTGATATACTGAATTCCCTTCTTTTGGATGTATACCTAGCAGTGGGATTGCTGAGTCATATGGTGGTTGTATTTTCAGGTTTTTTGAGGAATCTCCATCCTGTTTCCCATGGTGGCTATACTTATTTCTTGCTTTCTTCCTCAGATTGTTTGCTGTTGGCATATAGAAATGCTACTAATTTTTATATGTTGATGTTGTATCCTGAAACCTTACTGCATTTATCAGTTTTAATAATTTTGTGTGAAATCTTTAGGTTTCTTTAGATATAAAATCATAGCATCTGTAAATAAGGATAATTTGACTTCTTCCTTTCCAATTCGGATGCCCTTTTTTCTTTCTGTTGTCTGTTGCTCTAGCTAGAACTTACAGTACTGTGTTCAGTCACAGTGGTGAGAGCAGGCATCCTTGTCTTGTTCCAGATACCGGAGCAGAGGCTTTCAGTTTTTCTCCATTCAGTATGATACTAGCTTAGGTCTGTCCTAAATGGCTTTTACTGTGTTGAGGTAAGTTCCTTATATATCCAGTTTTTTAAGAGTTTTTATCATGAAGGGATGTTGAATTTTATCAGATGCTTTTTCAGCATCAATTGAAATGATCATAAAAATTTTTGTTCTTCATTCTGTTGGTATGTGTCACATTGATTGATTTGCATATATTGAACCATCCTGGCATCCCTGAAATGAATCCCACTTGATCATGATGAATAATTTTTTTTAATATGTTGTTGAGTTCAATTTGCTATTTTGTTGAGGATTTTTGCACCTATGTGTATCAGGGATATTGGCCTGTAGTTTTCTTTTTTTGTTGTGTCTTTGGCTTGGATATCAGGATGATACCGGCCTTGTACAATGTGTTTGGGAGTATTCTCTCCTCCCCGATGTTTTGGAGTAGTTTAAGTAGGGTTGGTATTAATTCTTCTTTGAATGCTTAGCTGTCAGGTCCTGGACTTTTCCTTGGTGGGAGACTTTTCATTCCTGCTTGTATCTTGTAACTTGTTATCGATTTGTTCAGGTTTTGGATTTCTCCTTGGTTCAGTCTTAGTAGGTGCAGGTTGCATGGGTGTAGGAATTTATCCATTTCTTCTAGGTTTTCCAATTTATTGGCATGTAGTTGCTCATAGTACTTTGGGTTTCTGCAGTATCAGTTGCAATGTCTCCTTTTCCATCTCTGATTTTCTTTATTCGACCCTTCTTTCTTTTCCTTAGTCTGACTAAAGGTATGTCAATTTTGTTTATCTTTTCGAGAAACCAACTTTTTGTTTCATTGTTCTTTTGTATTTTTTTGTTTTAATATCATTTATTTCTGCTCTGAGCTTTATTATTCTACTGATTTTGGGTTTGTTTTGCTCTTGTTTTTCTAGTTCTTTGAGATGCATTGGTAGGTTGTTCATTTGAAGCTTTTCTGCATTTTTGATGTAGGCACTTATTGCCATAAACTTTCCTTCTATTACTGTTTTTGCTGTATCCAGTAGGTTTTGATATATGGTGTTTTCATTTGTTTGGATAAAGTTTTAAATTTTCTTCTTAATCTCTTCATTGACCCACTGATTGTTTAGGAGCATGTTGTTTAATTTCCATGTGTTTGTATAGTTTCCAATTTTCCTCTTTTTATTGATTTCTCATTGTATTCCATTGTGATCAGAGAAAATACTTGATCTCGACTAACACATCAGGATTTTACTCTTCTGGGTAAAGCAGTTGGCTTGTGACGTTCAGTTTTATGAGTAGCATTGACAGGGAATTATTCCCTGTTCTTTTTTTTTGTTTGTTTGTAGGTCTTATCCAGCCCATTCCAAGAAACCAGTTTTTCCAAAGTTATTTTAATAATAATTTTGTAAATGAAGCAGATAGACCGTACAAGTGTTTTTATTGTCATCGTGCATATAAAAAATCCTGCCACCTTAAACAACACATCAGGTAAGGTAACAGATTCAGAGATGGAAATTTAGTAGGATAACAGTGATTTAGTGATCTGGTGACTTCTAGAAGTATTTAGGATTGTCGTGTTAGCTTTTGGTATTGAAAATGTCATATTTGACTCTAAAATATTTATTGATAATTGATATTTTTATTCTTTAGTATCTTGACTGAAGTATTTTACTCAGAAATTGCCACTGAATTTTATTTATATGCCCATTATATTTCAGTGTTTGCAATTTCCAGGAAATATCAAAGAAACATTTGGTTTATTTCTTTAGAATTATGTTTACATTTTTCAGGTGTATTCCTCTGAGTTTAGATTAATTTTTGGTGCAGTTGTGAAAAGAAAGTAGAAACTTATTCATGGGAGACAGTGTAATGTCATGAACGAGTGTCAAACTCGGGTTCTAATTTTATCTCTTCAGGCAAGTCACTTAACCCGTCTGTCTCTGGTGTCCTCTCCCATGAAATGTAGAGAGCTGTGTCTTTGCTGCTTAGCTTAAAAAATGTGATGAACAAGTGAAATACAAAACATGTTTCAAGTTGTAAAGCATTATAAAAGTGTAAGAAACTTATTCATTAAAATTTTATTTTTTTAGGTCACATACAGGTGAAAAGCCTTTTAAATGTTCTCAATGTGGGAGAGGCTTTGTTTCTGCAGGAGTGCTCAAAGCACACGTCCGAACGCACACGGGACTCAAGTCTTACAAGTGTCTGATCTGTAACGGAGCGTTCACTACCGGTGGTAGCTTAAGGCGACACATGGGTATACATAATGACCTTCGTCCCTACATGTGTCCCTATTGCCAAAAAACATTTAAGACCTCACTGAATTGCAAAAAGCACATGAAAACCCATAGGTAGGTATAATTCTGATGGTTACTTTTTGTAATCTCTATAATTCCTAGATCACAATGAGGAATGTTTTTAGGAAAAATGATCTTTGCTTCTTACATTATTATTTCTGCTTGTAGTATATGGGCTAAAGAAACTGAAGTATCAGTGTCTAAGGATCTGATGAGACCCATAGACTAAAGCATTAACATTTATGTTCTAAATTTAATATTGAAGGAGTTTATATTGGGCTAAATGCTTTTGTAAGCTCTCTTTTAAAGTTGATAATTAGATGAAATGCTAGATTATGTCTAGTACAATCCGTTAGTGAAGGTTTCAAAAAAGAGAATCTTAATTGACTCTTTGATTTCTAGGTATATTATCAGTGACTCTGCATGGTGATTATTCTACATTGTTTATTGGAAAAGAACATTTGTTTTAGATATTCCATCATTCAATCTCACTTACATTTTTACTTAATTGGAAGGGTAGCTCATCTCCAAACAGAGGGAATCCGAGAGAGTCGTTTCTGACTAGAGCTGGGCCCACTGAGCGAGTATTCCTGGGAAGCCACAGCACATCCTAGGAGGTTGGGAAGTAAGAGTCAGTAGCCTATCACGGAAGAATGTTAAACCTGCCGCCCCAGAACATTGGCTTCTGGACAGTGTTTTAACTCAGATTTGTCTGCCCAGATGTTCCCTACAAAACAAAACACCAAGTATCAGAATAAGTTATTTGCTATAGATGGTTTTTTTGGGGGGGACATTATCAATCTGGTGCCTAAGCACACTTGACAGAAGAGACGTCTTTGATTTTGCCACTGTTGACTACTCTGCCCAGAAGCTGTGTGAGGCCATCTGGAAACCATGATACTGCAGGTGTTACATGGTGGCTCCTGTCATTTATGCATCCCGCTATACTGCACTGTATGGAGGAAGTGCTGTGCTGTGCAGGTGTCTGGGAACGGAGGGGTCCATGGGTGCATAGATGCTCTGGATGCCGTATCTCTGCTTGCTATAGCGGCATGATGGGCCCCCAGTTGGCCTACCATGCTAGGAGGATGGAGCCTGGGGACTGGCTTGCTCAGGGGCCTGTTAAATCTATTTCTCCCTGTCAGGAAGCCAGGCCTTTACCATGTGTTTTTTGTGGCAGTGTTGGGAGTTTGGGCATTACACCCTTGTTTATGGACCCAATGGCCAGTGGTATAATGGCTGGGTCACCTTTATTAAGTGGAGTATTGTTGGGCGTTATTTGTCATGGGTTACACTGAGGGACATATACAGGGGGTTAATGTCAGACTTTGAGGTGACAATCAAAAGACTGATCTGCCTGTCGCACTGCAGAGCTGGGCTGCTTTTCTCTTATAGACTGTGTGCACTTCGAATCTTCCTGCAAGGAGGGGTAGACCCAGCGTTCATCCCTTGGTTTGAAGTGTTGGGAATTCCCCTAATACCACATACACTTACATCAAAGAGAGGTATAAAAGTTACTGTAGTAAAATTTCATGGAAAAAGCAAACAAGCAAGCGAGCAGAAAACAGGCCTCCGCCAGTTACCACGTGAGACGCGTCTTCCGGGGAGGGTGGCAGTGCGAGGCGGCTGCCAGGCGTCGCCCCCCTCTCTGTGACCCATGCTCGGGTGTGATAGTCAGGCCAGTCTTTGAAGCCACTGCCTCACTCAGTGCAATTCTGTTTCTGAATACTTGAGCTCATCGCAGAATTTGAATTGGGAGAGTGTCATTTTTAAACATGTGGCATCTTTTTAATGTTTTAGAACTTAAAAAAATTCTGATTTGTGTTGTCCTCCACCCTCAAGTTGTCTTCGCGTGCAGTAGCCTGTGAAAGCACTTGAGCTAGGACAGCAGGAGTTTTCTTTCATTATTCATAGTGTTTCATTTTTACCTGGATTGCCGTCATGTCTTCAAAATGAAATAAGAATAGAAAATGTTGTTTAGTAAATTAAAACTTTCACAGTAGTATCCCATGTAAGTAGCTGTCAATAGCATCTAATCTTATGAATTGTTGTTGATGTTCCTGAAGATACGAACTTGCCCAGCAGCTCCAGCAGCATCAGGACGCGGCCTCGATAGACGACAGCACCGTGGACCAGCAGAGCATGCAGGTCTCCACTCAGATGCAGGTGGAGATTGAGAGCGGGGAGCTGCCGCAGCCCGCAGAGGTGGTCGCAGCCAACCCCGAGGCCATGCTGGACCTGGAGCCGCAGCACGTGGTAGGCACGGAGGAGGCAGGGCTTGGTCAGCAGCTGACAGACCAGCCTCTGGACCCAGACGAAGGTGAATGTTTCAGGATGCTGGGTTTTGAGGATGATGCCACAGAGTTTGGCAGCCCTTCACCTCACGGCAGTCCATGTTGCTCTCTCGTCCTGACTTTCCACGTCACAGTATGTGACTGCATAGTATGTGCTCCTACATTGTGCTGTGTAGTATGTGTGTGTGCGTGTCTGAGATATTGAATATTTTATATATCATCCCGTGTACTCTTTTGTGTGATTAAAATTTTTTTAACAAATAATAATTGTACATATTCATGGGGTACATAGTGATGTTTCGATACGTATGATGTTTAGTGATCAGATCAGGGTAATTAGCATATCCATCATCGCAAACATTTATCATGTCTTTGTGCTAAGAACATTCAATATCCTTCTAGCTGTTTGGAACTATATATTGTTGTTAACTATAGTCATCCTACAGTGGTATAGAACAGTACTTTTGTATCTTTTAATAAATCTCTCCCTATCCCCCCTTCCCTCTGCTCTTCCCAGCCTCTATATCCTCTGTTCTACCTTGTACTGCTGTGCGATCAATTTCATTTTTAGCTTCCATGTATGAGTGAGAACATGGGGTGTTTTCCTTTCTGTTCCTTGCTTATTTCACTTAACATGATGTCCTTCAGTTCCATCCATGTTGCTGAGAACGACATGATTTCATTCTTTTCTATGAGCTGCAGTAAACCTGGGGGTGCGGATATCTCTTTGGTGTAGATTTCCTTTGCTTTGAATAAATGCCCAGTAGTGGGGTTGCTGGGTCATATGGTAGTTCTGTTTGTAGTTCTTTGAAGAATCTCCATACTGTTCTGCTTAGTGGCTGTACTAGTTTGCATTCCCACCAAATGTGGGTCAGAGTTCCCTTTTGTCCGTGTTTGTTGTTTTTTTGTCTTTTTGATAATGGCTATCCTGGGGTGAGATGATACCTCACTGTGGTTTTGACTTACATTTCCCTGATGATTAGTGATGTTGAACATTTTTTTCATATATTTCTTGGCCATTTATATGTTGTCTTTTGCAAAATGTCTGTTCAGATCATTTGCCTGTATTTCTTGCCCATATTTTAAAAGGATTGCTTGTTTTTCTGCTATTGAGATATTTGAGTTCCTTGTATATTCTGGATATTAATCTCTTGATGGATGAGTACTTTGCAGATATTTTCTCTGATTCTGTAAGTTGTCTTTTCACTCTGTTGATTGTTTCCTTTGGTGTGTAGAAGCCTTTAAGTTTGGTATAATACCATTTGTCTGTTTTTGCTTCTGTTGCCTGTGCTTTTGAGGTCTTATTCATAATATCTTTGCCAAGACCAATGTCCTAAAGTGTTTTCCCTATGTTTTGTTGTAGTTTTATTGTTTATTGTTTTGGGTCTTAGATTTGAGTCTTTAAAACATTTTGATTAAAATCTACTAAATCCACTTTGATTTACATCGGCAAAATCTACTGTCCATATTTTGGTGTAAGTGCTTCAATGTTTTTCCCATGTAAATGTGCAGGTGTGTGTGTGCGCACGCACGCATGAATGTTTCATATGCATGTAGGATTATAGAAATAGGATCTTTCTGTGCAGACATTTTTATAACCTACTTTTATTCCTTAATACATTGTGAACATCTTTCCTTTCATGTGTCCATCTGTATAGTCATTAGTGTTCTGTCACACTCTGAGTGTAGAATCACAGACTAATGCAGGTCAGCGTATGTTTGTTACGGGTCTGCAGTGGGACCAGGCTCCTGGGCCAGAACACAAAGCGCACGTTGCTTCCTTCGTCAGCGAAGTCTGACGGAACGAACACCGGCCTGACCGCAGGCCCTGTGCGCAGTGATGCGCCGCGTGCGCCTGGCACAGGCTTCTTGGGCAGGCCTGTCCACAGTTTGTTGACCAGTTTACTGTTTCGTTTTATGGATGTCCCCCAAATTTTTTAGTTTATGGGCAGGATTGTGTATTTTTTATGTCCTATGAAGCCTGAAACAACGCACACCAAAAAGATTCTAAATGGTTATTGAATATGATTGCACTGTGGAATATGACTTTGTGAGACAATGTCTAAGCTTGAGGACAAACTGTAAAGACTTTAAGTTATGATATTTTGAAAACACAAAGATAATGCTTTAGCCATATTATAATTATAATTCAACACAATTATAATTTAACTATATGATAATTAAATTATATTATGATTCTAATATATGATATTATAATTTTATATATATCTATATATCTCCTTCCTATTGTTTTTCCAAAATAAGGAGGCTGATTTTTGAAAGCTCACTGGCATGTCCTTTTGGGCAGCTGGTA
>CM052443.1:1684231-1720144 GCA_028533085.1 Varecia variegata | reverse complement strand
ACAGGCGTGAGCCACCGCGCCCGGCCTCTCTACCATCTTAAACATAGCTCAGTTGGGCCACTCATTTTAACTTTACGTGCATACCTTTTTAGTTTTAATTTACTTGTTTTGTTAAAACTTAAGTTTTTTATTAGGATTTTAATGCCTTTTCCTTTGTTTTGTTTAGACATATGTATGGAGGAAGAGGAGGAAAATTCTGACAGAAACGCATCAAGGAAGTCTCGTCCTGAGGTCATCACTTTCACAGAGGAAGAGACGGCCCAACTAGCCAAAATTCGGCCCCAGGAAAGCGCTACGGTGTCTGAGAAGGTCCTGGTACAGTCGGCGGCGGAGAAGGACCGCATCAGCGAGATGCGGGACAAGCAGGCGGAGCTGCAGGACGAGCCCAAGCACGCCAACTGCTGCACCTACTGCCCCAAGAGCTTCAAGAAGCCCAGCGACCTGGTGAGGTGAGGCGCGGCCGGTGCTCCTCGGGTCTGCCCAGAGGTGTCAGAGCACACGCGTGGGCTCTCGGGTAATCTCCGCTGCAGGGTGGCAGGTGGTTCTGAACCTGCTCTATTGCACGAACATGCCAGACTTACTTCCCCAGAGCCGTACTGATGAACGTTGAATTTCGGTGTTTGATGAACTACTACTGTGCATCTTGGAGGGCCTGGTGGCCCAGGCTGGTGGGGTCTGGCAAAGGGCCACCAGAGGGTTGGAAGCTCACGTCCTTCAGAGGCTCTGAGCGCACGTTTTCAGACCATCCTGCTAACAGGATGCCGGGAAACGATGTCTGTGATTCTGACGTACCCTTCTTTGATTCTGAGTATGGTTGGACACCGTCTCGCATATCTTTTAGCTGTTGCTATTTCTTCTCTCAACTATGTATTACCCATTTTTCTACCCTGATATTAGTTGTCTTCCTGCTGATTTGTAAAAGCTCTTTGGTTTTGAAGAAAATCGGTCCTGTTTTTGTCTTGCAAATATTTTTATTCTTAGTTTATTCTTATTCTTATTCGGATTTGTTTGTGATGTTTTTTGTATAGAATGAAGCCTTAAGTTTTTATTTGGCCAAATTTAATCAGAACATACTAACAATTTTTATTTAAATGGTTAGTTATAAATTTCAAATCACGAACTTGTTTGTAAATGTGTATATAATTAAAAAGAAAAACACCTAATCACAAGTGTTTCTGGGCTATATAGGCACGTTCGAATCCACACTGGAGAAAAGCCGTACAAATGTGACGAGTGTGGGAAGAGTTTCACGGTCAAATCCACGCTCGACTGCCACGTGAAGACTCACACAGGTGAGGGACACATAATTGCATTGTTGGTAGATGCCTTGTAATAGCATTTTATATTTTTTCTTCCTTTATATTTTGTACACATAAATATATTCAAAATTATAGAAAGTTTAAAAATCAGGAACCATGAAGAAATGGATATAAAACTGTTTTATTCCTGAAATAAGGAAAATTGTCTAAATGACACTCAGAAAAAAGGGCTGGGCGTGGCGGCGCACGTCTGTAATCCTAGCACTCTGGGAGGCTGAGGCAGGAGGATCACTCAAGGTCAGGAGTTTGAGACCAGCCTGAGCAAGAGCGAGACCCCGTCTCTACTAAAAATAGAAACAAATTAGCCAAACAACTAAAAATAGAAAAAATTAGCCGGGCATGGTGTTGTGTGCCTGTAGTCCCATGGCGTCAAGAAAAAGCTCGAACTCCTGAGCTTAAGCAATCCTCCCGCCTTGGCCTCCCAGAGTGCTAGGATTACAGGCGTGAGCCACTGCACCCGACTGAAGCCCTGTGTTTCTTTTCTGACAGGTTAATATTTGGAACTAAATACATAGATATGTGGACTTATTTAATATCCCTCCTGTGTACAGTTTTAGGTTGCTTCATTAGGTCCCTGTATCTGTCCGTCTTGTGTAACGCTGTGAGTTCGCGCAGGGTGAGAGGGGGCCCAGCCTTCCTTACCTTTGCACCCCCAGGTCTAGAGTGTTGATCACACAGTGGGTGCCCCGTTACATTCAGGACAGCCCGGCACGCGCTGCTTGCTCATCTGCTTGCTGTGGTAGTTCAGCACAGGCCACGTGGAGAAGGAATGGAAAGAAAAGGCTCCACAAAAGTGTCCTTCGGAGCTTCTTTCTTTATTCTGAAATGATGGTGTGATTTGATGCCCCCAGAGCAGTTTCAGGACAACAGGTGTCACTAGTCCTCTTGTGGATCCTGGTGCGTGCCGTCTCTCGTAAAAACCAGCATTGTTGCTGGGCAGGTAGAGGAAAAAACGAAAACCAGGAAGTTTTCTACTCCCAGAGGCTCTTGCAGGGCAGAGTCATTCCCAGTGACACTCGGCCGCTTCGTGGCCTTTGTCATACCCGGCGATCATGGGGAAAGCATCTTAGGGACGGGGTACATGATGCCAACACACGGCTCTTTGACCTGAAAGGGGGTTTCGTTTCCACATTCTGCACGTGTGCGGCCTGTGCTGTGTTTTGGTTGCCCCGTGTGGCAGAACAATGGAGAGATGCCGCGGTGTCACCGTGCCCTTGGTGGGATCAGAGAGGAGCCGCAGCAGGGCAGCGCTGGGCTGGGGTCCACCCAGCCCTGGTTCTGACGCGTGTGAACCGAGTGCTGCAGCCAAGGTTCGGCAGAGCACGGTGGCTGAGAGACAGCACGGGCCTCGGGCTGTGAGAATACCAGATCCAAGCTGTGAGCAGTGCGCTGTTGATTGCCACAGCAGCCGCCTGCCACGTGATGATCTCACAGGTGAGACGCTGCTCACAGCACTGCACCCCCGGTCCCACACACTTCCGTCCACGTCGGCCAGCCGGCCGCGGGTGGGGTACCGCTGTCCCCGCCTCTGTTGATTCTCGGCTGGCCTTTCCACAGGGCAGAAGCTCTTCAGCTGTCACGTCTGCAGCAACGCGTTCTCCACCAAGGGAAGCCTGAAAGTGCACATGCGTTTGCACACGGGAGCCAAGCCTTTCAAGTGCCCACACTGTGAGCTGCGTTTCCGCACTTCCGGGCGAAGGAAGACGCACATGCAGTTCCACTACAAACCAGACCCGAAGAAAGCCAGGAAGCCTGTGACTCGAAGTTCTCCCGAAGGGCTGCAGCCCGTGAACCTCCTCAGCCCCCCTCCCTCCGACCCCAGCGTGTTCATCATGAACAACTCTGTCCTGACCGGACAGTTTGATCAAAATTTGCTGCAGCAAGGGCTGGTGGGCCAGGCTATTCTCCCTGCCTCCGTGTCAGGTACATCCTGAGTCTGGGGAGGGGCAGGGTGACTGTACGACACGCGTCATGTTGTCTGTTCCCGTAACGGAGGCAACAGCGCTTCCGGCAACAGGCAGTGGGAAGGCGGAAACTTCGTCTTTCAGACGTAGCTGCCTCCGTCTCCCATTCTGTCTTCTGTGACGTCTGCTTTTTAACACCCACCACTTTCTTTAGCTTTTGTTTCTAATGGGTTTAAACTTGGTTTTTCTCCCTTGGCGGTCCCATAAATTTAGTGGTGAGGTATGTGATTTACACATACTCATTAACATTGTTTTAATGTAGTGGAGTTATCCGGTTGTTCTTGGTCCCGTGGTGCTTGGAAAGTGTTCCGTTTTGGTCAGGGGGTTGTTTGTGTACTTGGGAGCATGTGCATCCGTTGTGCGGGTGAACAGACGTCCCCTGTGCCTTCTCTGTTTCTGTCCCTTGTGGCTTGATTGCAGCCTGACTGAAATTAGTTGTTGTCGTTCTAAACCTTGGACTAATCAATGGGATCTCTTTTCTGATATGTTTAAAATGAGTAATACTATTTCACAGAGTTTTATTTTGTGATGCTTAAATTACATAATGTATGTGTGTGGTATAAAGTAAATATTAGTATTTCTTAACAAGAGCATATTGATATGATACGTAGAACTTACATATTTAGAAATCCCTGGCCGGGCGCGGTGGCTCACGCCTGTAATCCCAGCACTCTGGGAGGCTGAGGCAGGTGGATTGCCCGAGGTCAGGAGTTCGAGACCAGCCTGAGCAAGAGCGAGACCCCATCTCTACTAAAAATAGAAAGAAATGATCTGGACAACTAAAAATATATATAGAAAAAATTAGCCGGGCATGGTGGTGCATGCCTGTAGTCCCAGCTACTCAGGAGGCTGAGGCAGTAGGATCGCTTAAGCCCAGGAGTTTGAGGTTGCTGTGAGCTAGGCTGACACCACGGCACTCACTCTAGCCCGGGCAACAAAGCGAGACTTTGTCTCAAAAAAAAAAAAAAAAAAAAAAAGAAATCCCTATGGAAATAATGAATTCCTTTAGTTTCGGGAAGCATATATGATATTTGGTCATTCCCTGTCTCTTTCTCTGGCCAGCGGGGGGTGACCTGACGGTGTCCCTGACAGATGGGAGCCTGGCCACCCTGGAGGGCATCCAGTTGCAGCTGGCCGCCAACCTGGTGGGGCCGAACGTTCAGATCTCTGGGATCGACGCCTCCAGCATCAATAACATCACCTTGCAGGTACGACTCGTACCGTGTTCTCTGTGCTGTCGTGGTGTCTCAGACGCCAGCAGCATGGCGTTTTCATGCAGTGTGTGTGTTGCTTCCCAGATCGACCCGAGCATCCTGCAGCAGACGCTGCAGCAGGGCGGCGTGCTGGCGCAGCAGCTCACGGGCGAGTCCAGCGCGGCCCCGCAGAACAGCGCTCTCCAGACGCCCGACGCCACGGTCCCCGCCAGCGTGGTCATTCAGCCCCTCTCAGGCCTGTCCTTACAGCCCGCGGTGACGTCTGCCAATCTGACCATAGGCCCTCTGTCCGAGCAGGAGTCCGTGCTGGCCAGCAGCAGCAGTGGTGAGAGCCTTTCCCTCTCGCTGGTTCCACAGCTGGAGTTTCAGTTTCCTGCCTAGAGTTACGTCATTGATGTTAGGACTTTCCGATGTCACTTTCTTCTCTTTGGAAAGCTCACCAAATAAATGTCCTTAGATTAAAAAAAGCCTTTGTTAGGATTAGTGATGCTTATTCAATACCTGCACATAGATTGCTACATTCATGTGATTATTCTTTTCACACTGGCTTCCCGTCTCATCACAGGCCTTCTTACTGTCTAGATGAGGGAATTAGAGGTGACTGATACTTTATTCTGAGGTGTTCTCTTTTTGCCATAACATCTTAACTGAAGTATTTTTAACATAAAAAGGGAGAAAAATGTTTTTTTATAACTGACCTTGTTTTGCTTTGTAATGATGATCAGGGCCCCAAGACCTCACTCAAGTGATGGCTCCGCAGGGTCTGGTGCCCCCCTCCAGCGGGCCCCACGAGATCACCCTGACCATCAACAACTCGAGCCTCAGCCAGGTCCTGGCTGCCGGACCCTCCGCCGCGGCGTCATCGGGGTCTCCGCAGGAGATCACCCTGACTATCTCTGGTTAGTAAGTTAACGCTCTAAACATCCTTTGACCTGCAACTGCAGTCCTGTGTATCTCACTGGTATCTCTTTTTCCATGACACTCAGCTTTGCACGAAGGCAGTGCTCAGTAAGTATTTGTAATTTACATGAGAAGTTCAAGTTTAGTGAAAATGACGTGTTAAAATTCAAATCTAATACCAGAAATTAAAAATTAAACTTTCTCATGTCACTCATTCCAGTTTGAGTCAAATTAATTAATTAATTTTTAGAGAGTAAGTTATTTTTGTCACATTTTTTGTTTAGCAAAGAGCAGAAAACGTAGCTTCGTGATTGTTACTCATGCACCATTAAACTAAAGCAGACTCCTTGGTAAAACCATACACTACGATGCCACAGCTACCTGCGGTACTCCCTTCTCTGATGTCTTCAGGATTCTGTTCAGATTAGGTAGAGACATTTAAAATATGGTAGAACATTGAAAAGTAAATAAACAGAAAACGGCATTTGGCAGTAAAATTGGCAAACTACTCCTGCGCGTCAGCCACCAAGCTAGCTTTCTCCCTGTCCCGGGCTGTGATGTTCACAGTCAGATTTTCCTCCACATTTACCTTCCTCGCTCCTTGTGCCTCGCTGGTTCTCATCACATGCTCTTCTCTAAGTGAGCCAGGGGCATGTTCTCCCGGTGTGCTTTGCCCACGTGATGCTTAGCTATGAGCTTGTCATGTTAACTTGAGCCATTTTTCAATTTAACAGCTATTTTCCTAGCCCTTACTATGTGCCAGGCATTATTCTAGTAACCTTTACAAATACTAACTCATTTAATATTAATTCATTTAAGCCTCCTAACTACCTTATGAGGTTGTTAAGGAAAACATTTTGCTGGAGGTCAAAATAACCGTCGTGGAAATACAGTGGGGAGCTCCCCACGTCCCCTGGAAACCACCTAAGAATGGCAGGCTCTGCCGTGAGATGTATCAGAGTAGTATTTCTGTTGTTTCAGTGAGATTTCTGTAGAAATTAATTTTGGAATTGAAAGAAAAGGTATTTAGAAGAAAACCCAAACCTTTCTTTTTCAGGAGGGTGTCTTTTTATGTCTTTTAATATGTGAGAAATTTGAGAAACTATCTTTATACGGAGCTTTGCTTTTGAATGACATGCAGTGATTTTTACGTGCTGTTAGTGGAAATTAATATTGAATTTTATGTAATTCAGTAACCTTCTTCCTTTCATTATATGTGTATCTGGATTGTAGTGTCGAAAATACAGAAGAGTTATTTTAAGACAGCTATTGTGTTGATAAAGTTGACGTTATTTTTGAGTGCCATTGACGTACGAGGCATTGTGGCGTGTCTTGCTGAAGACGTGTAGCCCACGGCTCTTGCCTGTTGCTCAGAAAATGTGTTGCGCAGCTTGTGGACCGTGCTGCCGTTTCTCCTGTTTTCCTGTCTTTGGGCATTTGGTTATCTTATTACTTACTAGTATATTTGAAAGTATATGTGATTATAGCTGTAATTTTTAAAAATTTTGACTTCAGGGTTTCTTGTGTTCTTCTCATTATGATGGATAATGAGAATTGGCTGTAGTGGATCCTAAGTCAAACTCTCCTAATCCCATTCTGAAAGGGGTATGGAAAGCATTTAATTTATGGTCACCTGTTGAAAGCATCTAGATAGTCTACAGAAATTTTCAGTTATTTTGTGGGATATTCTTTTTCCATTAATGCATAGAGTTCTAAATGCTTATAAACACTAGAAAATGCAAATATTCAGTGAAGTTTTGCAGACTTTTGGCGGTTCGTGAGTCCTGCATTTGGAGAAAAATAATTAAATATTGGGTAAAAAGCAAGGACAGTCCTTTGCCTCCCTGAATCATCTTGTATAAATACAATAAAAGCCCTCTTCCCTGATGTTTTCAGCCCAGTTTTAATAAAAAAACTTCGTAAAATAGGGAATCGAGAAGTGACACCGACATACTTTGAACATCCATCTGTGGATCTTTCGAATGTGGGTCTGCTCTGCTGATAAGACATTTTCCACGTTTTCTTTTTTCCTGTACACACGCCCGAGACGCACAGTCTCGTTCCCTATTTTTGTGTCTTTAGAGCGGCATGAGAATGTAGGTAATTATCAAGCAGCCTCAGTGAAGCATCCTTCTGTCTATTGATGCTTTTTTCCCTCTGCTTTTGTACGGTTGTCTTGCTTACCCTGATCTGACAGCAGAGTTTTGAAAGCATCTTGTCTTTATCATGTCTTTCCAAAGCATTCAGTTTGGTTTCCATTGGAACTTTGACAGTTTTTATTCTCGTATTCGTTTCTCGTTTCCGTACTATTTGATTACATCATATGCTTGCAGCCGCTAATGAAGCTGCAGTGAGCTGGCAAAGCAGGTGTGTTTCGGTAGGTTGTGTGGCAGGCGTGTTAGCGCGCACCCATGAGCATTCAGAGCCAGGAAGGCAGGAAACACAGAAACACGTTTTTCCTTCACCTGGCAGCCCATTACATTTGGAAATATTTTCAGTGAAAGTTTTATTCGGCAAAGTATGTGATTTTAAGTGCCTAGATACTGAGTTAAAGCAGAACTCATAGGAAGTATTTTAAAAATACTTCATAGCTGAAAATGTGTGAACAAATACTGTCATTTAGGGAAATGTATTTCGTGATCCCATTTTCATTTTTTCTATGTATATTAAAATGAAAGCCTTGAGGATGCTATTATATGTTTAACACACTTGCCAATGTGTAAGTTAGAATGTTATTTTCAGATATCACAGTGTTAATTTCCATTCAGGTCACGATCTTACTCAGCACAGTTGTGATGGAAGTAGTGAGCCGAGTGGAAGCGTAGGGTTGTCGGCACCGGCAGTGAGTACTGAATCCACAGGGGCCAGCTTAACAGCAAGCAGTGGCCCGCGGCTCTCACAGAGTGCGACCTTAAACTCCTCAGGTACGCAGCTAACGACGCAGCCAAGAAAGACGTTGCGAGAGATCATAATTAAAGACCTGTGCACTTAGTAATGGAGGGAATCAGCCGTCCTGCGGCACGGCAGACGTGCCAGCTTCCTGTCCTGTCACGTGCAGGAGCATCCGTGAGGATCAGTGGCTTGTGTATGATTCTGGGGTGCAGAATGCTCTCTAGAGTTACCAAGCAATTGATAATTCTACTTTTTAAGTAATGAAAGTAAATAGTTTTTTTCAGTGTCACAGGCGTTGCATATTTATGCAGTGAGCATTTTGCCAGCTCCGTTCACGAAGCTGCCCCAGTCTGACCGAGCACTGAAGTCTCTCAGCTCGTTACTGTCCCTGCAGGGGCAGTTGCTGGCAGCGGCATAGCAGAGTGGGGAGAAGGCAGCTGTCAAAGATTGTGAAGTACAGACTTATAAAAAATACACTTGTTAGTAAATGAGCACAAGTGAAATAAATTATAGTTTCATAAGTAACCATTAACAGTTGAGGATAACATATCTACCTAGTTCTCTTTACCTTGTAGAGAACCTTATTTTCCAATTCTGTATATCAATTTTTGAGAAAAAAATATTAGTCTTGAGATATATTTGTACCCAGAAGCTAGACTTTTTTTCATGCTTAGTTGAAATCCTCTCTTATCCAGTAATTCATTTATTCAATAAAAGATTGCAGTGTGTACTGCATGGTAAGAATTGTATGAAATCTGGGAATATTGAACAAAGTAAACACGGGCGCCTGCATTTTGGGTCTAAGGAAGAAGCAAGGTGAAGACATTTTTTGAAGAGTCCACACATCAACATAAAATGACAACTGTATCAGTAGGAGAGATGCTGGGGCTGAGAGAGCAGGTCACGGGGCCGGGCCCTGTGGGGACGGCTTCTCTGGAGAAGCCCAGCTCAGCTGAGAGGGGAGCTCGCTCTCCGGATCGGGCCAACGTCCCCTCGGCTAGTGGTGCAGTTCTGCCGGGCGTGTGGGGCTTTCGCTGAACCAAAGAAGGCCCGTTAGCTAAAGCAAGGAGGCCTGGGCCACTCGGGGCCTTAGAGGAACTTACTGTCCACCACCCACCCCCAGCTTGCTGAGGGGTGGGCTGAGAGCCCGTGGGAGCCAGGCATACCACGTCCCAGCAGATGCCACATCCGAGACCCTGGGCCGCGGTTGCGTGTCTGCCGCAGTCTCGCCCAGTTCTCCTTTATCCGTCCATCCATCTGTTTGTTTGACTTGGGGCTCTAAAAAGCTGTATCATAGTAGTTATTAATCTGAAATCGAAGAGGCATTGCATTTTCTTTTGTTTTTAATTAAGGGGAATTCTGTTTTATGTTATAATTGACTACATTCTAGTACATTCAGGTTATAATTTAGTCTATAATGGGTAAGGTGTCCAAAACATATCAGGTACTATTACAGTCACATAGCAAACTTTTTAAAAATTTTTTCTAAAAGTCGTGGTTGGTGTTTGTTTTTTTAAAGGCTTAGACAGCATGTCTTTGCTTATCATCTCTAGAATTCTATCCCAGGGTGTGAGTTTGTCCTTGTTCCCAGTCTGCACGGTTCCTGTTGTGTATGGAGATGTGCTTCCTGTGTGTGGGCCGCAGTGCGTGGGTGTCCCTGGTGTGCGGGCTCTGTCTGGAGGCCACAGGGGTGCAAGGCCCCCAGCCTGGTCCTCTGGGGAGGAGACCGGCGTCAGCCATAGGGCCTGTGTCTTCCTGGCAGCCCTGCCTGGCATCCTTGTGAGCCCTTGGAAGACTGATGGACAGACAAGTAGAGCTGTAGATGTTTTCCTCTAAGTGGAATGTTTTTTTGTGCTTTTGGTGATCCTGGATGTTTGCTGGTGCAGCAGATTACTTAATTCAAAACTGAGGATGTTCTGACAGAATGGAACAATTGGGTGGAACATGTGAACTCCGAAGGCTGTGTTTTGGCTGCCAGTGTTTCTTGAAATTCCTGTGATCTGGCTAGTTTGTCAGGACGTGTTGTACCTGTGACTTTGCTTCCACAGACAGGTACTGGTGGAGCATCCCGCCAGCATCTCACCTGCAGGCGCAGGTTCTCTCGGGGCAGCAGAGCAGAGCCGTCCTCAGCGTGCACAGGCTCCCGTGTGTTAGGCAACTGATGCTGCTTTAAGCATAGCAACATACCTGTTTTGCTGGTTTAATTTTTTTCTTTTCTTTAGTCTTTTAGACTTTTTTTTTTTTAATTTAGAGCCAGCTAAGAATATTTGTCTCTTTTATGTTGCTTTAGCTTATATCCCAGATGTTAAATTAAAAGAAGAAAAAGAATTTCAAGGGATTTGTTGACATTGTAAAACAAAAGATGAGCTGATAATTAAAGAACATTCGTGTATTAATGTAATATCAGCTATGCTTAAGTACAGGATTAATCTTGTATGATAAGTGAGCTATATTATGTTCTCAGATACCTTTGGCATCTTTGAATAATCTTGTCTGTATAGGAAGAGGTTCTTTATACACTGACATACTCAATCTTGGATATTGAGCAGGTATTTTAGGGTGGTTTGCATATCCCCTTAGTCCCAGTTGTAATTACCTAGTTGATGCCAGCTCTACAGTAGCAGTTAAGAGATTGCCTCTTAATGGGCAGTATTTATCTAGAGTCAGGTCATTCCCAGATCTAGCCTCAGGCCACATCAGTAAGAATTGAAATTAAAATGACATTGTTTTGAGATTAAACTTGGCTCCTCTAAGGTAAACACTGAAATAAAAACTCTTGCAAGTCCTTTATGTCAGAGCATAATGAATGTGCGTGCGGCTGTTATTATTTCTGAATTCTCTACTAAGCAAGGTTTGGTTAAGACTTTTCAGCCTGTGGCTGTTTGTGTCTTAATTGAAGGCATTGAAAGAAAAAGTGTGTTGCCTTTTAGGGATTTACACATAAACCAAAGTGAGGCCATTAGTCAGAATTTCACATGCAGGATAGAAGCACATGCCTTTGTTCAGATGTGTGATGTGGGAGTTGAAGGCTATTTCAGATTTTGATCTGGATAACATCTGTTATAAAATCTGACACAATATTAATAGTTTCTCCAAAAAATGGTCCAATATAATGTAAGTACCCTCTCAGAGGAAGATGATATTAGAGGAAGATGGTATTAGAGGAAGATCATCATAGGGGCTTGAAATTTAGCACAACTGTTAAAGGAATTTATCTCAGATTGGTATTATCTTTTTGTTCTTACCTTATCCCACCTTTAAAGTGGGATAATTTTGATGAATAAATTGAGTTCTGCCTCAGTCGAAGTAAAGACTAGCTCTTTGTTTACTACTTCTTTGCAAAGGTGTTTTTCTCCTGGGTCTGAGTACAGTCAGTTACTCGCTTTCTAGTTAACACAGCGGTGTTAACGTTTCCCACCCGCAGGTGTCCATGGAGATGGAGGGGGGCAGTCTGCACCCTTCAGAGTCACGGCACGGTCTCAGTACCTGGGGACCCACAGTCGGGTGGGCCCCTCTCTCCCGTTCCGCCACCCACTTCCTCTCTTCCCACAGTTCTGCTAATCTTAGGAAAAAACTAGTATCTTTTAAACTACTTATGAAACCTTATAAAATTATAAGCTTTCTTAGAAGCTGTGAAACCTCACCCCAACGAAGAGATCTAAGAGTGTTGGACGTAGTGACGTACAGTTTATTAATCCTTTAAAGATCCCTTTCTTGAGTCAGAATCATGAAGGAAGCGAGACTTCGCCTGCCGTGTGCATCCTGGAGGCTGCACTGGCTGCAGAAGAGTAAGTGGGATGTGAAAGTCTGCAGTCTGTCCTTGAATAGTAGATCCTGATTTCATGTTGAGAGTATTTAATTTGAATTTAAAACTGTAGCTTTCAGAGCAAGTAACATAATTAGGAGCCATTTCCATGTTTTTCTGCCGTAGTCACACGTTCTCAGTCATCCTAAGGATAGTTCTGCTGGAACCGGTGCCATCCTCTTTGTGGAAAATCCATTGAATTAAGGGTTCACCATTTGAGTTACAATGTGAACCCTGGCATCATCTGAAGTTGTGTTTTCACCGAACTTTGTGTGAGGATTCACTTTAATTAAATGACACACCGGCTTCTGTTTTCTTAGATTTCTCATGTGGCACAGTCCTGGGACCTTTTGACACATTAATAATCGCTAGAGAGTCGGAATTATTTTACCAGTGGGGAGGGTTTGGAAACGGTGTTTGGCTCCTTTGTTTCAGGAGTTCGGGCGGTCGCTTTGCTTTGGTTCTTTCCGGGCACAGTCCTGTGTGAGACTCAGGACATGCGTCTCGTCCCCATCCCCCTCCGGGCGCTTTGACGGCTGCTGTGCCATGGACAAGGATAGGCTGCCCCTCCCGTCTCTCCTCCCGATTTTGACTGAGTGGCAGTCCCCACGGCTGCTCCTCGCCCCTTCCACGGGCTGCTCAATCACCCCGCGTGTTAGTCTGCAAGCGCACACCCGTGTGGGGGCCGTGGGGAAGAGGCGAGGTTGGCTGCTGTACTGGTACCTGGAGACTCAGGGCACGCAGACGCCCTCCACAAATCCACACGCCTCGCTGTCCTGCCCGGCACGTCCGAGGAGCCCCTCTGGGCAGGACGCCAGAGCCGGCGGGGGGGTGTGACGTAGCTGGAGTCCGAGCAGAGAGTCCTCGCCTCCTAATGGTTCTACTGCTTTTGAAGGTTCCAGGTCTGAGCAGCACAGTGTGGGACTCCAGGAGTGTGGATCTGTGGAGGCGTTGTGTTTGGAGGACTCCAGTTACAAGTAAGTAACCTGGTTTCCTGGTGGCCCCCGACTCTGGGAGATGCTCTGGGCTGACGTGACCCAAGTCACGGCCCAGTATCGACAGGAGTTAGTTTTGTTTGGTTTTTAAACACGATCAGGAAATAGCTTTTTGAATTTGTCCTTTAGTTGTCATCTTGGTACCCTTAGCATCTGGCATAGTGGCCGAGGCAAATGGATGAGGCGTACGCTCGGTAGGTGAATGGATGGATGGATTGTGAGAATGGAGGGTGCACGCCTGTATGTGCCGGTGTGTTTGTGCTTTAAAGATTGCTCTTGCTGGTGCCCAGCCCAGGACGTCAACAGCCCTTCTCAGCCCGTCTCATGTGCTGGTGGGTGCATGGGTGTCTGTTTTGTAGAAGAAAAGGCTTTTCTTACCAGATTCTGTCCCAGGTATCTTCCTTTCTCTCGTCATTGGCTACCAGGGGAAAATATTTACAAGTTTTGTTGTTTTTTTCCGAAGAAAATTAAGATGTCTCGCTGGATAAATTAATATTTAAAGGATTTCTTGAGGTTTATTTTGATTGCTTGCTTTTCAGCAGAAGCAGAGAGTAAGGGTGATGAAACAGGAAGTGAACGGAGATAGCTTCATGCACTAAACTTTGGAATTTGTCATCGCTCAGTAGATCACATCTGATTCCTTTCTTCAGTGGTCTCTTTAGTCCTGGGTAGGGACAGTGTCCTGGAAATTCTCGTCTGAGTTTTCATTCTACAGGAGCAGCAGTGCCTGGGGCTGGGCAGTCACATTTTCACTCTTCTTTCGCTGGTTTTTCTCTGTATTATTCTGAAGAAGCAGAGTAGATTCACGCGTAAAGATATTTAAAAACTAAGAAAAGCCTTATCGTAAAATTGGAATGAAAGATTCGGTGATTTTCTTGATGCACTTTCAAAAGCTTAGGCAATGAAGATGCTCATTACTACAGATTAGCTCCTTTGTGAAAACCGTTCTTCCCTTGCCCTTAAAATTTGACATCTCTGGCTTTTCCGCTGACCCACTATGTGGCCTCTTTTGTAGAACTTAACACTACGAGTGGAGGCCTTCCTTCAACAACGCCGCTGTCTCCGTCGGCCATCTCGACTCAGAACCTGGTCATGTCTTCGTCAGGTGTGGGAGGAGATGCCAGCGTCACGCTGACCCTGGCCGACACGCAGGGCATGCTGTCCGGGGGCCTGGACACCGTCACACTCAACATCACTTCTCAGGCAAGTGCCTCGAGGCAGGAACTGAAAGACCCTTTCAGCAAGTAATCTTTGCAAACTTTGTTAATTTATTCTTTCCTAAATATATATTCTGAATTTGTTTTACAAAAGTGAAGTGGCTTTTTTCCTGATTAAAAAAGTATTACATTAAATGTAAAAAGGGGAAAAAAGAAAATTCACAGTCCAGAAAAATATTAAAAATAAAGTAAAAAAAATGTCAAACCTTTAATCCCACCACCCAAACAGAACTACAGTTAGCATTTTAACGTACATATCTTTCTAAACCTTTGTGTGTATGTGTGCACTTATACATACACACATGTACACACACATATACAGGTACATAGTTCTAAATTCTTGCAGAGATAAGTTCATGTATACATCGTGTAAACTTTTTTCCCTCATACTATACTGTGAACATTTTCCCCTATCAATGATGTTAGCAATGCAGAACTTTTCAAATAGCTGTATGGTATTTAGTTTTGAAAATAACTTTGTTGAGGGGCATTATATTGTATTGAAGGTTTCCATAAGTAGTATGGGAATCACTCAGGTTCTTGGATGAATTCCCCCCAGTAGACAAGCCATGTCAGAGGTTTGTTACGAAGGGCATTACAGAGGCTGCAGATGAACAGATGTGTAGGGCGAGTAGACGCCTTCCCTCGGTGCCACCCTGCGGAACCTCCACGTATTCAGCTTCTGGAAGGTCCGAGATGCACATTTTTATATGATGCCTTGAGCTGAGATGCTAGGAAGCTTTTCAGGGTTTAATTAGAAAAATCATAATGATAAATTATGATTAATTATAATGAAGATTAAGCACTTTCTGGTAGTCCTGTCTACTGTGTAGGCTCACTATGCAAGAAAAACAGTTAGGATTTTGGCATCTAGAGCAAGGTTGGTCCTAATCCTGTCACAGCCATGTGCTGGAGAAATCAGCCCTTCCGAGCGCGATGCTCCTCCTTCCGGACACAGCGGCGTCTTCTCTGCTGTGCGCCCAGGCAGTGCACAGGCAGCTCCCGTCGGTGTGCGGTGCTCACATGCCCTCGGCAAACAGCCCTTTCCCGGTCCCCCCAGGTGCCCCCAGCACAGCTGCCGCCTTTCCTGCGGTGACACAGGCGCTGCCAGCGAGGGCCGTGTGCACTAACCAGCCGGCACCTGGTGGAGCAGCCCCCACGGCCCCGCCACTGCTCCCACGGACCTGCCGGCCAGCCCGTGACAGGCCATGTCTGGCACCAGGAGCAAAGCGTGTTGTAGGTTATTCAGCTGCACTCCTTCCTGAGCTTTGTGTGGTGAATAATTGTTTACATATTTTAATGCACATTTACTTGCTCTTGTATGTTACTCAATACCTGTTTGTCACAACATTATTATGAACCTTCTAAATATCAAGAATTAGTCATGTATTTTAAAATTACAGTTGGAACCAAAGTAGCCATCTCAGGGTGTAAACGACTGGAGTATTTTTCCAGATGCAGGAGGCTGCGTGGTTTCAGGGCAGGCTGGCCGGGCTTCTTGCTTTCCCACCCTCCTTCCCACTTCACAGGCTGAGCTGGGACCACCTGCGGCCCAGGGCTGGATGGGGAGTGAGATGCTTTCACTTGCTTTCCATTTAGAGAACTACTTCAAATCCAGGTACAGGACTCTGCAAACTAACTGAGAATGAATTTCTCTTTCCCACCTTTTTATTGGCTGCCAAGATACTGTTTTTATATTTAAATATTACAGCAGTGAATGGAACCTGGGGAGGCCCAAGGGCATGTTAGGCTTCCCGCTGCTCCAGCTGTCCCGGCTGGGAGTGACCTTTGTCCTGATGCTCCCCTCAGTCAGCTCTCAGGGTCCTTGGTGCTTTTCTCACTGTATAACTTTAACTATGGTAGTTAAAAAAGTAGTTAAGAAGTGAAAATTAAAGTGCACATTTCAATGATGATGAGAGTGCGTTTTCTGTATGGTGACTTATATCCCTTGAGAATTTTCATTATAATTCAGGTGAAAGTTCAGTGAGTGGTTCTCAGTATGCAGCAGGTTAGGGCCGTGAAGTCTGTGAACCTTCGCTAGGACGCCAGCGCTGTCCGTGCAGAGCCTGTGGCTGCAGCGCCCACGGCAGCCCGTGTGCGGGGGGCAGGCTGGGCCCAGGAGGGCGTGCTACGCAGGGAGGTTCTCCAGGAAGGGCTACAGTGGCCCTGGCAGCGATGACCCTGGCACACAACGCTGGTGGCTGTGGGGGCGGTTGACGGATGGCCAGGCTGCTCCAACGCCAGGAAAGGACACAACAAGAAAACTACAGACCAATTTCTCTTCTGACTATAGAGGCAAACATTCTCAATAAAATCCTAGCAAACCAAATTCAACTGCATATCAAAAAAATAATCCACCACAATCAAGTGGGCTTCATGCCAGAGATGGAAGGATGGATGGTTCAACATATGCAAATAATTAAATGTGATTCACCACATAAATGGAAGGAAAAACGAAAACCATATGATCCTCTTGATAGACACAGAAAAAGCATTTGATAAAATTCAGTACCCTTTTATGATAACAACTCTTAACAAAATAGGATGGAACATGCCTCAATATTATAAAAGCCATATATGACAAACCCACAGCCATCATACTGAACAGGAGAAAATTGAGAGCATTTCTGCCTAGAACTGGAACCAGGCAAGGTTGCCCACTGTTACCACTTCTGTTCAACATAGTGCTGGAAGTCCTTGCCAGAGCAGTCAGACAAGAGAAGGAAATCAAAGGGTATCCAAGTGGGGAAAGAAAAAGTTAAACTATCGCTCTTTGCTGATGATATGATCTTATATCTAGAAAACCCCAAAGATTCTGCCAAGAGACTCCTGGAATGGATAAATAAATTCAGCAAAGTCTCAGGTTACAAAATCAATGTACACAAATTTGTAGCATTCCTATACACCAGTAACAGTCAAGTTGAGAATCAAATCAAAGACTCAACACCTTTGACAATAGCAACAAAAAAAATAAAATACCTAGGAATATATTTAACCAAGGTGGGGAAAGACCTCTACAGGGAGAACTACAAAACACTGAGCAAGGAAATCACAGAGGATGTAAACAAATGGAAAAGCATATCATGCTCATGGATCGTCAGAATCAACATTGTTATTAATAAAATGTCTATACTGCCCAAAATGATTTACACATTCAGTGCAATCCCCATTAAAATACCAATGTCATTTTTTGCTGATCTAGAAAAAATAATTTTATGCTTCGTATGGAACCAGAGAAGATCCCGAATAGCCAGTGCAACTTTAAGCAGTAAGAACAAATCGGGAGGCATCACTTTACCAGACTTAAAGCTATACTACAAGGCTACAGTAACCAACACAGCATGATACTGGCATAAGAACAGAGACATAGAGCAATGGATCAGAACAGAGAACCCTGGTATAAAACCACCCTCATGTTGCCATCTGATCCTTGACAAAGCAGACAAAAATGTACACTGGGGAAAAGAATCCCTTATTCGATAAATGGTGCCAGGAGAATTGGATAGCCACATGTAGAAGACCGAAACAGGATCTGTACCTCTCACTCCTCACAAAAATCAATTCATGAGGAATGAAACTATAAGCATTCTAGAAGAAGAGGTTGGAAAAACTCATATACATATCGGCCTAGGCAAAGAATTGATGAAGAAGACCCCAAAGGCAATCACAGCAACAACAAAAATAAATAAATGGGCTGATTAACTGGCATTTGAAAATAGCGATAGTCAATGAACTTCCCTGCGTAAGAGGGATAGTGAACATAAAGCTTTATCAGTGTAGGTAAGGATTTTTCATAGTCCGTGTTTATAGAAAAAATTAGGCTGGTATATGGAGATGCCTAATTTCGCTTTTTTAAAAAGGTGCATAAGGGAAGTAAAGAATCTGAATCAATTTAGCTCTCTTTTCTAGAATCTCTGATGATGACTTTGTAAATTTTTTGGCTCTATTTGCTACCTGCCTTAGGTAGTATCTTTCCCATAAGAAAGGGACCTAAAGTCCTCTGATAGATGAAGTTTTTCTAAATGCCAGCTCAGTCCTGTTTCTCCTTCCTGATCCCTCCTCAGTTGTCATCTTCCCTGTTGGGGGCTCAGTTTGTGTAGTTCTACAACATTGAGAAACATGTCTCACTGTAAACCGCAGGGCGCCAGTGACATCAGCTGCGTTCTGTGTGATCAGCTGCACTTTTAATTGTGTGTAAAATATGTCCAGAATCAGCACTGATTTTAGCAATTGAGGTTGTATGCTGAGTTATTATGTAAATTCTGCATTTGCAGTACATTCTCTTCTCACCCCTCCCCCCACCCTCTCGTCCTCGTTACCTCTCTCTTGCTCAGAGTCACTCCACACTGAGGGTGTGCGGGAGTGGTAAAAGACTTACAGTGTTTTGTAGAGCAGAGCAAAACTGCGTGGTTTTTTAAAACAAGTAAACTTTTTTTATGTATACACAGAAACTTTTGAGATATAATTGACATACCAGAAGTTCGCCTATTTATTTTTAATATATTTTTTTAAATTTTTTACTATTAATTATTATGGGTACATAATAGCTGTATATATTTATAGGGTACATGTGATGTTTTGGTACAGTCATACAATGTGTATTAATCAAATCAGGGTAATTGAGGTATCCATCACCTCAAGGATTTGTCATTTCTTTGTGTTAGGAACGTTCCAGTTCCACTCTTTTTGTTGTTTTAAAGTATACTCTGACTTACTGTTGATCACAGTCACTTTGTTGTGCTCTCAGATATTGTTCATTCTTTCTATTTAACGATACACCCGTTTATTTAAAGTATATAATTTCATGGTTTTTAGCATATTTAGAGTTGCATGACTGTCACCATAACCTTATTCTAGAGAGTTCCTTAAGCCCCAGAGAAACCCAGACCCATTAGCAGTGGCTCCATGTTCCCCTCACTGTGGGCTCCTTTGCCCTCAGCCCTGGCAGCCGCTGACGTCCTGCTTGTCTCTGTGGATTTCTCTGTTTTGGACATTTCATACACATGGAATCATATAACGTGTGGTCTTCTGTGACTGTTTTCTCTTTGATGTAGCGTAGTCTTGTGAAGTTCCTCCGTGCTGCGCCTGTTTCGGTAGTACCAACTCATGCCTCATTGTTGCCAGAGAATGTTCGTGTGTACGACGGTCGATTTACACATTCACCAGCAGGTGGACACTGGGGCTGGTCCCGTCTGTGGCTGTGGTAGTTGTGCTGCTGTGGACATGTGCACAGGGCTTCACGTGGCATCGGTTTTCATTTCTCTCGAGTTCCTGGGTTAAACGGTGACTCTCTGGTTAAAGGAGCTACCAGCTTGTTTCCCAAAGTGGCTGCACCATGACAAGCTCTCTTAGATTACCACTCGCTCTGCTTACCTTACCACTCCTAAAATAATAATGGTCTTCCGCCAGGGCCAGCAGTTCCCAGCGTTGCTCGCAGACCCCCCTCTCTCGGGCCGAGGCGGAGCGGGCTCCCCGCAAGTCATCCTGGTGAGCCACACCCCGCAGTCGCCAGCTGCTCCTTGTGAAGAAATAGCCTACCAGGTACGGGGGCTCACACTCGAGCTCTGGTGTGGAGGGGAGAGGGAGAGGGCTGTGGGGGCCTTGAGCGGGCACGTGCAGTGACAGACGCGAGAGTTTGCTCATTCCAGGACTCGTTTTTTAGGGGATGAGGCTTTAGTACCCCAGAATTAGATGGAGCATCAATGACGTGCAAGTCTAGTTTTAAATCTGTTAATATCTTGTATTTGCTCACTGATCAGACTTCACACAGCCGTTTACTTGCATTTACTTAGTTTGGCAGATTTTCTTGTAATGTCGTTGCTGATTCTGTTGTCTCATGACATTTTTTCACATACACTTGGGTAGGTGTGTGTATAAGACCTATTTGTCATTGGACTTGTCTTTTTTCTTAAAATGCTTGTTTTTGGGGGCCAAAAGTTTTAGTAAATGATAGTCTAAATATAGAAAAGTCTAAAAACTCTTTCCTTAAAACTTTCTAGAGTCAAAATTAAAGCACAGATGATAGTCTCTGAAGTCAGGAAGTATTAAACTTTATTCTTAAGCATTTTTAGCGAATGAGTTTTCAGAGTACTTACTGGTTTTTCAGTAGGATAAGGACTTTCTCATAAAGAAACTAGATGTAACCAGTACTGGGGTTTCACTCAGCCGGGCCTGAGTAACCAGGGCTTGTTAAGCTGAATTTCAGTTTGTGTAACTTTAACACACTTGTGTCTGCCCACCATGCTCGGGTTTGAGGATTCACTACAGGGTCTCACAGGACTCAGGAAAATGTGGTGGACTCGTGGTTATAGTTTATACTCGTGGTTGTAATTCATACTCGCAGTTATAGTTTTTATACTCGTGATAGTTTATACTCGTGGTTACAGTGGAAGGTGTAGATTAGAACCAGCAAAAGGAAAGGCACACGGGGTGGGGTGGGGAGGACCGCGGGCGCACCCATCCTGCTGTCCTGTCCCCGTGAGTCACACGGACAGCGCTGGCTCTCCCAGGAGCGCTGTGCAGCGGAGCCCTGGTGTCTGGCGTGGCGTGCCTGTGAGGCTGGCTTTTGCCACACGGTCTCCAGCCCCCGCCCCCAGACCAAACTGATGCAGTGTGGCCCAGGCTCCAGGTGAAACAAAAACCGATGTTCACTGTGAATCACATCCTTAGCACAAACTATCTGGCATTACCCAAGGTCCTGGGTATTGAAATACACTCTTATCTCCAGGATATTTCAGGGCTTGTGGTTTATGTCCTAAGAGCTGGTCAGGGGTACTTTGGAGTGTGTGGGGTTTGAGCAGTCAACTCAGGCCTCGTGAGTTGACTGTTCGCAGCACACATTGATTGTTAGGCAGAAAAAGCATTGACTTCTTGATCATTATTTTTAAACTCTCTTTGTTATGATGCTTTTGCAGTGAAACCTTATTAGTGTCATGTGTTTCAGAGAGTTCCTAGTTCAATGCCAAGGCACACCTTACTTAATTCCTGTATTTTATGTGCTTTCTATGTGCTGGGTACTGTTCTCAGCACCTTTATATTACCTGATTTAACCTTCACCAGCCTGACAGGTAGGTGTGAGTTGTTTTTTGTCAGATGAGGAGATGGGCACAGAGTGGCTGGGACAGTAATGTTGGAGCTGGTCGGTCAGTTTGGCAGCACAGCTCACTCATTGACCCACTATCGTGTTGTCTAAATCTTGCTGGAGCCCGTACGTTTCGAGTAACCCAAGACAGCTGCGTGCGTTCTGGTCTGCATGCATATGCATGGGCTCAGTATATCCACGTGGGCATGTGCCTGTTACCGAGTGGTGGTCTGTCAGTTCACAAACTGCGCTAGTCTGGAAAGGTCCATGGAGAGTCACAGAATTCCTAACTCGCTCCAGGTAGCCGACATCTCCGGGAACCTGGGCCAGGGCGGCCAGCCCGAGAAGGAGGGCCGGGCGCACCAGTGCTTGGAGTGTGAGCGAGCCTTCTCGTCGGCCGCAGTGCTCATGCACCACAGCAGGGAGGTCCACGGCAAGGAGCGCATCCACGGCTGCCACGTGTGCAGGAAGGCGTTCAAGCGCGCCACACACCTCAAGGTAGGCCCTGGTGAGGCCTGCAGTACTCCAGCTGCGCGCTACGGCTAGAGATGCAGGTGCTAAGGTCTGATTAATGGCAGGGAGTAGGAGACCTGACGGATACACTTCTCTGTTTCTCTGTGTTTTTAAGGGAACAGCCAAGGGTTGCAGATACATTTCCTGGATTGTTTTAGTTGCAATAGACCTGTTGTATACGATGAATAAATCGGAACCAAAGTTGCAGTCCCTGTACACTCTCAAAGACTCTAAGTAGCATCATCCTGATGGCAGGGAGGGGCAGACGGGAAGAAAAAGGGTAGGTTTGGGTTTCGAAGGCAGAGCCCCTCTCTCCGGGGGTCAGTGCCAGGCCCGTCCCCTCAGGTCAGTAAGGAAGCAATGGGAGAGAGAGACAGCATGCCCTGCTCAGCCGTTAGAGGCAGGTGGATGCCCCTCTGGTCTCACCCAGCCCTGCGCCCACTAGTCCAGGGCCACCAGCCCCATGAGGAAACCGTCAGTGCCGTCTCCGGCCCAGAGCAGAAGGGCCAAGCTCCTGTGTCCTGGGAGGCAGGCCCATGGGGCAGTCGCCGCCTCCTCTCTGCCCCAGTCCTCCGCGAAGTCCCAGTCCCCTGAGCGAGACTACCTCTGTGCTCCTGTCAGTTCAGCAGACAGTGGTGCCTGCGGTGTGCAAAGAAAGTGGTCCCAGAGATGGACGGCTCCACCCTCCAGAAGCTTGAATTTTTGTGATTTGTTTTTCCTTTGCCATTTCGAGTCTCTAAGGTTCTGTTTTGATGTTAAGTGCTTCTTCGTCTCTGTGTTGTCTCTGCCAGGAGCACATGCAGACGCACCAAGCCGGCCCCTCTCTGAGCTCTCAGAAGCCGAGAGTGTTCAAGTGTGACACTTGTGAAAAGGCGTTTGCCAAGCCGAGCCAGCTGGAGCGCCACAGCCGCATTCACACAGGTAACACAGGTCGTGGGAGGCGCCGTGCGCTTGTCGTGTCGCTCTGAAGTAGCCTGGCGTTGATGAGAAAACGGGACTCCACACCATGGTCTTCAGTCTCAGCCCAGACATTTACAGTTCAGCGTAAAATAAGAATTCTTTCATCTATATTTAGCTAGATTTGCTGTGTTATCATTATCTTAAGGTCTGTTTGTGTGCTTTGTCAAATATTTCTGTGATATTTCTAAAAACGTAGTGATTTAATAATACATGTCTCTGGTTATGATGTGAATATTTCCATTCCAGTTTCTCTGCTGATCAAACTGTGCACCATTTAACATTTTATTATTTTCATTTGATTTTTAAAATTACTATTTGTAATCCTATTTCTGAATCTTTGTTTTATTTGTAATTCCACATGATATGGCATTAACATCTGATATGTCGTATCTTTTATAGTTTTGTGTATCATGAAGACTGATGTTAAACTTTGGGCAATATTTTAAAAGACGTTTTGGTAGGAAAACACTCAACTTGATAGCCTGTTTTTTAACTAGATTACCTTATGCCATCTTATATTCATCGGTGGGTGAGCATTTTGTCATGTTTTAATCTTTTTGGTGGAAATACTGGTTAAGTATTCTACGTCCTTCTCTGTGCACTTAGAGCACATGGAAGGGATGGAACCGTTTCTTGAACTCTCAGGTCCTGACGATGCAGACGTGTGAGACTCCAGTCAGTCAGTGGCCTGAGCTCTGCGGTGGCTCCTGTTCAGTTGTCCACGTACCTGTGGAGCTTCTCAGTCCTTTTCTCTTGCGATCAGTCGGCTCGCTGGGCTCTTTCCTGCAGCCTCTCGGGCTTTCTCACAAGCCCTGCCTGACCTCTGAGGGCTTGGGGAACGAGTTAACCAGACATTTAAATCATACTCAGTTGGCTGAGATTTAAAAAGCAGGAAGGGGTGGGGCATGGTATTTGTTTTCTTTTGTTCCTTAACAAGTTGCCACAAACTTAGCAGCTTCACATGGCCACCATTGGTCATCTCATAGTACTTGAGGTCAGAAGACCAGGTGGGCTTGCCCATTCTCAGCTCTGGGGGGCATCTGCTTCCAGGCTTGCCCAGGGCGTCGGCTGCGTCCAGCTCCTGGGGGTGGTGGGACAGCTTCCAGCCGGAGAAGCTGCTGTTAAAGGGCCCACGGGTTAGACTGGGCCCACCTGGCTAATCTCCCTTCTCCCCCAAAGCCACCTGTGAGTAGCCGTGATTACTCATGTAACAAGACATGCCGTCAGGGTAGCCACAGTCCTGAGGATTAGGGCATGAAGCCTGGGCTGTTTTTAGGACCTTGCCTACATACGCATGCTAGAGTGAAACCTCATTGGTTGTGGACACTACATAGGAGGGAGACGGACATAAGCATGACAGACCGTGAGAACCTGTGTGGAGAAAGAGCAGGTGCTTTCAGAGCACGCGGGGGCCACATGCTTAGAGGCCTCCTGGGGCAGGGACCAGCCCGACAGTGAGAGGCAGCCAAGTAGAGTGGGTAGAAAACAACCTTCTAGGCAAAGGGGGGAGCTGTGCCAAGCCTGGGGGAGGACCCCTGGGGAGGAAGGCGGACACAGGAGGACTGGTGCCTAGTCTGCCCGGGGCTCACCCAGGCAGCTCCCAGCAAACTCCAGACTCCTCAGGTCCTCCTTGCACTTGTCGGTTTCTGTGTTCACTTGAAAGCAATTAAGTAGCACTTTAAAAATATTAAATAAATCATAGTTTTTATTAAGTGGATTTAGTATTCTCATGTCTTCAATGTCTTTCTGCTTTGCTGACCCAAATACATTGGAAACATTCTGTTTGAGCCATAGGTGCTCAACTTTTATTTCTGGATGCTTCCATGGCTTTCAGTAGCTTTTGATTAAAGTTTTGTGACTTGACCTGGAGTGGCTTCCTTGGAGTCCTGTCGAATAGCAGTACGAGTGATTCCAACAGGAAGAGCATCACGATGATCTTTTAAAACATTGCATATTTGTTCAGAATTTTTTTTCGTATGTGCTGGTGAGAAACAGTCTTCTCAGAGACACTGACGCGCGGCTCTTTCTGCGCAGGCGAGCGGCCATTCCACTGCACCCTTTGCGAGAAGGCCTTCAACCAGAAGAGCGCACTGCAGGTGCACATGAAGAAGCACACGGGAGAGAGGCCCTACAAGTGCGACTACTGCGTCATGGGATTCACACAGAAGAGCAACATGAAGCTGCACATGAAACGGGCGCACAGCTACACGGGTGAGCAGCACACTTGGCCGAGAGTGCATGCTCTTGGACGGCCCGGACCTACCCGGCGTCCGGTTCACACAGTGATTGTGCATTGTACAGTGTGTGGTATAACCTCAGTTTCATGGCCTGGCAGCCTTGCTTTTGCTGCTTGAACACAGTGTACACAGTCTTCGGGGTTGTCTGTGGGCTGTCCCTCTTTCCCAGCCACACTCAGAATTTGATTAAGTTAAATTTCTGGTTTATGCTGGCAAGAATACAGAAGCTTACTGGGAGCAAGGTGGCCACCCTGCGCCTGGGCAAAGGCGGCATTTCTGAGCAGCTGCTTCCTCCCTGGCCAGGGCTTTCTGCAGTGAGCAGTCACAGCCCGGGGCAGCGGTGCTGTCTGTCTTCGCAGCGTTTCCCAAAGCCCCCATCCCTGCAGCGTGGGGTTTCAGGGCTGTTTCAGTGCGTGGGGGCACGAGTGCCGGAGTCAGGGTCAGCCTGGCGTTTGCACAGAAGCGGCAGAGTCTGGCCCAGCGTTCCCGCGCGTCTTGTTGACGCTGCAGAAACTAGAGATGGGCCTCGGCTTCTCTTGGTCGATTTGCCGACATTCGTGCTGTCAGAGTAGGGTGTCGGAGTGTGAGCCTCTGCCTGTCTCCTTTGTCTCTCGACTCTCCTCTTTGTTTCCTGCGCGGAATCTGGCAATACCATCCGTCCCTATTTAAGGAAGGACTGATAACAGGTTACCTAGAGTGGGCTGAGCAGCTGTGCACAGGAGTTGGAAATATAAACTCTGAGCAGAGCCCTCGGAGTGCTCCGTAAGTGACGTTGGACAGGCCGTCGTGCGCTGAGGGGTGTGGCTTCTAGGGGTGTCGGGAACCCAAGGGGTACAGCTTCATATCGTGGGGAGTTTCTGAGGAAGGAAAAAGGGATAATTTTTCTCTTTAACATCTACACTCGAGTCCCTCCTGCTTTACTTCCTACTAGAGAAATTATGCGTGTCGACATGAATCATTAGCTGTTTATCACTGAGGCTGTATTAATATGACCTTTATGGCTGTGGGTGTCTAACGCAGGTTCTCTGATGTGTCATACTCACGTGACAATGACCACTGCTGACGGATGATGTAACCTGTGGCTCAAGCATTCCTTTTTTGTTGGCATGGAAAACAGATCAATTCAGAAACTTCTTGTCTCTATTCACCCAGAAGTCTTTATTATTTTTTTAATTGTCTCTCTCGCTTTATTGTGTTCTAAATTGTAAGTTACTTTTAGCCCATGTACGGTTATTCTGTGGGGATTTATAAAAGGTCACTGTTTTCCTCACCTCAATATTCTGCCTGTCCCTTTCTATTTTTCTTATTTTTTTTTTATTTTTTTTTATTTTTATTTTTTTACTTGATCCTCTGAGGACAATGTCCCTTTCTATTAATTCTACCAATTGTATTTCATTTGTTACAGCTAACATATATGATAATGTGTCCATCGTTGTATATAATTTAATGTCACTGGACACACAGATTCCATTTATGTAACATATGCACCCCTCCACATGGTGGTCAGGTGCAGCTTCAAGCAGTGGGAATATTTTTGACAATAATTGCACAGTGCTTTATTGTTTGCCAAGCAACACCACATAAGTAATTTCATTGGATGTTCACAGCAAGCCTGTTAGTCAGAATAGGTATAAATAGTGCCCTTTAAACAAACAAAGAATCAGAGACTGATGGAAATCAGCACAGTGCTTAGCTCAAGAAGTCTTTGTTTATTAAATGTGAGTCATGTTGTGCTGCTGAAGGTCTGAGACTGTTTTCCCTGCTGCGTGACAGGAGCTTTGCAGGAGTCTGCCGGCCACCCGGAGCAGGACGGCGAGGAGCTGAGCCGCACGCTGCACCTGGAGGAGGTGGTGCAGGAGGCGGCCGGCGAGTGGCAGACACTCACCAACGTGTTCTGATGCCGGCCGAGAGTGCGCCCTCAGCAGCGCGCCTGACGTTACAGTTTGCGAAGAACAAAGCACTTGGAACTTCTGCTTGACAGCTTCAAGTGTTAAAAACATTACCACAATAGTTTTGTAGCTATAGAATTATCTAAAGAATCATTGTCTTTCAGAGACTTATAGGAAAAAAACTGGGAAAAATGTAAAGGCGTTATTCTCATTTGTCTACAAATCACTGAACTCAGGTACTACAATAGGCAGTTTCATCTTCTCCTCCACGGCCAGTGTATCTAGTTAACAGAGACATTAACTGGATCTTACTATCATTGTAGTGTGATTTCTTTGTATTAGCAAAGACAGACATTAACACGGAAAAGTATGTAAGATTTTCCTTCATGCTTTCTGTTATAAGAAGCATAGCTTACAAAACAAACATAAGAGGTGCATGAAGTTCAGAAAAAAAAGTCATAACACACAGGGAAGTGTTTTCCATGTTTTTCTCTGTGCATTTTGAAATTAGTAGAAATCGACTCTTTTTAGTCACCATAAGTTAATATAACTAATACCTTGAGAGATGGCTGGACCAATTCTCTCTCCTGTACAAATATCTAATCATTAGTTCCAAGAATGCAGTATCTGGGGGCGTCAACATAGGGAATCGTGTAAACCTGACTCACAAATAAGGGTTACACTGTCCTCACAGGATGGTGACAACCTACTGCGTGAATGTGTGTTCAGGTCCATGGGTTAGATTATTGCAGAAGCACAAGCCATACATTGCAAATAGGAAATAACAGAATTGTCTCCTAGGAACAAGTAACTGTGGCCCTTTCCACCTCAGTAAACGAGAAGCGTATTTGTAGTTTAAGGATAAGAATCCATAACAACCCCATGATTTTCTCTTCATGCACAAACAGATGTATTTTTTTATTTCAGGGAATTCTATAATATCATCAATGGTGCCACATTAAATATGTCCCAAACCAAATCTCACCCGTGCTGGGGCAGAGTGCGTGCACGTCGTTCCTGCAGCATTCCAAAGACGGAAGGTTCTTTACTTCATGTTAATTTTCCTTTGAAATTATTTATATGTTCTATATATAAATACATATGTACATAGACAGATATATGGGCCTCTGTGTGGCTGAACAGTATATTTTGTAAATATAAGCACTAGTCCCAATTGCAGAAAGAGCATCCGAGTTCCACCTCCCTACGAGCACTTCAGATCAGTATTGTATTCATTTTATTGGTAAGTGGATAGCTTTTTCATTGTAATGTAAAGCTGGGTTTTATTTTTTCTCCTGAAAAATAATTGCCTTTATTTTCTCTCATTGCCTCCTTTGCTTCAGAAGAGAGTAGTTTTATTATAAATATTGTATGGACTTTGTATATTAAGAGAGAAGCTCATTTCAGATTCCTAAAGAAACAGACATTTCACTGTTATTTTGAAAGGGCATCTTTTGATTTTTTTTCGTTGTTCACTTTTGGCATATGTATATAAATAATATTGATGGTGATATGAAAAGTTTTGTTATGTGAAAATATTTAAGTCAGAAAACTGTTAAATAATATTACTTTTTTTTCAAACTGCTTTGTGTATTGTATATTTTTTTAAGAAAAGAAAAGCCTTATTTGACTTATTCTTGTGATACTGGACTTATTATAAATCCTGAGGTTTCCTTGAATGTCAGTGTGTATACCTGGCTATAGTCAGTATATTCAGAATAATTGTAATTGTGCTGGAGTTTTAAAGTTTCTGCTTTTAATGCACTTTTTCTTTTATAATTTTGTATTAAAATATTTTAGAAATGTTGATTAATTTTGGTGAACAAATATCCCCAAAGTTGAAATTGTTGAAATTTTAAATTTTTGTTCTTGCTGGGTTATTTATTTTACTTTTAGCATTAAATGTCATCTCAGGACATCTTTAAAAGGGGGTTGTTTAATTCTTAATTGTATAGAAAGCATAGTTTAGTGAAATGTATTGGTTAATTGCCTATTTAAGGCCTTAACAGGTGAATCTAAAGCCTACTTTTATTTTGGTTAAAGAAAAAAAAAATCTATCAATAATTCCATTTTGTGTCTTCTCTCAATTTCTTAGCAGGCAAACACAAGACATTTATGTATTATTTTTATTTACTCCCTAATTATAAAAGCTGCTTCTTTGCAAAAACATTCCTTGAAAATATAAGGTTTTAAAAAGACATAATTTCACTTGAATGTTTGTGGGATACAGGTTGATCTTTATATTGTACTGGTTGATTAAAAATTTTTCTTAGAAAAGAGATTTCTAGCCTCATCTATAACCAGGGCTTTGAGGATAGAGAACTGTATTTTTAGAACTATCTCATCATAGCATATCTGCTTTGGAATAACTAAATAAAAAATGAAGTTAGGAAATGTGATTAATTTTTTTTCTTTCAAAATATTCAAGATAAAATAGTTTGGCACGTGAATTAAGGAATTTCAAGTTCAGATATTTTTAACAGAAATGAAATTTAATGATATTTTTCATTGACCTCTGCGAAGTGCAGACAATGGCAGTTCACCCTTGCGATGTCATTGGAAAGGCTCCCAAGTTCAGAAACCGGGGCTTGGCCTAGCGACGGCGAGTCCTGTGTGTTGGCACAGTCACCGTTCCCGGCTCTTTCATCACTGCCCTGTTCAGCAGTAGCTGCACGTGGAGCCTTTCGAACGCTCCCAACTGTCTTTAACCCACTTTCCTCCTAAAGTAACTGCTGAGCACTGAAATAAGCTCGGAGGATGAAGTCCCTTTCCAGAGATACTACACGTAAAACCGGGCTGTAGATTTGAGGGTGCAAGGAAAGTAGCCTGTATGGAATCCAGCCAGCTAGACCCTGCGTAAGTGGTCGTGTTTTCATAGAATGGTGATAGATCAAAAACGTGTTTCCAAAAATGTAAATTTAGATCCTCCCCTTTCCCCCAACAAGCTCTACTTTTGCCCTTTTAAATACCTGGAGTGTTTAGAGAGTCTCTGAGTGGAGGAAGCCCCGAGACGGGTGGCCAGCCGGCCTGCAGCCCACCAGCGAGGGGTTCAGAGGCTGCCTTCGCCGTCCCCAGATGTGGTGCTGGTGGACGGTGGAGACCCTGTGCTCAGGGGTCATTTCCGACGTATTCAGCATTTAACTAGGACGGGTTTCTTTGGCGTAATATTTTGTACTCTCTCATTGTCATTTTTAAGGAAATTTGGTTTTTGAAATCATAGCTAGTGCTCTATGGCTTCCTTTGAATTCTCCTACAGCGTTTATGTACAAGAGATGCATGTGTTAGTACAGTACAAGATTTTAAAATGTAGAAGTGGATTTCTGTTCACACAGATTTTCCTCCTTTTTAGAGGAAAGGTGTAACTCATTAAGATACACATTTTAACATTAAATAACCATCACACAGATTTATGTAAGTAACTTTTTAAAGGAAATATATAAGATACATAGAACTGCTTTCTAGTTATTATTTTTAAGGATGTCTCATGCCTGCTTCTTACATGGTTTTTTTTCCCTGAAGCTTATTTTAAAATCAATACTGTGCCCTCCCCCCACCAAAAAAAGTTAACCCAAGGGTTGGTCATTGCTAATTTATCCTTTTTCTAAAACCTACTGCATAGTAAATGAGGCGGAGATGAGATTATCCAACTGCTACTTCTGAATCTAGAGTTCTCCGATCCGTATCCGATCCGTATTCATGTACGGTACATGCTTTGGATTTTTTGGAATAAAATTTCCAAAGCACCTACCTACATAACCCAATTTAGTGTCATGTGTCTATCTGGGGCCTCTGCATCTCTCTTTACCTTATTCTCATGAAAATATCACATGCCAAAGGCTACTGTGCAGGAACCTTCCCTGTTGAAAAAGTGGGAGCAACAAAGTATTTTGTAACGTTGGACGCCCCAGGCATCCCTAGGGAAGCCGTTTCCTTTGCCCTGGGAAGGTTCCTAAGCCACGGTCCCGCTTGGTCGTAGTTTGCCCTCTCTGAACTTGTGTCCCTTCCTCAGACACGTGCACAGAAGGGGCCCCCCACTCGTCCGTTCCGTTTCACACTCGTCCGACGCGGGGGCATCACGGTAGTTTTTTACGTGGATGACTCGTAAATAAAGTGCTAAAAAATAAAGGTTAGTGTAAAATGGCAGGAGCAATAGGCAGCGATCATATGAGATTTTGCTATTTAATTTTTTATGTGTAACACTTTACAGCATGAAGACTTTTGTATTAAATCAAGATTTGTATTATATTTGACAAATTCTAAAGTGACATAGTGATTCATTCTTGACTCACCAGTAAAGAAAATTTTTAAAGTTAATTTTTTTTTAATTTACAGAAGAGTTCTCTTTTTATCTTCAAAATTGTTTTATGGTCTATTTATACATTGGATGCTATTTATTTATCCAGTTTTGTATTAGAAATGGACAGTTACACCAAAAGCCACTGTGCTGGCTTTAAAACTAATAAAGATAGTTTTTGTATTTTAAAACTCCTGTATATTTACTTATTTGGGTTTTGGGCGAGTTATAACTTTAAAGAAGACATTTTCTCTAGGTGACATGTTGAGCGTGGGTTAACGCAACACTGTGATGAGCTTGCAATACATCCAAGCCCGAGGGATTGACGTGGCGTGAGGACCCCGGGTTTCCTCCTGGAGGCTGTTCACCTGCTCTCTTGTTAGAAAGGTGCTTGTCTGTTTATGAGGTACGTGGGGTTCTGGGCTTTCCCAGAAATACCGAGGGAGTTAGTTTATATTATCAAATTCTTTTAAAATATGTATTAGGTTTCCAAACTGTCATAAGTTTGTAGTGTATAGACTCGTTACCCTGTTTCAATAATAAACTAACTACATCTTTTTTCCGTAGGTCGCCTGATTCCTAGCATAGGGTAGGGACTCTGCATTTTTGGACTGAAATAGCCTGAAATGATTTTAACTTCCTGGACGTGGCTCAGATGGAATGGTAAGGAATTGTTTTACCATTCTTGTTGCTTGTTTTGTTTGTGGGAGGCACACTACTGTAATGGTTTTTGAAATATAGTGAGTAGCGGAAGGGTAGTTTTTTTAAACTATCAAATTATAGAAAATCTGTTCCCACTACAGTGGATTCTCTCAACTATTTAAAATGCTTTCCAGATGAGTTTTCCCGGATGCTTGACTCTGTTGTGACACGGAGAGTGTCTTAGTGACAGCCCAGTACAGGCTGCGTGTGTGAGAGTGATGTGCGTGGCAAAGCTGGGAGGAAGGTGACTTGGGACCCCCACGCAGACTCTGTGACGCTGACAGCCGCCTGCCTGTAGGTCAGTCAAATCCTCTGGGCCCGTCTCCTTGCCTAGAAAATTAGTTGATTAAACTTCTTCCTTTCCAGCTCTCCCTTCTACTTCTAGTCTCAATTAATGGGCTATGAGATGTCGGGAGACAGCTCTGCATGGGGTCCGGAATCTCAGCATGTCCAAGGAGCAGCGATGCCCTGCTGCTCCAGCGGGTCTCGTCAGGGCTGTTTGTGTGGAGCACAGCCTCAGAGGACGGGGACGCCTCTTCCCGCAGCGCAGGGATGCTTGCTCACTGATCGCAGTCAGGAGGATGCGTCGCTCTGAGGCAAAGGTCAGGCAGGGGCACTACCAGGAAAGGTTCCGGTTCCCTAAGCTACAGCACGACCCTCTGGGTGTGCAGTGTACCCTGTGCACGGTGTCACCCTTTGGGAGCGAGGGCTGAGGTGTCCACACACGTGCTGATACTCCGGCTACTCCTAGGACCGTGGGCAGTAAACCCGTTTTGTCTCTGGCCCGGGAGGCCTCGTGTCTCCTGCAGCCTCCAGGAAACCGCAGGCCTTCTTGGGAGGAAAGTGCAGTGGGCTCCTCAGGAAGGCACCTTGTGGTTGTTGGCAGGACGTCGTCAGCTCACTCTGGGGGCCTGGAGACAGCCCCGACTCGGCTTATGAATGGCACTTTTTTAACCAACATTACTGATTATGCCACACCATCCGTTGTGCTGTTCCTGTCTTGGAGGAGCTGTTATCGTTACCTGGGGCCTCTAAAGTGTCACGTGTCTTTGGTCCCTAAGAAAGACTGGTAAATGCGGCGTGTGTACCCCCAGTCCTGCGTCATGTACTCCTTCTACCAATTAACAGATGTTCCCCAGTTTTATTATTCTGGGCCAGTCAAGAGAGACCCTGCCCTGACCCTGCCTCCAGCCTTTGGCTTGTCCTGCAGTGAATGTGTCCAGTGTCCCAGGTCCCTGCGCAGGAGCCTGGGGCTTTGCCACCCTGAGAAATGGGCTCTTGTCATCCTGTGCTCACTCCAGGCGTGTTTCCCGGCCCGGAGCTCACAAGGCCGACGCTTCCCACGGCCGCCGCGGAGACACGCATAGGAGCCGGCGGTTCTGCTACAAGCAAAGCAAGACCAAAATGGGTTCTAGTTGATCTTTTTGAAAAGGAATTCTTGTCACCAAAGGCAGCGATAAGCAACAAAATCAGGAAATGTTGTCCACGACTGTGTCAGATGAAACGTGGAGTCATTGCTCCAGGATTCCTGGGTTCACACCAGCAAAACTACCGAGGTAAATAGACTCGAGAAGCTAGTCTTCAGATAAATGGGAACGTGGCTTCCTGTGCGTTAGAGGATCAACGCCTGACACCACCTCGCTCTACTTCCCTGCACTGATGCACCCGCCACAGGGGGACGAGGCCCGGCTGACCCAGACGCACACTCAGCTCTGGAGACGTGGTCTTCGCCTTAACGTGAGCCCACGTTCCCCACACAACACAAGTAAGACAGCGTGCAAATATCATTAAACGTTTATTATTTTATTTCGATACTCAAGAACAGGGCGTACGGTGGACGCGTCACTGGGGGTCGCCGAGCACGAGGCCTCGCGGCCGCGACCCACACAAAGATGCAGAGTGCTTACGGTGGACGATGTGGACGTTGCGTTTCTGGAATTTTGTTCCTTTTTTGTCTTACCCTCTCATCTCTGAGGCTATGTATTAATAGACATGTATTAAACCCACACTAAGCATTCAGAGTTAGCACAGGATTAAAAGGACGCGTCTTGGGGAGGACGATGCCAGTGTGGCCGCGAGAGACACGCTCAACTCAAAAGGGCGTCAGTAGTTAGGAGGGCGGAGCGGAGGGGACGTCAGCCGAGGTTAGCCGGGCGCGGTCGGAAGAGCTCTTCCCTGTTCAGGGTCCGCGGCCCCGAGTCTGGGTCAGTGGGGCAGGACTGGCCACTCCCGTCTGCTCGCGAGGGCGGGGTCGTGCCAGGAGGCGAGGAGGGGAGAGGTTATCTTCTCCTGAGGGTTAGTGTTGCCAGTGTGCACTGCCATGCAAGCTTACCCTGGCCACATGCAGCATCTAAAAGTGACCAGTGTAACACCGCGAGGCCACCAGAGAACTCCTACGGTTCTGCTCAAAGACGCACTAGTCTGCCTGGACTCCCCGGCTGTGGGTGCTGGTTTGGAAATGAGGTCGTCTGTGGAGGCTGCTATGGTGCCACCGTGCGGGGCGACAGTGACAACCTGCAGCCACACGTAGGACGTCTCCGTCACCCAGTTTCCAAGCAGGCCCCATTTCCTGTGTGAGGCCAGCGCCCAGCCCGCGCTTGCCACCTGTCCTCTCTCTGCCACGCACGAATTCAGCTAAGTGGGGTGTGGGCAGCTGCGGCCTGGAGGCACGCCCCCCTCTCTGTGCTGCCCACGTTGGACTCTGCCAGCCGCCCGGGCCCGCGTTTCACGTACCAAAAGCTCCCACGGTAGTAAGCCACTCCTTGACTGTCTAATCCTGTTAGGAGAAATAAATACACTTGCGGAGGTGAGAGAAGGGTCGGAAAAGAAAACCGAAGAAGCTGGATCACAACAGTCCTCCCGTCCGTCGCGTTCTCTGTCCCTACAGCGGTGTGCGTCCATGGCAGTGCTCGGCGGAAGCTCGGGGGGCCGCAGTCACGGCGAAAAGCAAGTCCAAGGATGGAGGGGAGAACCTGGGGGAGCCGTGTGCTTCTGGGGGCACGTGTCGGGGAGTGAGCACCCCCGGGAAATGCACTCCTCAAACGTGAAGTGACAGTTTAATCATTTTCTGTTTTCTTTTTCTCCATTTAACTTTTGGCCAGAAATTGCTAGTAGGATGCTGTGTGCCTGACCCTACTGTGCGCACAACTCAACAGGCATTAGGGGGAGGTCATGTGCTCTAACTAGCTAATCCATGTGCGGGTAGTAACGTTTTAAGGCAGTTATATCTAGAAGCAGAGGGCAGGATCCGGAACGAGGTGGGCTCAGCGTCTGGCCATGGGGGATCCAGAGCGACTGTCTCTTCCTCCCTGCGGAAAGGAAGACACGGGAGTTAGGCAGGAGCGTGAGCACCGCTCCCCCGGCCCAGGGCCCCCTGCCTGTGTCACAGGTCACACGCCGGTTCATTCCATTCCTCGCACCCCCCGGCCAGGCTGGCTGAGCCGTCAGTGCCACGGGACAGATCACTCGGACCCAAGTCTCGGGACATGGACAGTGGTGCCAGGGGTGACAGGGCATTTCTGCTCAATGTCTGTATTGTTTTGCTCTGAATGGTCACTTTCTTCCTTCGACTAGAGGTGTCAGGGTCACCGAGGGACACTGTAAACAACGACAGGGACAACTCTGTCCTGGGAAGGACCTAGCACTGACAACCAGGTGGCAAAAGCCAAACCAGCACGCTGGGCCTGGGGACGCTCGTATTTGCCACCTCAGTGGCCACGCCCAGAGGAATCAGCTACACAGAGTGGTCTGTCTACAAACTTGACTTACAGGGGCCTTAAAACCATGAATTAACATGTTTTCTGGACAAACACAACTTGACATTTTTTTAAAAGAGCTGACAGTACAGATGCAGCCCAGGTGTGGGGGGACCCGCCGTGCAGAGGCGGCCAGCGTGGGTGTCGGCCCTGAGAGGATCCACCGGTTTGTCACT
>CM052443.1:1664366-1683731 GCA_028533085.1 Varecia variegata | reverse complement strand
GTGACAGCCGTATCCAAGCACAGGGACGCTGGCAAGTGACAGCCGTATCCAGCACAGGGACGCTGGCAAGTGACAGCCGTATCCAGCACAGGGACGCTGGCAAGTGACAGCTGTATCCAGCACAGGGCGAGTGGCACACCACAGACAGGACGTTCAATGGAGAGAACTCTGGCTGTGGCTCAGGAAACCTCGGACGTGGCCAGCATCGTCGGGGTGCTTGCTGTACTAGGCGCTCGTGGAGAGTTCAGACATGTATCTTCTTAATCCTTCCCACCCCACGATGAGGTAGGTGCTATTATTATGCTCCACACTTTACAGATGTTGAAGCTCATGGGAGCAGAAGGCCTGTGTAACCCAAGTCCACGCAGCATCCCGGGCAGGGCCGTGTGGTCTGCGCTGAGCGGTGCTCATAGCTGCTGAGCAGAGTTTTCGTCCACACGTGCGGCCAAGATTCAGCCTGACACTTTGCTCTTTGGTTTCTCTGAGCATTAAGTTTTGGATTTATTAAGGAAAAGAGCTCCATCGAAAGGTCAGCAGTTCACTTTCTCCTTCATCTTATACCTTATAATACGTGCTCTGAAGACACAAAATATATTAACAGCTCGACAAAGCTCTCATCCCTCATTTCCTTCAATGTGAAAACTGTCCCAGAGTAACAAGAAATAATAAAGCATGGTAAGAATGCATCATTACATTAAGTATCTTTTAAACTCTGTTATTTAAAAAGTGGTATTTAAATGAATAATTCAGTGAGAAACACCTAGAGTACATGGCGTGAACTGTGAACGTGACTGCCAATCAGCCTGCCTTTTGAATTTGAACATTCCAAGAGTCTTCTATGTGCCATTTAATTGCTAAATATCTTGGAGCCTAAAAGATCAACAGCCATTCAACAGGCGATGATTTATTACCACTAGGCTGAGGCCTTGTAACTTTATTGCCCCACCACAATCAAGATTACCCCAGGATGCCTTTCACAGGATATAAAGAACATGGCTTGAGCAACGCAAACATCTTGGCAGAGTAGTCGCTCCGGCTTGTCTGATGAAGCCTGACTACACCGGAATTATGATAAAGTGTCTTTTACAATATCTGGGGGTAAATAGTCTCTTACTCGACCCTGATCACAGATTTCAAGTGAGGATGGTCACATCCCAGACAGCGCAGAGCCTACGGAAAAGAGTGAACGCGTGACGAAACGGGGAGGTGACGGGTTTGGGGACCACAAGCCGAGTCCTAGCCGAGTCCCCGCCCCTGGCAGCTGGTGGCCGTGGCCAGTCCACGAGCCTCCTTCGCTGTCGCCCTCAGGACACGGGCGGCATTCCTGCAGCTCGGCTGCCGGCGGTCTGTGCAAAGACCCGTGTGCTCCGGGCCTCGGAGCCTCGTCACCAAGCCAGCGTCCCCCGACAAGGTTTGTGCACAGCTGTCGGGTTGTGTGAGCTGCTGACAGCGGATTCTTTGACTTGGAGCTGAGTCTGAGATGAGAATGACGAGCCTAGAGTGTCTACTAGGTGCCCCGTGCCCGAGCTCACAGCCAATGACAGGGCAGAGGGCTGGATCCCGACACACACGCACACCACACACGCACACACGCAGATTCATATGCCACACACACCCGTCCCACACACCTCACACACACCACATATACCGCACACACACATACGTACCACACACACAACATACAAACATACCACACACCACATGCATCACACACATGCACACACTCACATATCACACACACCACACACACTCATCATCACGTACACACACCCCCCGCCCACACACACACTGCAGGGTTAGGCTGGAGGACTCGGGCCCTGGGCACCGGCACTGAGCACTGCCCGCTGCAGCCTCACAGCAGAGCTGAGCTGGAGCCAGGAGGCTGAAGGCCTCTCTAGTTCCTCCTGAACAGAGGACGCCCCAAGAGGAAGTGCCAGTTAGCCCCACCCAACCCCAGGGCTGAGCCTCCTTAGGGAACAGGCCTGGCACAGAAGGGAGGCAGAGAAAGTCACCGCCACCTGCACTGCAGACGAGCACCCTCCCCCCGCTCTGGCTGGAAAGCTCAGCCACAGATCCCGAGGGGACCGGAGGACCAGGCACCGCACAGACACCCTGCAGCGGCCGGGGCAGCCCCAGGCCCATGCTGTGCCCACAGCACCAAGTGTAGGCCCCTCAGGGGGCGGCAGGGGCTGTCCCCAGGGCGCGAGCAGGGCCTGTGGTTCAGGAAGAGCACCTCTGTGCTCAGCACACCCATCCCTCCTCCCTCAGGCCCTGGGCAGACCGACCGTGTGCCAACATTCACCCACAGCTCCGGGGCTGGGTTCCAAAGTCCCAGTGCAGAGAACACACCCTCCTGCAAGCTCCGCCCGCTGCTGCGAAAACAGACACCTCTGAAACCAGGTCAGTCCCCACAGCAGCTGGTGCAGCGGTGGCCTGCGGTGCCGGGGGACCTACAGACGTGCTACCCACACTGGAGAGGCCCTGCGCGCTTTCTGTCTTTCTTCCTCCTGGAGGCCCCGTGGGCACTTGGCCTGAGCCTGGCCTGCTTCGAGGAATGAGCGAACACCCTCTGCCTCCCTCCCTCTCTGCCCATGTTTATCCTGGGCTTTCTCTGGGTCTCCACAGCACACTAAGAAATGTACGCAGTCAGGCACAAAATCCATCACATCAGCACGGTGCAGAAAACTTCCAAGAGCATGACTAGACGGTTAATGTAAGGAGAGGATGGGGACATGCTGGGATTTGGAAGACCAGAATCACTGCCCTTCGGAGCTGCCCTGGGTGTCGTGGTGACTAAGAGCAGCCCCACCAGAGAGGCCAGGAACTAACCCCTGCAGGCAGAACCGAGAGTCAGTTTCCAAACCCCTTCTCTACATGTGCTGCGCAAACAAGTGAAGTTATCTCTGAGATGCCTGCGTCACAGTCACCTGCACAAAAATACCCGCTGGGACCCCTTCCACCTGCACAAGCAGATGTCGCTGTTTTGTTTCTGTTTTAGGGATGCTGAGAAATTCTGTCCAGGTTTCAATCTACTGTCACATTGAAAGTTACTGAAGTTCAATCAGCACACGTTAGTTTAGTGCTGCTGATCTCTCTTCCTCTCTGATCTACTTAATTTATTTATTCAATATTAGGACTATAATCTAATGAGGCTTCAAATATGACATATCACATTCACTTAAACATGCATGTTCAGGAAGGTTGCTTGCCAGGTTTATACACTTCGATGTTCTACCTCCCTTCATATAGCAATTTTCAACCCCTCGTCTGAGATGAATAGGGTTAGCTTTTAATATCTGGTTTAAAACCTTGTCTCTTCAAAAATAAATCTTGACATAAAAAATAATGGTGGAATAAAAGAATCATCATCTCCCTTTTAAAATCCCAATGCCTTTCATACAGCAATAGATAATGATATATTGGAGCTGAGCATGCATTTTGCCTGTTTCTGAAATATAATCTGTCCTCTTCACGATTCCAGGAAGATAACTGCAGCTGGCAGTTATCTTCATCAATCCTTACACTTCATCAATCCTGGTCTCAAGCTATCCCAAGGTTATTACATTTTCAGACACCAGAAAGAACCACAATAAAAATAACCAAAACACACTCTCCCCAACATACACACACGCACAGAGAAACCTATCTCCTAAAAGATCTGAGAATCACGTTTGCTTATTTTATTAAATTACTGATCTAATTTATCTGTTCTTTTAAGCTGAATAAACGTAAGCTGAATCAATCCTGCCCCAGTTCCTCAGCTGGCTGCTGTTGGTGGAAAGTGGATTTAGACCCAACTTCTGTAAAATTCAGGCTGTTTTGATGCATCAGTTGGGCAATGACAATTAGAATCAGCAGAGTCCACATGTCTGTTTATGCCAAAATATTAGGACTATTCACGATGGTACATATTAGGGCGACTACATCACATTCGAACAGTTTTCCGGAACGTAAGTATGTAATCTGTAAACAGAATGCTACCAACACCGGAGGAGAGGACCGTCCCTTGTGAAGGCTGGGCAGGACAGGAGACAGCAAGAAACAAGGTAAGAGAGCAGCTCCAGAAAGGAGCCGTCTACACCGATAATGAGCTGGGAATTCCAGGAAGAGTCCTGAGCAGATCCGGACAGGACCTGGGAGACGGGCAGAGAGCCGGTGGCATGGGGGCCAGGTGGAAAGTGAACCGGGGCACAGAACAGGACAAACGTCACAGTGTATCTTCCTCTCCTAGCTGCAATCTCCTGCGTCAGGAATTCTGCGGCATGTTGTCTGCACGTTTTCCAGGGCACTGAGCAAATACTTTGCCTTGGAAAACTTATTTGTGGACTTTTCAGTTCCCTAATGTAGCGATAAGCACTTTAAGAACAGGAATGACATCTATTTTCTCTTGCTGTGCCCCGAAATGTATAGCAGAGAACTGTGCGCAAAGTAGACACCTGACGAATCTTTTAAAAGTACTAATGCACTCGCTGCACGTGGTGGGAAGCCTGCAACGTGGCTCTGTAATTTAGGCTTTGATAGCACGTTTAGCAAACATGTTAGGTTTCCAGTATGCAAGAAACCAGATGAGGAACATGAGTGACCGTAAACATTCCTCAGCAGACACAGTAGCACTCGCAGGCAGGAAATAAAATGTTACTCTCTAAATGCAAAGCAAGTATCAAAAGTGCATGATGCAAATAAAAATATATTGTCAAAGTAAAACTTTATTTTAATTAATGGGTCATTCTTTCTAATGCAAATTGGTTTATCAGTGAAAAGTAAAGAATTCCTGATCATATTAAAGCACGTTTGTGAGCATCTGTGCGGTTCCAACGAGCTGTGGAAACCAGACACGAGCGGCCACTCGCTACCTGTTTCCTTCCTTCTCTTGGAGCAGCGGTCCTGAGTTGACCACGAGCTCATTACAATACAGGTTCCTGGGCCCAACCCCCAAGACTGTGGTGTGGCCTGCCGGAGGCGGGGCCCAGGGCTCTGCGTTAACATGAATTTCCAGTGAAACGTGTGCAGGGGGCTGCAGACCCCCCACGAGAAACACCGGAGCCAGCTTGCCCCCTCCCCAGTGAGAAGGCAGGACAGCCAGGGCCTGCTGGCCACCGCAGGTGCTTTGCCGGGGAGGTGGGTACCCAGCCACCAGGCCTGTTCCATCCTGGTAGGAATTCAAACTGACCCAGGTAGGTTCCGTTTCGTTTTCTGAGTGTGCTGACCTCTCGGGACTTAGGGTTCCTGATCAGACTCCGTGTGGAAACCAGTCCGTCTGAGTGGGAGTGTTTCCTCCCGCTGTGCAGGCTGGCGGTCAGCCTGGAGCTGGCCTAGCGGCTCTGCCTGCTGTCCGGGGAGGAGTTTCCCTGAGCGCCGTCCCTCCCCGGCACGGGGCTCTCGCTCCTGCCTGCAGGGCAGCAGGGCAGGCGCTCCTACCTGGAGGGTGGACAGGGCTCTCCGGGAAGATCCCTTGTCACCGGACACCCCAAAAGGCGGGGCTGTGACCCTGCAGTGCTGCTGTCCCACAGTGGACAAGCCATCGAGCAATGCCAGGTGGACACACAGCCCCTGCACCGACACTCACCATTCCTTTGCAAATACTTTAAGGCTCATCACCCTCCTTGACAAAAATCAAAGCTGAGACACTCCAGCTCTGTCGGCCGTGGGCCCGAGGCCAGCCATCCACACTCTGCCCGCCGTGCCTGGCACGCAGCGGCCCCCACCGACGTGTGAGGCGGGTCGGCCCGGCCAGAGCGGACGGTGCTCGAGCTGCAAAGGAGTCAGCGTTTCCCGGCGGGAGGTCAGGATTGAATGTGGACCACTGACCACAATAGAATCTCAGATATAAATGAAATCAAGTTCAACTCCACTTTCGAAGGGAAAGTCAACCCCAGTCACTAGTTTATAGAGAGCTTTAAAACCGCGATATAAAAACCAAATCCAAGCCTCAGTTACAACATGAGTCAAACCTGATGTGCTATTAAAGCTAGTTCATTTAATGAAACTTCCTGAATTGTTATTTCAACTATTTTTGAATTTTACAACTTATAACTCATACCAAGGAGAAGCATATCATCCTCAAGAAAAATAACCACGAGGCCGCAGAAGCTGGTTTCCTGGAGGGAGGGGCGGCTCCAGGCCTGAGAGACTGTGGAGCGGGGGAGGGCGGGGACCCTCTGTCATGCTGCCAGCACTCAGGCCTTGTCACAGTCAGCACCACGTCAGCCGTGCGCGTCCCATCACCTTCGAAAGAAATGACTCTACGTTCACGCACTTGAAAATGTTGAACGTGTTCATACCTATGTCTTTCCTTTAAAAACAAGCTGTCCTGTTGCTTTATTTGATTTTTTTCCGAAGAATCATCTTGTTTCATTGACTTTTCTCTACTGTTTTCCTATTTTCAATTTCATTGATTTCTGCTCTTTTTGTTTTCTTCTTTCTACTTCCTTTGGATAGAGTTAATTATTCGTTTTTACTCTCGAGTTGGAGACCTTTCCGCTTTTCTACCCTGAGAGCGTTTAGCTCTCTGAATTCCCCCTCAGCTCTGCTTAGCTGTGCCCACAGTCTGATGTGTCAAGGTTCTGCTTCTACACGAGGGAAACAGACTAATTCCCATGAGCAGGATCCTGGAGTGGGGGGTGAGCTGGGGGTGTCTCCCAGGCCAGGTGTCTCCCAGCCCTGTCCACCCTCCAGGTAGGAGCGCCTGCCCTGCTGCCCTGCAGGCAGGAGCGAGAGCCCCGTGCCGGGGAGGGACGGCGCTCAGGGAAACTCCTCCCCGGACAGAAACCCCCTTTCTCCAGCTCCCCGAGTCCCGCCTGCCCCACCCCTGCCTCCAGGCCCTTCTCTCTCCCCTGTTTACAAATTTCGTATATAAGTCTTTAATATAAGACTGGATATGTAATTTGGTTAATCACTTACAGTGAATAAAACTTCATTTTCCTTTTGTCTCTTAGAAAATTGGTGAGCTGAATGTTAATCCTGTCACCCTTAAAGAGAGTGAGTTAATATAAAAATAAATCAGCTAAAGTATTGTTTTTGGTCACCTCCACATGTTTGACCCCCCTTTCCTGGGACACCTCTGGATGTGGGATGGGGACATGGGGACGAGGACACCAGGGGACGTGGATTCGGGGGATGTGGACATGGTACGTGGACATGCGCTTACCATACAGCTCAGCAGGGGCACTCCGGGCATTTGTTCCAGAGAAAAAAATGCCATCTCAAAAGTTACCTATCGTATGGCTCCATTTCTACAGCATTCTTGAAAAGATGGAATTGTAGAAAATGGGGAGCAGATGAGTGGTTGCCAGAGTTTGGGGAAGGGAACAGGGGCAGCTGGCCGGGCCATGAAGGGTGGCACGAGGCTCCTGTGACGAGACTGTCCTGTACCTTGACGTGCTGGTGGTCACACAATTCTACACAGGTGATAAAATTACAGGGAACTAAACACACACACATTTAAAACGAGTGCATGTAAACTGGGGAAATCTGCAATCTGAACGAGGCCAGTGGACTGTATCCGTGCTCACTTCCCGGTTGCCAGGCCACACCACAGTTTTGTACGATGCTATCGCTGGGGCCACTAGGTGAAGGGCATATGAGACCTCTGTGTGCTATTTCTTACAATTGCATGTGAATATACGATTATCTCAAAACAAAATTTTAAAAGATTGCTTCAGGGAGCACCCACTGTGTGTGTCCTGTGCACACAGAGCGGCCGTCCCTGGAGGACAGACGTGGAAGTGAAACTGTCTCAGGGTGTGTCCATCTTCAGCTCTTCTAGATGATTCTCTAAAGAGTCCGCTCCTATTTACAGTCCTACTGGCAATAACGTGAGCTCTCGTTTCTCTCTGCCTTCTCCAGTATTTGCTATAGTCAGAATTTAAATTTCTTACCAGCATGGTGACTGGGGTAATGTATCTTATTGCTGTTTTAATTTTTAATTCCCTCATTACCAATGGGTTAAAGTGCTTTTCATATTTTATTAGTACACCTGGGTTTTCTCTCTAGACTATAGAGCCTGTTCAGTTCCATATTTTACTGTCAGGTGGCTTGCTCTACATCACTGAAATCTGGAACTTTGGAGATATTCCAGATGCCAACCTCACATAAGCCTGTTCATCCTCTTAGGCGTCCACCTGTTTTTCACAGCAGTGTCGCAGACCTACCTAGTGTTGTTCGCGGAGTCCAGAACCAAAGAACATTCAGACCTACATTTTTGCATTTTAACAATTATCGAGTCTGGGACGTTTTTAGTAGGTTTGGAATATGCACCTGAGGTTTTCACTGGGCACAGCTTGAGGAGGCTCCACCTGTGGGCCGCAGCTTCCGTGCCCGCCTGAGCGTTCCAGCCGCCCTTCTGGCCGGCCTGCCTTGGGACATCTGCCTTTCCTCAATAAACCCCTAACATGCGTCTCCCACTGGCTCTGCTTCTCTGGTGGAAGCCTGCACACTACAGATTTACAGAGATTTAAAATCTGCTCAGGAGAACGCTCCAGCTGCTCGTCTGGCAACACTCCCGCCTGGCAGGCACCAGGGGCTCCCATACGGCTGTGCTCCCCTGAGGGGCAGCTCTGGGGGCTCCTTCAGGGGCTTCAGCGGACCAACAGAAGTGTCTAACAACTATTTATTTAAAATCCTACTAATAGTAATTAGAATAGTCTTTTCTTCTTTATTGACAACTGAGAAAGTTAAGGAGAGGATGAGAAAAGCAAAGGCAGGTGACAGTACCCTTAGGGTCGTGTCATTCTGAAAAGGAGGCACGCTTTGTCGGGCAACTCCCTCAAACTTCAACCACTGATGACTATGGCTGCAGACCACTCGCTCACGGTGGAATTGAAAATGAAACAGAAGTGAAGGGCACCTTTGCACGGTGTCCTGTCCAGCAAGGCCATGCCAGGCAGCAAGTGGGAGCTGGTGGCAGACGCCCAGACTGAATCCTGCCTCTTCCCGGTTGTGTGCCCTTGGGTAACTTAACCTCTCCGGGCCTTGTTTCCTCATCAGTAAAAAATGAGGCTATTAATAGGACAGTGACATCAAATGACAGCATCCCGGGCAGTTATGATATTATGTGAGGTGACAAATGGCTCTGAGAAGAGAGCCTGGCAGTTTGCAAGTGGTCAGTAAATGCCTCCTAGTAATAGAAAAGGCATGGAAGCAGCTTTAACCTCAAGTGTGTCCTATTTTTAAGGAATGTAGAGAGAAACTAAAAGTCAAACAAAATAACCTTCAATTAACATTTAAAAATCAGGTGGAAATAGGAAGATTGGTCTGTTCTTTCTCTGCAGTCAGTGGGGACCCCAATCCACGCACAGCCACCACCAGCAGTGGGGACCCCAATCCATGCACAGCCACCACCAGCAGTGGGGACCCCAATCCACGCACAGCCACCAGCAGCAGTGGGGACCCCAATCCACGCACAGCCACCAGCAGCAGTGGGGACCCCAATCCACGCACAGCCACCAGTAGCCGGGGCTGTACGAGCTCACGGTCATCGTCACCGGAGCAGCGACACACCAGATTGCAAACGGTCTCTCCTCTCACACTTCCTTATCTTTCGGCAGAATCGTGGTTCTTTAGAAGGATTTTCAAAGCACATTTAAACCAAACAGCTTTTGTTTAACCCTGAGTTAATAGAGGCGGTCAGTTCAGAACAGTTAAATCCTTGGGAGTTACTGTACCGACATTCACAATAATCTTTAATGGGATTCTTTCTTCTCAGGTTTCTGTTTATTTCAAAAAAAAAAAAAAACCTGCTGCTGTGCACTTTCCCTTGGCGGTAGACACACACACTGCCCAGCGGGGTCTCCTTACAGCCCTGGCCCTTCACCCGCTAAGGGGCAGCTCTGCTCCAGGCAGATGTGGGGCATCTGCCCCTGGCCACAGCCCCAGCCCAGGAGGCCCCTCATCACTGCCAGTGGCTGCAGGAAGCTCTCGTGCAGGGTCATGCCTGATTCAGGACGGTTCCCTGACTGTCTGTAAAGTATGTCCCTGACCTTGGCGAGATAAAGTGTCCAGCGCACACAGGTCTTGTATGGGATGCCCCCTAAAGTTTCCTGCCTCTGAAAACCTCTTTCTACTCCCGAGTCCTGTGGCCAAACAGGCAGAGTCTCCCTGAACACGGTCTACTACCCTCCTCGCACATCCCAGCAAGCCCAGCACCTGTCACCCACCGGATACACCAAACACGTGTTGCTGATTCTCACGTGGTTGCAATTAGAAAACAGAACAAGGAGCCAAAATGCCTCTTTCCTGCCAGAGTCTCACTCCGATCCCCAAGAAACTGGAACCTTTTCCCAAACGTCTCTCCACCCTCCAAAACGGGGCTACAGTAGAGGCTGGAAGAAGACCTAGAGTGACAGCAACAGTCACGCAAGCCGACTTGGTGGGGGGGGGGTCACAGAAACGGGCGCATCCGGCCCAGGACGGGAGTCGCCCAGGAGGTGCCTGCGGGGCAGACCCGAGCAATGCGGGCCACAGCGCGCTGCACGGGCACCGCGGCAGGCAGATGGCCGCAGGTGGCCTCAGGTGGGCTGTCCGCGCGCGCCCGGCAGAGGAACAGCAGACAGGCCCCGGAAAGGCGGAAGCCGGGACAGAGTCGTCGTGGCCGCCCTTGTTGCTCAAAGGGAAACTGCTTCGCCCTGGGGGAGGGGCGGGGCGCGATCATCCACTTAGCCCCAGGTGTGTAATTAGGAGGCTCTCTAAACTGGATGGATCCCCCACCCCGCCCGCCCTTAGGCTCCCACCAGCAGTCTCCGCGCCGGCCCAGCCGCGAGCGACCTCTGTTGACCGGTGTCACTTCCCACCTCTGAACTTTCCCCCACCCCCACGGCCGCGAGCTCTTTAAGCGACCGGGGCCGCCAGGTTTGGCCGGAGGCCACCCCTGGAAACCTGACAGGTTCCAGTCCCCGCCGCTGTAGGCCTGCGTCTACACCCGCACCCACCTCCTCGCGGGTAGGATCTGGGTAGGGACGTAGTGTCAGGTCTGGGAGGCCACTGGGCTGCCACCTGCCCGGCCACCTGCGCCGGTGACCAGGTGAGCCCCGTCTGTTCCCGGCCAGGAAAGGGACCCGGAGTTCGGCCGCGGGGGCCGCGCCTGCCCCCAGCCGCGCTCCAGTTCCCCGCTCCCCGCCCGGAGCCATCCCGCCCGGGTCTCTGCGGTCCCCGGCTCAGAGGGGCGCGGAGACAAAGGCGCCAGAGCCGCCCCTCCCGTCCCGGGCGAGGATCACCCACCGGCGCTGTGCTCGCTGCTCCGAGGCCGAGGGGCAACGCGGGGTCCCAGGCCGTCTTCTCACGCCCGGGCCCGGGAAGCTGGTCCCTGCGCCAAACGCGGGCAGCGCAGGGGCCCTGTGCCGCCGGCGCCGCCTTCCGGGGTCGGGAAACTGGGGCCGCCAGGGCCGGAGGCTCGTCCTCGCTGGAGCGCGGCGGCGGTGACTGACGGCGCCGCTCCGAGGGACGAGCGCGCACCCCGCTTCCCCGCCCCGCCTCCCGGGCCGCGGGCCAGCCAGGTAAACACCGCTGGCTGCAGGCAGCCCGCCCCACCTGGGCGCCCGCCCCGCGCCGCACGGGAGCCGGAGGACCTGGGGGCGGCTCTGCCCACGTGGATCGGGGGACCCGCGGGGACCCGCGCGCACAGTCAGCCCTCGGGGGTGGGGCCAAAGCTTCGCCCGCTGCGGAACTGGGATCTAAGTTGCTGCTTGTGGAACCTTCCCTTGTGGCTCGGCCTCTGAACCTGCCCCGACCCTCGACCTCGCCGGAGGGATCCGAGACAGCGTCTCCTCCAGGCCCGTTGCACAGCACGCGCGACCGGTCCGGATGCACACCGCCCACTCCGGCTTCACGCCTGTCCTCACCCGTCCCTGGCGGTCCCGCGGACGAACTTGGCACAGGTCGGCGTCTGGTGCGCAGGGTCCAACTCCAGCCAGTCCTCCCGAGGTCCCGGCCTCCTCTTCGCGGACCAGAAGTAGGCTCCAAAGTCCTGCGAACAGGTGTTGGCTGCAGAGCCGGGCGCTCACGTGCTGGGAAGGGAGGCCTGTGGGAAGGCGCCGCGGGCGGAAGGAAGAAAACCACCTGGCCGCGGGGGAGCAGCGTTCTGCCTGCGGTCTGCGCCGTCCTCTGGATCACGCACAGAGCTGGCGGGGAGGCGGGTCTGGACTCCGGGCCTCCTCCCGCTGGGGGAAGAGTAGGAGGTCGGGGAGACATGCCAAAGGGGACCCCGGTGTTCCTGTGGACCTGAGTCCCCAGTCAGGAATGGGTCTGATGCGACAGGAGACAGGGGACCCACGCGACGTCAGAGGGAAGACGCAGTCCGCTCCTGCCCCCGGGCCACCCGCAGCGCAGGTTCCAGGCTGCCTGCCCAAACCGGCCTCCCGCAAAGACCCCAGGATTTGCCAGTTGAGTTCAAGTGCTGGTAATTCAAAGGCAAATATTTCCAGAGTAATATAAAAGCACTTAATCTAGTCTTTTCCTCAGACAAGATTGTCGGGAGCAGAGAACATGAGGGCTCTGGGAACCTGAGGTTGGGGGTGAGGAGGGGTAGATAGAGGGGTGCCCATTGTGCCAAAGTTTTCCCCCCATTTCTCCCCGACTTGACACCTACCTGAGGTCCGGGATAAACAGAGCGGGTGTAAGGGAGCTGGGCTAACACTCAGGCGCACAGGCAGTGACGCCTGGCCAGGGTGCCCCCAGGTCCCCAGACTCAAGTCGCTCTTAAAGCCCAGGCCTTGGGAAGCTGGAACACCAGGCCCCGTTTCGAATGCCCGTTTCCGCATCAGAAACAGCTTCTCCCCTGGAATGTCTCCCTGCTTCATCTCGGGGTGACTTCACACACAGGGGACACGTGCCTGCCCTGCCAAGGCAGTGCCGGCTGGGCTCCAACACACTGAAAACAGCGGCACGTGCCATTCCCCTTTTTTCTACTTCTGCTAGATTTTCAGTGGTTTACCGAAACAGCACATTTGCCGGGAGTCACCTCCATAAATGTCAGGCTCGACAAGCTCTAGTTAAGTCTTTATAAAGTCTTTATAAAATTGCACCACTCGTGTTTTGTTGGGGGTAGAATGCCCGTGCAGTTTGGTAGCCAGACAGGTTTGAAAATTCATGGACACTTCAAAGAAAACCTACATAAGTAATACTAGTTAATAAAACAATTGATCAACATTTAAAAGGTCCAGGCTTAGGGACCATCCTCTCCCTCCTGGTTAGGATGGGACCCAGAATCGAGGACAGCAGACAGAGGAGCAGGGCTGGTACCTTACCTTGGGGAGTCAAACTTCGACATAATGACGTCCATGCAGCCCTTGGCAAAGTGACAGAGATCCCTCTTGCTGAATGAGATTGAAAGGCGTCTTTTGACAAGTAAATGATCAATGCCTCATTGTGTCTTTGACATTTCTAAGAAAATCACGTTGCAGTTACCTTTGTCTATCAGGGAAGCGGAGGGCAGGAATCTTGACCTGGTCAGTGTCTCATATTGCAGCAAATAGCAAAATGTTTTGTGCATGATATACACTCAATAAATTTTTGTTGAATTAAACTCCAAATTACCCAAGCTAAAGGGAGTCAATTAATCTATATAATTTCCAATAGACTTCGGACTACATGCATTTTGAGTTTATCTGGCTTATCAAGAGATTTGTCCTTATTGTATTTGCCTAGAAAATAATTAAACTTTATTTTCATCCCTGCTCTGTAATTAACAATTTGCTGGTGACAGTTGCATAGCAGATAATCCTCCTGTATGTGATCGGGGTTCTTTGCCTCGCCACAAATTGCAGTTAGGAACTGGGTAGACTCTGCTACGTCACTGAGTGCAAGAAAATTAGGTGAGTGAATTGAGAAAGTACAACATAAAAAAAAAACCAAAAACCATTATGTGAACGGGAACCATTTGGGGGCTATAAAACACAACTACACACACGCACACACATACACACACTCACAAAAGGCCTCTTGTCACTTCACCCCCAGATGAAACACCAAGAAAGAAAAGAAGAAAAGGAGATATGTAGGACTCTGGTGATGTGGGGAAAAACAAAAATGTTTCATACATTTTCCTACCATCAATTTGTTGGTATTATATTTTCACAAACTTTTACAAGGCATAAACTATACATATATAATATTTTCTTTAATTTTATTAATAAAATAAAAGCACACAGCTATCCATAGAGATCAAAGTTCCTCTCAATGAGCTATAGAACTATATTGGCAAGCCTATGTTTTGAGGAAGAAACTGTGTGCACTCAATGTGTAGTCACGCTGTGGTATTAGCCACTGCTCTGCGGGCTGTTAGAATGTCTGTACTTCCAGTGAGATCCCAGCCATGCATGGCGTGGTTTCCAATCAGCCTCTTAAATTCTTAGGGCTCATCTGCATGCACACGTAGACACTTGAGATGGAGCTAGTGTGGCAACTTTATTTTGCGCTGGCACCATCTCCAGTCCCACATAGCCTTGCTCCCACGTGACTTAGTGGACACTGATGCTCTGGAGAAGAGGAGTCTCTGCTCCCTCCCCTTGACCGTGGGTGAACACTGGTGAACACTGGCCTCCACCATGGGGAAGGCTCTGGGCGTCTGGGCCAGGACCGTAACAATGCCAGGAACGGACACTTCTCTCTCTTGGGCCACTTGCTCTTGGAATCGGCCTCTGTGCTCTGAGGAGGTCCAGGCAGACCCATGGGGCCACCACATGCTCATGTCCTTGCCTACAGCCCAGGCGAGATGCTGTGACAACCAGCGTCAATCAATCGCCAGCTGTGAGCAAGAACAAGCGTCCAGAGGAGACTGCCTTCGAGTCACCTTAGCCTTCGAGTCTTGCAGGGGAGCTCCAGACAGCTGGAGCAGAAACGAGCCACCCATTCTGGGTGCTTCCAAGTTCCTGGCCCGTGGAATCTGGAAGCGTAATTAAACAGCTGCTGCTTTGGTCCATTAAACTGGGGACAGTTTGTTATGTGTCACGGGATGTGGAAGAGTTGGTTAGAGTGACAAGTGGAAGGATGGGCTCACGGAAACCTCTCGGGTAGACGCCACTGCCCACCCTTTAGTTATTATACCCCTTGTAAATAACACAGACTCCATTTCCAGAAGAAAAATATTTTATTACCTGACAATCTGATTGGTCAAGTATCTCATTCCTTCATTCACTCACTTATTCAAAATTATTTATTTAAATACTTTGTATTTAAAGCTTTTGGCTAAATTTTGGAAGATAAATGAAACCCAGTAGTTTTTACAGAGGTGAACGCTCTGTTTGGTTCATAACTATGTTGGCTCTTAAAGTATCTGGTACTAACTGGTGCAAGTGAACGATGCCAGAATGTTGTCCAGTTATTCTGCACACCTTTATTACTGTTTCTGGGCTTGGACATTTATGTATATGGTTCTTATGGCAACCAAATACATAAATTTCAGAGATTCATTTTGGTTAGGAAAATAGGATTTCCTTCTCTATTTGCAGAAAGATATATACCACAGGTTACTAAAATAAATGTGTATTAACATACAGCTTCATTGAGCATGGATTATATTGTACAATCAGTGACTTTATCTCTACGGTAGCATCACGTACGGTCAGGTTTACATGAAGAGAAGCTACTCCAGGTTTTATTTTTGACGTTAGGTTTCCCTGAGACACTTATCCCAGGTCTGACATTGCAATTCGCCAAGGAGTGACGTCCAACAGGCAGGAGGGTCTGTCTTTGCTGCCCCTGCCCCTCAGCCTCCTCCAAGCCACAGTTCTCGCCATCCCCAGCAATGGCCTCACTGGCCACCCAGGGCTCCAGCCCCCACCCTGGGAATCCTCCTGGATCCTGTGCATTCCCACGTCTCTCACTTGTCAGCACGTCTTGTCACTCTGCCCCCAACTTCCTCCATCTCTGTGTCTCCGTCCCGCCACCACCCCAAGCCCCTGCGTGGCTCCACAGGCAGCTGCGGTGCCTGTCTCAGGACTCACCGTGGATGCATGACTTCTTAGTCCTAAATTGATCAAGCCACATCTGTTCCTCGCTGGAAATCCTGAAGTGCCTCCTATGAACTTTAGAATAAATTCACACCCCTTCCCCTGCTCAACTCCCACCTCGGACCCCCAGTCCTCTCTGTGGGTCTCACACTTGCCTCACCCTTTCTGCCTGGCCTGTTTGTGGTGAGCAACACACCCTCTCTGCTAGATCAGTCTCCTCCGAGAGCCGCTGCAATCGCCCATTATTCTAGTCATCGTGGCCTCCACCCAGAAATCCCCTGCTTGGTAACCCACAGGGTTTCTCTTTTGCAAGATAAAAAGGGTTCTGGAGGTGGATGTTGGTGATGTTTGCACGAAAATGTGAACGTACTTATGCCACTGAGCTGTACACCTAAAAGTGGTTAAGATGATCAATTTTATGTTATGTGTATTTTATAATTTAAAAAAGTCCCCTCCCTCAGGCGATCTTCCCTGGACTCCGGTTCTGAAGCAGCTTTCTCTGAGCTGTTTCACTGTTTTAAGGCTCTGCATTGCATGATATGATCTGGAGTCTTCTTACTTACTGCTTGTATTCTAGTCCCCTAACCCTCCTGCATTAGCATGTGAGCGCCACCTAGGGAGGGACCTTGTCCTCGTCCACTTCTGCCTCATCAAACCCTGACGTAGGCGTGCGCATAGTAGGTCTTCAGTATAGCACCTGAATGGCAGTTGGGACCCAGGCGATACAGTATGGCTCAGAGAAACACAGTTTGTCAGCTAAAAATAATTGCAAATGACACTAATCTATCTTGATTTTTTTCTACTATTTTTATATTAATAGTTTTAGGTTTTACATTCAAGTCTTTAATCCATCATGAGATGATTTTGTATATGATGAGAGATAGAGGTCCACTTTCATTTTTTTGATGTGGCTATCCAATCTGACCCACACCATTTATTGAAAAGGGTGTCCTTTCCCCAGTGTATGTTTTTGACAACTTTGTGAAAGAGCAGTTGGCTGTAGATAATGTGGCTTTATTTCTGCATTCTCTGTTCCATTGATCTATGCATCTATTTGTATATCAGTACCATGCTGTTTTTTTTTTTTTTTGAGACGGAGTCTCGCTTTGTTGCCCAGGCTAGAGTGCCGTGGCGTCAGCCTAGCTCACAGCAACCTCACACTCCTGGGCTTAAGCGATCCTACTGTCTCAGCCTCCCGAGTAGCTGGGACTACAGGCATGTGCCACCATGCCCAGCTAATTTTTTGTATATATATTTTTAGTTGGCCAGATCATTTCTTTCTATTTTTAGTAGAGACGGGGTCTCGCTCTTGCTCAGGCTGGTCTCGAACTCTTGACCTCGAGCAATCCACCCGTCTCGGCCTCCCAGAGTGGTAGGATTACAGGTGTGAGCCACCGCGCCCAGCCTGTACCATGCTGTTTTTGTTACTATAGTCTTGTAGTACAATTTGAAGTCAAGTAATATGATTCTTTTAGCTTTGTTCTTTTTGCTTAGGATTGCTTTAGCTATTTGGGTTTTTTTTTTTTTTGGTTCCATATGGATTTTAGAATTATTTTTTCTAATTCTGTGAAAAATGATATTGGTATTTTGATAGGGATTACACAGAATCTATAGGTTGTTTTGGACAGTACAGACATTTTAACAATACTGATTCTTCTGATCCATGAGCATGGGATGTTTTCCATTTGTTGGTGTCATCTACAATTTCTTTCATCAGTGTTTTATAGTTTTTCTTGTAGACATCTTTCACCTCTTTGATTAAATATACTCCTAGGTGTTTTTTTTCTTTTTCAGCTATTGGAAATGGGATTGCCTTCATGATTTGGTTCTCAGCTTGATCCTTATTGGTGTATAGAAATGCTACTGATTTTTCTACATTGAATTTTGTATCCTGAAACTTTACTGAATTCTGGACATTGGTCTAGGCAAAGAATTTATGACTAAGATTTAAAACTAAGTAACAAAAACAAAAATAGACTTAGAAGTTCTGCACAGCAAAATAAATAATCAACAAAGTGAACAGACAACCTGAAGAATGGAGAAAATATTTGCAAACTATGCATCTGACAGGGACTAATGTCCAGAATTTACAAGGAACTCAAACAACTCAAAAACAACAACAACAAAATAACCTCATTAAAAAGCAGGCAAAGGGCCGGGTGCGGTGGCTCACGCCTGTAATCCTAGCACTCTGGGAGGCCAAGGCAGGCGGATCGTTTGAGCTCAGGAGTTTGAGACCAGCCTGAGCAAGAGTGAGACCCTGTCTCTACTAAAAAAATAGAAAGCAATTAACTGGACAACTAAAAATATATAGAAAAAATTAGGCGGGCATGGTGGCGCATGTCTGTAGTCCCAGCTACTCGGGAGGCTGAGGCAGGAGGATTGCTCGAGCCCAGGAGTCTGAGGTTGCTGTGAGCTAGGCTGATGCCACGGCACTCTAGCCTGGGCAACAGAGTGAGACTCTGTCTCAAAAAAAAAAAAAAAGCAGGCAAAGGACATGAACAGACATTTTTCAAAAGAAGACATACACGTAGCCAATAAGCATATGAAAAAATGCTCAACATCACAAATCATCAGAGAAATGTGAATTAAAACCACAAGGAGATAACATCTTACACCAGTCAGAATGGCTATTAAGACAAAAAATAACAGATGTTGCTGAAGATGTGGAGAAAAGGGAGTGCTTATTAGTGGAAATATAAATTAATACAACCTCTGTAGAAAACAGTATGGAGATTTCTCAAAGAAAGAAAAATAGAAGTACCACAGGATCCAGCAATCCCACTACTGGGTATCTACCCAAAGGAAAAGAAACCATTATATCAAAAGACACCTGCACTGGTATGTTTATCACAGCACAATTCATAATAGTAAAGATATGGAATCAACCTAAGTGTTCCTCGATGGATGATTAGATAAAGAAAACGTGGTGTGTGTATATACAAACACACACACGCATACGTACACATGCCACAGAATACTATTCAGCAGTACAAAAGAATGAAATCATGTCTTTTGCAGCAACATGGATGGAATTGAGGCCATTATCTTAAGTGAAATTACTGAGAAACTGAACGTCAGATACTGCATGTTCTCACTTGTAAGTGGAAGCTAAAAAGTGTGTAAACATGGACATAGAGTGTGGGAATAGTAGACACTGGAGACTCAGAAGGGTGGGGGTGGATGGTGAGCAATTACTTAGTGGGTACAGTGTGCATTATTCGGGTGATGGTTACACTAAAAGCCCAGACTTCACCACTACGCAACATGCCCACATAACAAAACCACCCTTGTACCTCTTAAATTCATACAAATAATAATAACAATAAAAACCATCTATCGGCCGGGCGCGGTGGCTCACGCCTGTAATCCTAGCACTTGGGAGGCCGAGGCGGGCGGATTGTTTGAGCTCAGGAGTTCGAGA
>CM052443.1:1588671-1663866 GCA_028533085.1 Varecia variegata | reverse complement strand
GCGTCCCTGTGCTGGATACGGCTGTCACTTGCCGGCATCCCTGTGCTGGATACGGCTGTCACTTGCCGGCGTCCTTTATCTTTCTACTGTGTTTCACACAGCTAAGAACTCCCCTGGTGAAATGTTGCACACCCGTGTGAAGGCGTGGGACCCCTTAGGAGATCAGCTCTGGCCTGTCTTCTGCGAGGCCATGGTGGGGTTGATGCCCACAAGTAGCATTCTTATCCCTGATTAGAACATGAAGTTTCTGGAAAGTTCCAGAAGGTTCTGGAAGGAAGTGACTCAGTAAAATGCTGCTTGCCCTTGTGAAGACATGGCACCGATTAGAAGACAGGCTCTGGGCCAGGTCTCCTGTGGGCCCGTGGCGGGGGTCTGTGGCCACGACGTGGCATTCTTTTCCCTGATTAGAATCTGGAGATTTTAGATCAACAGCTTAGAATGCATTTGTCCCCCGTGTTTCCAGAACGACCAGCTTCGTCTTAGTCAAGACTCAGACAGCAGCTCTTTGGGGCCGGGCCACGTGCAAATTCATGGCTGCACCTAGACTTACGGGGGCCAGCACATTTGCTGCCCACGCACAGGCCGCCTCGGGCGTCACGCCTGGTGCCCAGGAATGTGAGCTGTGCTGGAGGTGAATGAGCACACGCGGGGTGAGCAGACACGGCTCTGCCCTGCTGTTTCTGGCCCAGCGGTGAGCAATGCCCAGAGTGTCCCTGGCCCGCTAATTACCAACGCCGGTCCCTGGGTCATGCCGGACACACAGGCCGTGGTAATGGCAAAGGCATGACTCCCTCCCACGGCCGGGTAGGGGGAGGCCACTGAAGATGGGACACGTGGGCCGGCCACGGAGGCACAGCCGTGCTGGGGTGTAGCATCCTCTGACTTAATGGTTTGCACCCCCAGGGGCCTATAAAATATTAACCAATGGTTCCCGCAGCACCTGCAGGAAGCAGCATTTACATCACAGCTGCAGATAAGGGGAACGTGGGCAGAGCCCTCGGAGCCGCGGCAGGGGCAGGAGCAGGAAGGCTGACACCCGGGCACGCCTGTTCCTCAGGCCTCACCGCTTCCTCTCTGCACCCCGAGGCTCGCCTGTCCCAGCGCCGGGGCTCACAAGGACGTGCTCGTGATGGAGACTCACCAAGCCAGCGGGATCCGACACACGTTCCTGTGACCGGCCCCACGTGACCGCAGAGCCCCAGAGGAAGGGCGTGCCCTCCCCGCGCCAGTCCCGACATGACAGTGTGGCCGGGCGCGTCAGGACTTCAGAGCAAGAGCAGCTTCCTCCTTGCTGCTTCTGCACGGAGAACGTCCCATCTCTGTGACAGCGGCAAAGGCTGCACATCTCGCCTGTCACGACTTGTGGATACAGGGATAAGAAGTTTCCACGGTTAATCTCACCTAACATGAATGAACTGTGGTTTCATCTGCCTTTTTTTTCCTTCGAGAAAATGCTTTATTGTCACTCACAGTGCTGGGAACACCAGAACTGGCCATTTGCCGCCTTACTCTGGTAACGGCTGTCTCTGCAAAGTCAGCTGATCCTGCAAGTGGTCAACTCAAGGACCGCAATCAGATTTCCAATAAACTCCATTTCTCTGCACTTCCCTAATTTCCTTTTAAAATGGCTTTTGATAACTGTAAGGCAGTGTTCCTCCCTGCTGTACGTCTACCTAAGTCTGACATGCCTGGAGAAAACAAGGCAGAGTGTTAACTTACAGACATTATCTGACACTCCAGAGCAAAGCCCCCATCCGGAAAGTCTAGGAGCTGGTTTCTTCTCGGGCACTTCTTACCTGAGTGAGTCCCGACTGGGTTCCGGAGCTTGTTCTGTCTGGAAGCGCCCGCAGACTCCCAGCGCAGTGCGGGGCCCTGGCGATGGTGGGAGGCCGCGTCCCTCCGCATTGCCGTGGAGAAGGCTGCTCTGGGATGGACGTAGGTCCCTCGATGAGCTCTGACCTTGTCCCCCTTGGAAAATGGCAGGCTTTCAGGAACTTCTTAGTCTAGGGAAACGCAGCACCCTGGAGAGCAGACTACCACAGGAGAGTTGGAATTTCCTTCCAGAAATGGATGAGGGGCATCGCTCGTCAGCTACGCTGTAAGTCATCTCACTGCGACTCCAGTGGTGTCCCTGGGGATCCTGATCGTAGGTGGATTTGGTGCTATTCGGTCGCTTCTGTGTCACACTCGACTCCACTCCCAGTCTCTCTTCCACAGGGCCTTTGCACAAGCCGTGCCCGCTGCCTGGAGCACTCCTCCCCTTCTACGCTCCTCCCGCATCTTCATCTGAACCTTCCACTCATCCTGCAGGGCTCTGCTTGCCCTGTCCCTGAACGTGACCTTGCTGGGGCTGCTGTACAAAGTGCCCCACATGGGCTGGCTTAAGGCAACAGAAACATCGTCGCCTCTCCTGGTTCTGGAGGCTCGAAGCCCAGGCCAGTCTCTCTCTGAAGACCCGAGGGGAGGACCCGCGCTTGCCTCTCCCAGCTGCCGGGGCCGGAACTCCCTGGCTTCCCAGGAATGTGGCCATGTCACTCCGTCTCTGCCTCCGCTGACACGTGGTGTTTCTCCCTGTGTGACGCTGTGTATCTACATCTGAATTTTCCAGTTCTTTCTCTCGTAAGAGCAGCAGTCACTGGATCTAGGGCCCGCCCTAACGCCGCAGGACCTCGTCTTAACGTGGAGACGTCTATGAAGACCTTGTTTCCAAAGAAGGTCGCATTGATGGGTGGTTGGAGGTTGCAGTAAGCTATGATTGCACCTGGACAGCAGAGCAAGACCCTGTCTCTTAAAATAAAAAAAGGAAAAAGTACAATTTTAGGAGCAGACACAGAAACTTGTATATATATCTATACATAGAGATATATAGAGATTATTTTGCTAATCCTAATCCGTATGTAAGAGTAGAATAAACAAGGCATAAATTCTGCAAAGAGGAGTCTTTGGTTTTCAGACAAAGGGAACGAAATCTGTGCTCCTGTCCAAGCAGACGAACCCTAAACCTATCGGCTCTGCCCCTCCGTCCGCGCAGGCTCGGGCTGGCTGGGGCAGCTCCGCGTGCAGGTTCTTGGAGGGCGGCGTCCTCACTACAGCCCCGCTCCCCACTCACCTCCAGTCTAGACGTGGGGAAGGTGTCAAGGCCCGAGGGCCCCGAACTGGAATCACCTGCCGGGCCGTGGAAGGTGTTTCTCAAAAGCTCTTGGGGCTGCTGGTGGGTCCCCAGTGCTGCGTGGTGCTGCCTGAGACCCTCCCGCTGCCACTTCCCTGACGTGTGAAATGATAATTTAGGAACGTGGAACACCTCAGACCTGCCGTGGCAGTTTTTCCCACATGGGACGTGTTCATATGTGAATAACATCCAGCTAACCCTGTTTCCAACTAAAATACGTTCCTAGAGGCACACTCATAGCTAGAGTCAGCCTCTAAACTTCACTTTCCCAACTGTGAAATGGGAATAAAGCTCACAGGCTTAGTCCTGCAATTACGTAACTAAAAGGTCTCTGGAAATGTGAGGATAAAGCAATCATCGTAGAATCAGTCCCGTTACTCCACAGAAACATTTATCTTAGGGTTGCTTACTTGAACACGGCTCAAAAAAAAAAAACCCACATTGTGCAATCAACAGCCTGTTATAAAAACAAAGCCAAAAGAATTATAAGTTTGTAAAAATAATACAACTGCGATCTGTGTCCTACAACATGGGCAGAAATACACTATTTGGGCAGAAAAAAACTATACAACATGTGTCCTACAACATGGGCAGAAATACACTATTTGGGCAGAAAAAAACTATACAGATTTTTCCCTCATAAGCCCAAACACACAGTGAAGTGTAGACACCGTCATAAATTTGCCATTGCATCACGGCGCCCAAGGCTCATCAGCCAAACACGCCACGGTGGAGATGATTGGCAGGTTTGGGGACGGGGGAGTGAGGTGATTTGGGTGACCACGTCTACTAGACTTGCACTGAGGTCTTCTCTATCTCACAGTAAAGTTATTTAAGCAAGGTATTTCACAATAATCCCCTTGCCTGTAAAATTGCACCTGAAGTGATTTCAGAAATAGCCAATTTAGTATTTTAATGTTTGAAGCCTTCTCCGAAGTTGGGGAACAGCTGTCTCTTGAATGTCCTATTCACTTTTCTCAACTCCCCAACCCATAACACCAGTCCTGAACTAGCAGAAGTGGCATTACTTCCTGTGCTGTGGTTGTCTGTGATGAAGAAAGAGCTTTGTTTACGGGCAATTGAGTGATGTAACTTCTGGGCTTCTCAAAGCAGCGGGTGTTTTTAACGCTTTTTCTTTCCTTGACTTGTCAGTTTAGGAGTGGAGGTACACGTAGACGGGAAGCCGTGCGGGGGTCTCGGAAACGCGGTAGTGGACAGCTAGACGGTGTCGCTCCTGTGCGGGCGAGGGAGGAAGGTGGAAACCAGCAGTCCCCCACAGGACGCCCTACCCCTACCCCTAACCACCCCGAAGCTCCTGTGTGTTTCCCTCTGACCCCAGTGCAGGGAGGGAGCTTGGATTACCTCCACTTCATAGCACACACACTGCCGCTTAGAGAAGTGGAATCGGCCCAAGGTCACCCCGGGGAACCTGGGCTGAGACCTCAGTCTCCTCCGCCTGATTTGCACTGTGAAAAGTCAGAGCTGCCCACGAAGGTCCAGTAACTGGTTAGAATACTCAGGAGCAAAGTGCCCCGGCCCCTGGCCCCGGCACTTCAGTTTCATCATTTGCCCACGCTGACAGGCTCATGTTTATCTGTGCCGATTCCTCCTAGAGCTCGTCAAGGTAACATCTAGAAGTCTAAGCTGCTTTAGGGGCACGTTATTGAAAATGAAAGCCAGTTAAAATTGGATTGCTTCCCAGTTACTCTGGTTGGCTAATTTTGATTGCATTGTCTTAATTCTAACCCTTGAGGTAACACTAAGTGTTGATAATCCCGTAAACTTTATCAAAGTGTTCAGTAGTCCCGTGGGCTGCAAATCTGACCCAGGCTTGAATTCCAGTTTGGAATCTGCAGCCATCCGGATGGAACCTGGAAGTCTGTCCCTGTCCCAGCTCAAGCTCTCCACCCCGCCCCCTCTCGACCTTTTCTGTTATTTTGCAAAAGGGGAGTCGGCCTGGCTTTCCTGGGGCATTCCACACACCTATCACATTTTTCTCTTCTTTCTCAATTTGATTAATTGCAAACATGAGATAAAGTAAAGATTCCTCCAAACACCCAGCTGCTTGGTCCACAGATGCTTCTTTTCAGCACACGACAGACACGGCTGCTGGGACTGAGCTCCGGGCCGAGACCATCACCCTTCTGTGACTGGACTGTCCCTGGCAGGCAGATGGGGCAGCATCAGAATCAACGAGGCAGAGCGCCAGTCGCTCAGGATCACGGCGGAAGGTGAGCGGCGGGTCTGCTCTGCCACCCTCACCACGGGCCACGGTGCACAGCCAAGCACCAATGCTCAGACATTTCCCATCAAACCGACATTTTCTTCCTCTTGTCTCTCTGTTCCTGCCAGTATGTAAACTTTGCATTTAAGGCTAGAATTTACCAATCCTAAATGACACATATAAATAAATTTTCTTGGTATAATCTGAGCAGTCAGTCAAATGTAAGTTAGTAGGTTTATCTAACTAACTAGTAAAATCTAACAGGTTTATTCGAAAGTCTGACCTGGACTTTACTTCTTGTAATTGATTCTGTGTCCGGTAGTCTTGAGTTTCCTAAAGAGTGATTGACATCAGTCATTCCAGGTGTAGCCCAGTTGTCCTGTGAAGTGTGGTAGGTGTTTGATCAGAACAAACGACTGGGATGAAGTGTGGCCTCCCTCCAAGCAGCGCTTGAGCATCTGTGGTTAGAGTTCAGCTGTTCCAGGGCCATTTGTCCAAAAATAGTTCTCCTTTGTCCACAAGCAACTCTTGAAATATTTACATGTCTCAGGCTGTTCTGATTTGGGACAAATCCTCAGAGATTAGTTCTCTGGGAGGCGGGAACGTTGCACTTGCATTTGCCTGGTCCCAGCCCAGGGGGAGGGAAGGAGGAGGAGGGGGAGGAGAAGGTGCAGATGGCAGTGAGGAAGGACGCCCAGGGCGTGGAGCTGAGAGGACGCCCAGGCAGAGAAGGCAGTGGTGACAGGAGGTCATTCCCACGTGCCTAGGCAACCCCCCCAAACGTCCAAGGAGTCAACTTTAATGACAGAAGTTACCCATTTTTGCCTGTATTTAGTTTTGAGTAGACCAGTTCTTATTTCTTAAACAGAAAGGTGGATCCACAGATGTTTGATGCATTGTCATTCTATACATTATAGACACATCGCAAGTTCTTGATGTTTAGTTAACAGCACTGCGTGGAACTAAAGAGAGGATGCATTTTGGGGCGACAGCCCCTGTGTGCCCAGCATTCAGATCAGCGTCTCTCAAGGAGCTCCCCCATTCGTGTCTAGACTCCCAGAGAACAATTTCTTTTTCCCTTTTTTAACTCATTCTTATCCAAGAAAGTACTACATGTGCCCCCAAAGTCCATTTTCCAATGAAAAGATTACCCCAGAAAGGTTTGTTTGGTTGCCCAATTTAAACAAATTGGCAAGGTAGATGATCGCACTGGATACTGAAATTATCTGCAAAGGCAGTCCTGCGTCTTTGAAATCATGCGTGTCAACGTTGCTTTTTTCACTCTCCTGCCATAAAACTGGGGAATTTGCCTGACTCTTAAATGTTGGTCATGTTACATCACTAGAGCCGCGTCTTGCATTGCCCAGAGCACTGTCTTTGGGCACTTGGAGTTGCCTGAAGTGCAGCACCGTGGAACCCCGGCCGGAAACGTTCCGCTTGCCCCGGGGCCTGTTTTCTTGGGCAGAAGGCGGCTGGGGCTTCCCTCTGCCGTTGGCTGTTTGCGTCCCACAGACTCGCTCCCAGGAGTGATTCCGCTGCTGTGGATGTCGGCTTCTCTCCTCACTGATCCTTGGACCGGCTGTGGGGCCACTGGGGTTCCTACGCAGGAGGACCCTAATCCAGTCCCTCCTTAGTCACCATAAAGCCACCTGGTAATAAGAGGCGGAAGCATTCAGCTGTTAGGCAGTTCTCTCTCTTCTGAAGAGTGACTTTGGGAAACAAAACTGGCCCTGTATTCAGGCACATGTAATATTTTGGAGATTTTCCTTCCCATGCTTAGAAGATGATTCATTTTGTCATCTTCCGAGGACAGCTGCTCCTGGGCTCAGCAGGGGAGTGGGGACCCACATCTTCTTTAAAAAGACAATTACATCATGTAATTGTCCTTAAAGACTCGGCCCACCTGCCACCAGGTCTGCGCTGACGGGACAAGGGACCCTCAGCTGACAGTGCCCATGGCAGGTGCAGGTCCAGAGGAGCAGAGGGGTGAGCGCTTTGTTTGGAATGGGTGTGGCTTAAATGCTTTCGTTCTTTAGTTCTGTGCATATTTTGGGGAAAAATCATAAATCTGCTGCTAAGATTTGTGTTAGAAAATAAAAAGGAGGAGCAGCATGCTTTCAACTCGATCCTCCCTACAAACTGCAGATTCTTCGGATGCTGGTCCGACGAGCAGTCCTCGATCTGACTTTGCTGTTTTTAAAGCAGCAAACACGAGTGACTACTTGTTACCTGTTATTTTTAGAGGAGTGTTGAGCGCTTTCCTGATGTCTCAGCTCATCTCATTACATTGCACCTGAGTATGCGATGTGCTTCTGTGAGTGCCTGTGTATGTGCACAGACCTTTGAGATGCTCGCGATGGGTCGGCATGTTCTATAGGGAGGAGACAAGCTGAAGCATGTTTGCTGCTGCGCAGAATCTGGGCATTGGTGCTGTCCTACTTTCTAGCTCCTCGCACGGGACCAAAAGCCTGGCATTGGCTAAACAGATGCTTGGACGTGTCTCTTGAGTTTCCAGGGCTTTGGTTTTCTCTTCTCAAAAACAGGCTTCATGTATCTCACAGGTTGTCATTCTGATTGGAAAACAATGTGGAAAACTCTTAAAGTACAGCTTAAAGGCTCACGCCTTCTTTCTCTTTTTCTTTTAGCATCTGAAGAGCTTGTCCTAACGGTTCAGGATGGGAAACCACGTGGGGAAGCGCGAGCCACACGCCGAGAAGACCCGCACGGTAAGCCGCGAGAGGACGCTGGAAACACGCGTGACATTCTTGGCGTTAGAGCCAGCCCCTGGGTGCGGCATCGGCTAGAGGTGCTGGGTGCCCGTCAGCGGGTGGGGGCTGAGCCCTGGCTGTTATGATTAATCATCATTAATAATTTACGCAGGAAGATTCCTGTCTCCGGGTAGGTCGTGACCTTGAAAGGAGATAAAGGAAGCAGGGGAGGGAGGAAAAGACGGAGACAGAGAAGGAGAAAGAGAGAAAAGAGAAGGAAGACGAGGCCTTTGCTCCCTGCCCAAGGGGCATGATCCTGTGAGCACTGGGAGAGTTTCAGAGAGAAAAGAGATTATAAAACTCTTCTGCTCTCATGAAAAAATACTTCTGTTTTTTCAAGGGTTTCTATTTTTCAAATGAGGGTATTCCCAAACTGCACTCTGTTCACTGTACCCGGAGCCCTGGTGAAGGGACGGGAGATACTGGAGCTGCTTGCTCAGACCTCTCCTAAATCAGGGACGGCTTTCTCCGGCGCTCGGCTACTTGGCCCTTGCACCTGTTTTCCTTCCTTCTGGGGTCTCGCCCAGCCCCGACCGCACTTCTGCATCTCCCAGAGTTTCCAGACCCACCAGGGTCTCGGCCCACCTCAGAGATCCAGGTCCAGGGGCCGACGGGGATGGTTTGCAAAGTGTCCAGTCCGAGAGCCCAGCTTCCGGGGTCACCCGCTCCCGGGAGTCCCGTGCTCCTGGTGCCTGGGTTTTCTTCTAAGACGGCTGGACTGTTACTGGCTGCCGTAGAGACTTCCCGGGCCGTCCGTAGCCGGGACCCCAGCCCTGCCGGACTCGGCCTTTCCGGTGGCTCCTCCACCCACAGCCCTTTCCTGACTGTCCAGTAGAATGTTTGGAAAATACGAATGAGCAAGCAGGAAAACTGCAAATTATAAACCACCCAAGCCTTTCCAGCGAGTGAGGAGTGCTCCTTGTGATCCTAGCACAGCATTTGCCGTTTTCCGGCTTATTTACAGGCACCTGTTTCCCGCTCTCACTCTGACCCTCTGCGTTGCCTCCACGCCCCTGTGCTGTCTCTGGACTGAGGTTCCCGCCTTTTGCACTGAGACCCCACGGCAGGTGGTGCTCACAGGGTCCTTGTCTCGCTCTGTGAGGGCATCAGCCTGACATTGTGCACAAAACCCTGAATCCACCCCCTTTGGGGAGGGGGAACTGTTCGATCTCTTTGTTACTTTAACTCGACATGAGATTATGCTACAATTTAGGGTGAAATGACAGGGCACCAGCTCGCCGCGATGCTGAGGGTGGAAGCCCGCTACTCGCACGGGAATGGGCTTTTAAAACGTCCACTGAATTGAATTGAATTGTGGCCTCAAGACCTCCTTGCTATGGTCTGTAGTAGTGTTTTATTTAATAATAGCAAACTTTACAGCAACAGGTCCTCTGATTGTACTTGGACTCAATTTCTGTATCAGCCAAACAGGTAATTTTCCATGACTTGCTTTCAAATCACCGTGCAAAGCCAGTGAGTGATTGCAGGCCATCCTTCTGTATCTCATCCTAATGAAAGTCCTGAGAAGTATTATCTACAGCCTCACCTAGCTTCTTGCCTAATGATTTAGAAGAATCAATTTTCTAAATATGTAAATGGTCCTAGTAAATAGTGGGGGATGCCTCGTTTGATTCCGCTGATACTGACACAGTGTCTGGCAGTTCGGTTATTACCAGTAGCAGTGACGCCAGCATCTGCACCAGGAGGACACAGTCTCAGCTAAAAGTAAAAGTGGAAAAAACAGCTCTTCTCAGACGTCTCGACCGTCAACGCTGGTATTTTCAGGCTTAGAATGACTGATTTGCAACTCCAGTTTCCAAAAACCTCTGTGGCTACAGTCTCTCACCTATTGTTTGACGTTGTAAAGCACTGAAATATATTTTTAATTTGTCTGATTCTGCCAGGGAAAGATTGTTGAGCATAAGCCTATACTGATGCTTTCATTTTCTGAAATCTAATTTTTAAAGTTATGTCATGTAAAAACATCAAAAACTGGGAATTTAAACACTATGGTTTCTCTAGGTAGCTTTTACTAGTAAGAGCTTTTTTTAAAAAAACCTTGATAGAAAACATATGATGCCCTTCGAAGTACGTGTTCTATGGGGATACACGGCCTAGGTGAGCATTTAAACTTGCACCACCAGAGGAAAATGCCTCAAGAGCTGCCACCCCCCTGGTGACCACGCCGAGTGTTTGTGTGACACTGGTGACACTGGGGGGCATTTTGTCCCCTTACGAGAGAGCAAGGCGGGCTGTGTCTGTTTCGGGGGCTGCTTACTGATCCGTGCCGGGGAGGGCAGCCCCCTCCCTCCCTGAGCCACATCCGCCCACCCCGAGGGCCAGGGCCTCCCTGTCCGCCCCCCAGGCCCCTCCCTGCGGCCTGCAGAGACCCTGCAGCGGGGGTCTGGCGCAGACGCACTGGTCAGTTTATCCTCTGACTTCTCCCCTGCGCGTCCAGCGAGGACCTCCCCGTCCCTCCTCACCCGCGCCCGGGCCTCGGACATGCTGGCACTGCTGACTCCGAACGTCTGAAAGAGTAAACAGAGCGCACCCTCTTTGCTAACTCCACTCGCACATAAGAACTTAGCTTCCTGGCACGCTCTGCGCTCTGTGCACTGCTGTGGAAGGAGGTGGGAGATCGTCCCTGCCCTCCGGGACCCTCCAGTCTAGTGGGCAGGTTTTCCCCCAGCGACTCAGGGCCTTGAAATTCCTTCCCTGGTTTCTCTCTCGTCCCAAGTGAGCCACGTCAGACGTGAGGGGAAGAGCAGCTGACCGGAGGGTAACTTGGGAATTTCTCCGCCCGGTGAGAAGACAAAGGACGCGCTTTGCTGAGGTTGCACCGTCCTCTGCCCCAGGCAGGCACAGGTCCCGGTAGCGACGTGGTGGGAGCCACGGCCCTGGTGCCACGTCCAAGAGCGGTGCGTGGGGCAGGGCCCAGGCCAAGACCCACCAGTGGGGGAGCCGGGGCCTGTCCTGGCCGTGATTCACTCCCGCCGGTGACTAATAACTTCCCGAGGGCAGGAGCAGTTTCAGTGACTCACCCTCACACTCAGAAATGAAGAAATCCCTGTTTCGCTTTTGATTCCCTTTTTTATTTTTAGTCTCAGTGAAGTTTTGGGTTCCGAATGGCCCTCACGCCATTTACCAGCTTTTCATCTGTCTGCTGTTTGCACTTGGGGTCCACTTTTGCGACAGTCACTGGCCAGAACTGGGGGTGGGAGTGGTCGCCACGGCCCTGGGGAGGGGGAGACCAGCCGCGAGCTCAGAGCAGCCCCAGCCGCGGTGGCCTTGGGCCTGCCTGGCAGCCCTGCAGGTCGGGACGCAGTCGGACGTGCAGCCCAGCTGTGGTCGGAGTCAGGGAAGCGCGGGCCGTGGCCGGGGAGGATCGGCACGTGGTCGGAATAGTGCCGCGGGGGCCCCTAGTCTCTCTCAGAGCTCCCGTCCTACGCCCCTCGGCTTTTGACCTGTGAGTTTGCTGCCTGGGGTTTCTGGTGACAGCTAAGCCGGTGCCAAAGGCAGCGCCAGTGGCGGCAGCCTGAGACCCCGGTGCCCTGCGGACGCTGTCTGCGTGGCGTGTCCACGTGGCGTGTCTATGTGGCGTGTTGTGTCAGAGCAGTCTCCTGGGGCTGCACAACAGCAGAAACGTGTCTCTGCAGCTCAGAGACTGGAGTCTGAGCTCAAGGTGCTGTCAGGGCTGGCGTCCTCAGCCGCCTGCCTCTCCTGGGCTTGCAGACGGCCACCTGGTCCCTGCGTCCTCATGCGGTCGTCCCTCTGTGTGTCTGTGTCCCTGTCTCTGCTTCCTGTACAGACCCCATCACGTGGGCTGAGCCCCACCCTAGCGGCCTCATGTTAATGTCTTACCTCTTTGAACACAGTCGTGTTCTGAGGTCGCAGGGGTCAGGACTTCCATACGTGGACTGTGGAGAACGTGGCTCAGTCCACGGCGTGGACTGTGTGGCTTGCTAAGCCTCAGCAGTGGCTGGGCAACGGGAGCAATTAGGGAAGGAACTTTCTGCAGCCCTGGGACTTGTATTTGCCGCCAGCGTCTGACACCCGCCCTGGGAAAGACACTGCCGCTGCCCCAGGCACGGACCCGACACCAACAGCCACGTTTGTCAGAGACCACAGAGTTGTCTCTCTTCTCGCAGCTCAGACAGCCACTTCCTGTGTGGGGTCCTCCTTCCTGCCTCCCCCCGCAGCCCAAGCGCAGCAGCACCCACGGCAGCGTCTCCGCCTGGTGACTCGCGCTGCTGTGTTCGTCCCTTCTCCAAGCTCGGGACCTGTCAAGTGGCCGTCTTCAGCCTCCCGGGCACCGAGGCTCCGGCTGAAGGGGGCCCTGCCCACGCCAGGTGGGGACGGAAGGAGAAGCTGGAGCGTGAGGCCAGGCCGGCGCCTTGAGGTCGGCAGGTGCGGCAGGAAGATCAGTGCGGGGCGCACCTGGAAATCTACAGCTTCCAGTGGCCGCGCAAAAAAGCAAAAAGAGACCAGTCACATATTTAACTTAATAAACCAAATGTCATGTCAGCGTAGGGTCCGTATAAAAATTACCGATGGAACAGTTTACAGTTATTTTCCTCCCACTGTGTCTTCACACTGGGGGATTGATTTCGGGGGCCACCCGCGGCTGGGACCGGGGGGCACAGCGCCAAAGCCACCACGACTGAGCCCCGCTGTCCTGCCAGGCAGAGCGTCCCAAGAACCCTTTCCTAGCGTTACTCACACGGTTCACGGCTGTCTGTGCGTCTTGTCTGTTGCCTGTTACACAAATGCGCCCTAAAGAAGCCAGGAAAGCATTGCAGATCAACTCTGTCCACCCAGATGCTCTGCACAGCCTCCCCTGGGCAGAACGAGTCGGCATTGATGAGGAGGAGGAGGAGGAGGAGGACACTGAGGAACGGTGGCTGCCTCGGGCCCACTGGCGGGCCGGTGGGCAGCGTCAGGGCCGCGACACAGGAGAACACAGGCGCAGGAGGGACCCCTCCGCGTTTGCCGTAGCGTGTCCAGCTCCCTGCCCCGTCCCCCCTGACCTGAGAACACCCCAAGCCCCCCAGGCCCTACGGAGACTCACAGGCCAGACCTGGGACTTCAGCACAGGCTCTAGACCCGGTGCTGCGGCCGAACCCTACACAGTGTCCTGGCACCTGTCGAGTTGTCTTGCCCTGAATTTTCTCTGACGAGGAGACGTGCTGTTTCTAGTGCACGGGTGGATTGAGTTCTTTCGAAGTTCAGGTGTAAATCAGTTGTTCAGGACTGAGAAACATGCCTAAGTGTCTGTTCCTTCCTCCGTCCATTTGTTGTCCCTCTGCACACATGTTTAGAAAACTTTATTAACTGCCTGCTCTGCAGGACTCTGTGCTGGACTCTGCAGGTGAAAATTCCGGCTTCACCACCAGCTAGTCAGGTGACCTTGGGCAGGTCACGTCACTTCTCTGTGCTCCAGTCACCGCGTCTGCACAGCTGCCATGACGTGTGGATGAGCTCCTGTGCGCAGGGCACCCGGAGCATCCGTGCACAGAGCAACTCGTGTGTGTTGTTTGCCGTTACTGATGTTCTTCTTGCAGTGACTGTTATAAAAGAAAAGTAAGTCCCTATATCTGTCCTCAAAATAGCCCACACCCCAACGGAGGGACCAAGAGAACGATGAAGCTGCGCTTGGAGCAGCGTGGGGGATGCGGGAGGGTCGCTGTGCGCAGGCTCCCTGCGCTGCCCGGACGGCGCCGTCACCCCCGAGAGCTGTCACCACGCGGCGGGGAGAAGGCCCAAGTGTCCTTCCCAGTTTCCCAAGGATTAAGACAAGCATAGACAAACGTTTAAATACTTAAAAAAAAATAAAAATTTACTAGTCTGGCATTTCCAATTAAACTGATTCCTTCCATGTAATCCGTGCCCCAAAGCCAGGTGTGTGGCAGCGGGAACCGTGAGTGCACGTCCTGCCTCTCCAGGGGAAATCGCGCCCCTGGGGGACCCGCTCCCATGTTTAATTATCCTTAAAACCCCACTCTGTCTCGAGGGACTCTCCAGATATTGTTAAAATGAAATTCTGAGAAATGAGACGTTTCGTTTGCCAGTACTCACAAAGGCACTGAAGCGATTCAGCTGTTGCCATCCGCGTGTAAACAGAATGTTTCACTTTGACGGGGAAAATATGTTTCCTTTGGAACCGCTGACGTCCCAGCTGCGAGGCGTCACCGACTGCTTCGCACGGTGAGTTATGTCTCACAGCTGCTCCTTTAGGGAACCGTCAATCCCGCGACATTTTGCCCTCAGTGTAGAATGTTGTTAGGGTGTTAGCTGCCTGTGGGACGTGCAGCTCTGCTGGGGGCTGGGGTGCTCACGGAGGCAGCTGATTGCATGAAATAAGGACCCTGGTTCTCCGGAGTTGGACTTGTTTTTCCTCCTGTTTTTAGCTGGACTCATGAAGCTTCCCTTCCTTATTTCTCATGTCTCTATATAATACTCCCCACCTACATCTGTAACTCTACATTACCTTGTTCTGCAATCTCACAGCTGGCAGGCCCAGGGAGACAGAGGTCTCAGCCTGTTACCAAAGGTGGGACACAAAACTAGCAGACGCGGGTTTATGTCAGTAAGTGGGAAGTTTAAGGTGGGAAAAGACCTGCCCTCGTGATGGATACGTTCTATGTAAAACACTCGCCAGGTTCAAATCCGGATTCACCTTTGATGAGTAACCCAACACCGCGTGTGGCACCGCAGACGTTGACTCATGAATTATTGGCGACTGGGATGGGAGTATCGCCAGGCAGCACTCCTTTTTCAGGGGGTGGAGGAGATGAGTTCATGGGAGTGGGAAGCGCCTTCCTGTGGGTGTTTCCCAGCAGGGCAGGGACGTAGCGGCGTGGTGTCACCCACCACCACACGGTCCGTCAGCCCTCACCGTGTCCCTGTGCTCGTGCGCGCCTGCCCGAACCACCACCTCTTATCCAATTTCAGAAGTGCCACCGCGTAATTGTATCCGTGAGTTTATTTGAGGCTCTGAAAGTGGAAAACATGTCTTTTCGTATAAAATTTCTGTGCTTGTTTTATTATTAAGGAAGAACTTTTTTAATACAGTCTTTAATAAAAGTCCTTTACAATATTTTAAATTAAATTAAACCTGAAAAATCTGGTTGTCAAGATGGAGTCCCGTAAATTCAGCACACCAGTTTTAAACATTTAAATTTGAAAGCATGAGTTTTTATATGCTGAAATACATTTGTGAAAAATTATCTCTCTGTAAATGTGCATGTGAGTTGCCTATGGTGTGTGTGTGTATGTGTGAGTGTGGGGTGGGTGGTGTATGCATGTGGGTTGTCTATGGTGTGTGTGTGTGTGTGTGTGTTTGTGAATGTGGGGTGGGTGGTGTATGCATGTGGGTTGTCTATGGTGTGTGTGTGTGTGTGTGTGAGTGTGGGGTGGGTGGTGTATGCATGTGGGTTGTCTATGGTGTGTGTGTGTGTGTGAGTGTGGGGTGGGTGGTGTATGCATGTGGGCTGTCTATGGTGTGTGTGTGTGTGTGTGTGTGTGTGTGAGTGTGGGGTGGGTGGTGTATGCATGTAGGCTGTCTATGGTGTGTGTGTGTGTGAGTGTGGGGTGGGTGGTGTATGCATGTGGGCCGTCTATGGTGTGTGTGTGTGTGTGTGTGCACGTGTGAGTGCGCGTGTGCACCCGTGTGTGTCGTTGCTCTGGCCCCAGGCTCTATTGCTCAGGACGCCCGTGCACAGCTGCGGGACGACACCTCACACTCATCCCAAGGTCTGCACTGGGATGATTCTTACGCTTCATTTTCCTAACTGCAGTCTAGTGCTTGAATTAATTTAATTATATTTTTAGATTTGATTATCATATAGTTTTAGATAAAATTCATTATTATGTTTCTGCAGCCTTTGATACTTGGAAAACAGAGTCCTTGTTATTTAATGCATCCTAAATTATGCTTGAACACAAGTCATATGTAACCAAACACAAATTATAAGATAAATCAGGCATGTTGGTAATTATATTAATCACCCATGCAGATTTAGGATTACTGCAACATAGATTATTCATGGATGTGTGTGCATTCGTGCTATATACTATCTCATGATGGCATTAGGGCATGTAACAAAATACCAATGTCTAGAAATTTAAATGTAAAAGTCTATCTTAAATGTTGTTTTCAAATGTGTTGGTAGAATTTGCCTCTTTTAGAAATCAGTTTAAGGGATGTCTTGTGAGCACACCCAGCCCCCCCCAACTCTCTGCCTGTCTGAGGGGCTGGAGTCACCCCCACGGGGCTCTTCCCTCCCGTCCCCCCCTGTGGGCCCGGCCCTTTGTGCAGCCCCTGCTCCCCCCAGGGGGACAGGGAGGGGTCAGCTCGGGTTTGAGACCCCCCAGGTCTCCTGCAGGGCTGGCAGAGCACAGCAGGTGGCCAAGATGCAGCTCCGGGGTGGCGGGAAGGAGGGCGCCTGTAGCGGGTGACACTGAGGAGGGCCTGGGCCCCCCGGGGGTCGCGGCTGCCTGGACAGCTGCTTTGGTGGGAAAACATGACTCGCGACTGGCGTAGGCTGGAGAGGAGACGGTTTGCACAGGAGCCTGCGCTGGGAAGTTGTTAGGGCGCCAGCTGCGGTGTGGAGGGGTGTGGAGGGGAGGGGCGCGGAGGGGAGGGGTGCAGAGTGGATCCCCACCGCGCTGCTCTGTTTGGACAGAACCGTAGGAAGACAGCAGGTGGCTCCCTGAGCCGCATCTCCGAATTGAATGTAGTAATGTTTAATCCCGCCTGCTAAAGTTGTCACTTTGTTTTAAAAAGGAGGACAGCATGCTCGCAGGACCTTCCCCTGTGAGAGTCACGGTAAAAAGTACCTCAGGGCACGTCCCTGCAGAGCCCAGCTGAGGGCCCTCGTGCACGGAAAGCTCCTCTCAGGGAAGGAAAAGGTGGAGGAGCACACACAGGTGTATCTCTGTCTTGCAGGGTTAGGCCACCTAGATGTCGGCCCTTCCCGCTGTTACACGCCCTGAGAAAGTTGGGGTGCTGCGTTCATGGTATCCCTAACCTGTGGTCGTCTTTCGTAAGAGAGTGGGAGCGTTCTGTCGGCCGCTGTGACTTCAGCCTCCCGAATGACACACAAGCTTTTCCCTCTTTTCATTTGCGACGGTCCCAGGTATACTTTGCATCCAAAATCACCTATCTTCAATTTTTTCCTATTGAATTCATAAAAGGGCTGTAGAGCTGGATGAAGCATTTGATTTTTATGCTTTTCAAATAAAATAAATGGAATGTAAAATTTTGGAGGGGCCATCTATTCTTTGTGGCAATTTCAGTCTTTCATTAAAGTGGTTTATTACATGTATTTCCAAGTGAAATGAGACATGATATTTGGAGAATGTTGCAGGATCATGCAGTGCTTCCCTTTGGTGAGCTGTGCTTACGACGTAGATTCTTTTCATATGGTTGTTGGAATGCAGAGTATGTAGTTACTCTGCTTAGGAACGTGATAGCTCATGCCTTTCTTGCCAACTCACCAACGTTTAAAAGAAAATCAATCTTTTATGTTTGTTCTTGAGCATGTAATAATGTGAATTAAACTCTAAATAGTAGGAGATTGAATGTGACTTTTAAAAAAGTCATAATTCCCTTGGCTATTAAAACAAACACTTTTTCATGAACAGCTCCGGGAAACCCATTTGATCTGCATTTTTTCTGGATAACTTAGTTGTCATGTGACCTGCTAGATTGAGTTGAATACTCCATAGAGGTTTTTCAAAATAATTATATGACTTGTATCTTCTTGTAACCATATTCTGACCTGATTTTAATATCAACTATGAAACGAGATCTGAGGCCTAAAAAACAAAATTCCTTCTGCATATGCATTTGCAGAGAGCATTATGTTCATATGCTTGTGAAACGAGGAACTGATCTTAATTGGTCTTGATATTTGGCACCTGTGACATTTGTATGCATGAAATTCTTGAACTACATCCAGGTTCCTACAAAGTTCAGGTGCCTGCTTTGCTGTTGAGTGGGTAGGAACGAGCCTCCGCCTGGTCCGTGTGTGTCTCCAGCTCTGAGGACCCTTGGAGCAGATCTGCTGTCCCGGTGACCCCCCCTCCCGATCACAGGGACGGCACGACCCAGCCTTTAGGGAAAGCGTCTGCGGCGATTCCGTGTTGCAGGGTGAGCTTGTTCCTTCAAGGCGAGGGAGCCAGCGTGCAGGGGCAATTCGAGTTCCTCTCTGTCTCCCCTCCCCTTGTCTTCCACATCTTAATCTTACTGCACTGATACCTTAAAACCTGCGTTTTACTTAAAAGGATTTTCTTTTCACCATCCCAAACATCTGAGTGTGGGAAATCGTCACAGGATGAGTAAGAGTAAATCCACAGTGAGGGCATCTGGCACTGACCCTGTGCCAGCTGAGGGCGACCATCACGGGCTTTACACGTATGAGCTCATCTGGCGTTGACTGTGACCCTGGGCGTAGAAAACGCTGTTCTGCCCATTTTACACAGCGGGAGAGGGAACTAAAGAGGTTACGAAGGTTGGCAGGGCCGAGGTCTACCAATGTATTAATCTGTCCTTTGGGCAAAGATGCGTCTTTCTTCCGACGTCTGACCTGTCACCCTTCTCGCCTGCGTCCCAGAGGCGAGTGCACACAGGAGCACGTGCAGGCAGAGGGGACAGATTTAAGAAATGAAGCAGGACAGTTTGTATTACATAAAACTACAGGAAATGTGTTCACCTTCAGATTAAAAAGATCAGAGGTTTCCCGGCCTCACTGTTTCCGGTAATGCACAGTATTCTTTTGAACTGAGTGGGCATCTTCACGCACCTTCAAGCTCGCAGGAGAAGAGCTGCGCTGGGCAGAATCGTTCCCTCTCGCTCCCTCCCTCCACCTTTTTCCTCCCTCCCCGCTTCCCCTCCCAACGTGAGGCTCTGCGTATTTTACTTGACCAGCTGATAGAGCGGTGGCTTCCAGGAAAAACGGCAAGATATTTGTGTTCCTGAAATAGAAGTCAGTGTGTCCAGTTACGCAACAGGCCTTGATAAACAGTTTCACTGGGACACTAGTTAATATTAATTTGGGGGCAGCTTCTGAAACTCAGTATTTAAATAAAGTCCTGAGCATATTTCTCTGCATTGTCAACCTAAACAAGAAAGAGGGAGGGAGGCTCCCTAAAAGAAAGCAGGGATGGGCACACGCGTGCCACAGCAAACTGTGCGTGTATTCAGGGACTTGAAGGAAGACAAAGGTGTTTAAAGGAAACGTGAGGAGGATCACATTATCGTTTTCTGGTTTTCTCTCTTGGCCACGAGGATCAATAGCAAGGGTGGAGTCAGTGCAGGGCTGAACAGACGTCCTTGCAGAGGTATTTTTCGTGTAAAGCTGTGATGGCTTCTGTGCAAGGCTGTGGTTTTGCCGTCTTTTGTGGTAGTTCTCGCCAACATCCCACAGCGCGAGGACCCTCCCTTCGCGGCCTCCCTGCACCCCCATGTGCCGGGGTTTCCTTAGCACTGGGGACCCCGCTTGGGTTCTGACGACCTTCACAGCACAAGTCATCTAGGAAGGACACCGCCATCCTCATCACACTACAAAGTGACCTCGCAAGGAGCGTGGCCTGAAACTGTAGGGCTGTCTGCTAACCCACGGGACTGTGTCCGCAGGACAGCGGCTCCGTGAGCTTTCTCCTGCCCGGGGCTTCAAACCCCCCTTTAATGACACGGCAGCGTTTCGTGTTTAACTGCCCGCAAACGGAGCAGTTACCGGGTTTTCTCTTAAACAGCTTTATTGAGATGTAATTTAAATACCGTACAATTTACCCATTTAAGGTATACAATGCAGTATCTTTTTACTATATTCACAGATAAATGTAATTGTCACAACATGGACATCAGCTCAAAAAGAAAACGCACCTTTAGCAATCGCTCCCAGCCCCCACCCTCAGCCACCAGCAGCCTCTGTCTCTCAGCTTCCCCGTTCCGGATATTTCACAGGAATGGAACCACACGTGTGGTCTTCTGTGTCGGGTTTCCTTCATGTAAAATGATGCGTTCAAGGTTCATCCATGTTGTAGCATGTATCACTGCTTTACTCTTTTATATATGTACATATCAATTATATGATCATGTATATTCTTTTATGTATGTACATATCAATTATATGATCATGTATATATGTACATATCAATTACATGATATGATCATGTAGCTAAATAATAGTCCACTGTATGGAAATACCGCATTTTGTTTATCCATTTATCTGTTGACAGATGTTTGGGTTGCTACCTTTTGGGCTGTAGTGAACGACAAACACTGCTATCAACAAAAACTCACGTGCAAGTCTATGTGGACATATGTTTTCATTTCTCTTGTGTAGTTTCTTAATTTTAAAAAAATCCTGAATTCTCGTAAGCTCACGTTATCAGAAATGCTCCCTGTGTGTTTAGCTGGTACGTCAGAGCAGCCAGGTCCGGAGACAGCGTCCTGGACTTGGGACCTCGTCTCGCTGAGATTGTGCCCTGGTGGCTGCGTGTTTCTCCCGAGTCCGGGGCATTGAGCAGAGCTGAGCAGGAAGTATTTACCGAGCCTTTATTCGTTGCATGTTCAAAGCAATCACTCTAGCTGGAGGGAGACTGGCCAGGCTAGCGACTAGTTAGAAAGTCACAGTTTTCTAAAGTTTCAATTCCCCACGTTGCAAAGCCAGTCCTCGATCCTGGCACTGCCGCACGCGGTGTCGGTGGGGGTCCGGCCGGCTGCCGCAGGGGCGGGTCCTCCCCCTTCAGGTTCCTGCCTGGGCTGCACATCAGACAAAGCCCCGGCTCTGGCTGCGGGGTGCACCTGGGCGCACCTCAGTGTGTCCTACCACACTCACAGCATGGGCGGCCACAGTCTAATTCACTGCACTTTGTCCCCCCAGAGAGTGCCACACCTGTCAGCAGTCGCCAGCCCCACCTCATCGTACTCCCAGCCGCAGACAGGAACTAACGCACTGCAGTCCCCACACGTTGGCCCGTCCGGACATTTCACACGCGTGGAATCAGACGACATGTGGTCCTTTGTGGCTGGCTTCTTTCAGATAGCGTCGTTTCCAGGGTTCATCCATGTTGCAGTGTGTACCAGTAGCTCACCAAATACCCTTTTCACCGCTGAGTAGTATTCCACTGTGGGAATGTCTCGTGTTTTATTTGTCCTTTCATTAGTTGCACACTCGGTTGTTTCCACCTCTGACTATTGTGAATGATGCTGCTGTGGATATCCACGTGCAAGTGTGTGTGTGGACATAGGTTTTTATTTCTCCTGGGGACGTCCCTAGGAGTAGAATCTGTTGGCTGTCCCTGGGCCAGCTGTGCTGTGACCGCTCCTTGGAGATGTCTCCACGGGCGCCAGGCCACCCTTCCTTTGGGCGGACCCAGGACAACCTGTTCATTCCGTGTCACACCAGGGGGTCCTGTGCCAGGACCCCTAAGAGTTGGCTTTGATGACTCTGAGAAAAAGCAGCAGCTCATTCTGATAACAGTGCAAAGTGAATATGCTACTGATCTGTGCTTTCACTAGTTCTGTGTATTTCTGCAAAAAGTAGCTTTCATTTGTTGAAAACTCCTCACAGCCACCACATAGATAAGTATGATCATAAGTTCGTTTTAAAGGTGAGCAAACAGAGGGAACTTACTTTCCCACATTTTCCAAATTGACTTCTGGAGAACCTGAAATCTCAGCTATTGTGCGAATAGTGATTTTGATACAACGCACAGCGTGTGTTGCTGACCCTGTGCCCAACACGGCTGTCTGCAGCCCTCTGGGTGGATTAAATCTGTCTGCAACAGGGGCCGTGGCAGAGGGTAAAAGGAAACTTAGACAAATATCTGTCCTCTAGGAGCCTCCCCTGCAGAATGACCTAAGGCTAAAATATGTGTGGCGTCGGGAGAAACGGCCACATCTGGGTTTGTGCGCAGCAGTGAGATGGGGACAGGAACGCGGGGCCAGCAGGACCCAGCATCTGTGCCCTGGGCTCTGTGAGGGCGCACGGCTGCGACGCGGGTGGCGAATGTGATGATATGTCACCTGAGAAGTTGTAAGGACGTCTCCACTGGGTTCTTTTATATTTTATTTAAGACAATGTCAGTCGAGTGTAAGATTCCTAAGGAACACATTGCTTTAAGGAACGAGGGCTGAGATTTGCAACTGATCTCCCTAAACATCCTAGGAATTACAAAAATGATGAGTCACTGTGTAATCTCTCTTCTAGGCTGTCTCAGAAAACATGAACATGCTGTACTTCCTACACCCATGTGCACCGCAGGGGACTGGGCCAGCTCTGTGTATGAACACTTGTCATGTGATGCTGGTCGGCTTGATGACTCCTGATTTTATTTATTTATTTGAGACAGGGTCTCACTCTGTATCCTGGGCTGAAGTGCAGTGGCGTCATCACAGCTCACTGCAGCCTCCAACTCCTGGGCTCAAGCGATCCTCCCGCCTCAGCCTCCCAAAGTGCTGGGATTACAGGCATGCGCCACTGCGCCCCACCTCATTTTATTTTTGGAGCGCCCATTCTGGCAGACTGCGCTGAGAGCTCCTCGGGGCTTGTGTCCTTGGCCCTGCGCAGCGTTTGGCGCAAGCTTGGGTGGGAATGAGGAGAATGGGGAGGAACCGAGGAACTAGAACTGGACGAGGCTTTGACCCGTGTCTGAACCAGAGATTCCTGACTCAAGTTTCATGACATCTCAGGAAATGCACAGTCTTTTTTGGTATGGCATTGCAGAATTCTCAGAATCACCTCTTGCAGTTTTTTTAACAAAAGCAACCTGCAGTGGCCAGGACTCCAGTCTAACGCACAACTGGTTCCGCAGGTTCAGCGTCACTGTGTGACATGTCTCAGCATCTTTCCTCTTCCTGATAAGTATCTTCCAGTCGCATCAGAACTTTGGGAATGAGCCTTATAACTTTGTGAACAATATGACCACAGGTGTTTTTCTCTCCAGTAGCCTTTTTGTTACTGATCAGAATTTTGTGTCGTGATCAGAAACTATCATCTGGGCCATGGGTCTTTTAGAAATGCGAGGCTAATCATAAGCGTGTTTTCACCTGCAGTGTGTGTGTGCACGTGTGCACATGTGTGTGAATCGCTGCACAAAAGGAGAAAATCTCCCAGCGTGGCAGGTGACGCCCTCCGCAGGGGCACGCGGCCGGGGCACAGTGGGACCCTCTGGCGGGTGGGTTCGCCCCTTCCCCAGCGCTCGGCCTGCGGCTGGCTTGGGAAGTGCGACTCGATCTCCTCCGCTGCCTCTCCGCTGGGTTCTGGCGAAGACATAACCGAATGGCACTTTCTGGGTGGTGGACAGGGGTGGCCTGTGAGTTCCCAGGGTCCCCCTCAGGTCACTGCCCCGGGCCCAGCGCAGGACCCATGCCAACCCCCAAGGGAAAGTTTGCTACTTAAACTTTAGAGGTCAAGGCTGGATGAAGTTTTTTGTTTGTTTGGTTTTTGTTTTTTCGTTTCACTCAGAGGGGAAGTGAGACCAATGCCTGGTGTATAACAGACGAAGGGCCGAGGAGCTCCTTTGTTCGAAAAAGTGCATCTTTTTCCCTCTGTCCTCCCTCACAGCATGTGCTAACACCCCGCGCTGCTTGTGCTGTACATGCGGGGAATGTGTTCCTCTCCTGTGGCTTCTGCCACGAGCTACCACACGCGGTGGCTGAGGACGGCAGAAGCGGGCCGCGCCGGCGTGGGCAGGCGGCTCCTTCCCAGCCCCGGGGACAATCGCCCGGCCTCCCGCCAGCGCCAGGCAGCTCCGGCTGTCCTGGGTGCTCCTGGCTGCGGCTGCGTCACCGCAGTCCCTGCCTTCGTCACAGGGCGTTCTCCCACATGCCTGTCTCTGCGTGAAATTTCCTCGTCCTGTAAGGACACCAGTCATTGGAGCAGGGCTCAGCCTACGCCGGGACTCCAGTTCAACTTGGTTACATCGGCAAAGAAAGACCTGGTTACCCAGTACGGCCCCCGGCACTGGGGTTAGGACATGGAGATGTGTGTGTGTGTGTATACGTATATATATATTTTATTTTTTTTCAGACAAGGTCTCACTCTGTCACCCCAGGTAGAGTGCCATGGCGTCAAACCTCACAGCAACCTCAAACTCCTGGACTCAAGTGATCCTCCTGACTCAGCCTCCCAAGTAGCTGGAATTACAGATGTGCACCACCCCGCCCAGCTACTTTTTCTATTTTATTTTTATTTTATTTATTTTTTTGAGACAGAGTCTCACTCTGTTGCCCGGGCTAGAGTGCCGTGGCGTCAGCCTAGCTCACAGCAACCTCATACTCCTGGGCTCAAGCGATCCTCCTGCCTCAGCCTCCCGAGTAGCTGGGACTACAGGCATGAGCCACCATGCCCAGCTAATTATTTTTATATATATTTTTAGTTGTCCAGATAATTTCTTTCTATTTTTAGTAGAGACGGGGTCTCGCTCTTGCTCAGGTTGGTCTCGAACTCCTGAGCTCAAACGATCCACCCACCTCGGCCTGCCAAAGTACTGTGATTACAAGTGTGAGCCACTGCATCTGGCCCATGGACATATATCTTCAGGAGATGCAATTCAGCCCGTAAGAGGGAGTGAAGTCTGGTGGCCAACTCTGGAGTGTGGGGGTTGCAGCGCACAGGGCAGTGCAAGGGAGGACCACAGACCTGTGCGTCCCACCCTGCCTTGTCTTCCCTTTGACCTGCCGCTGGCCTGGCCAGACGTGAGGCTATTTCATGTCCAGTTTGGAAATCTTTGACTTGACCCAGTGGAGTTTCTTTTGACTCTAATAGAATGAACTTGCAGAGAACCAGAACCATGCCCTTCGGAGCCTGACGACACCTTGCCTGAGTTTGGGACCTTGTGCCTGACACATACCTGGGCACGCTGGGCAGCTGTTTGTGAGGACCTCTGAGCACTTGTTTGTCCTGTAAATATCGAGTATATATTACCCGACCCCAGTCAGGAGCAGGATTTGAAAGGCAGAGTTCCCTTAGGAAATGCAAGAAATGCCCACTTTATTGAAAGAGAATTTTGAAAACCCTTTCAACACTAAAGACCAACGAATTCTGTCCCCTGATATGCTATTCAGGCCACCACTCGGGGCCAGGGCACAGGGCAAATGCTCAGCTTCCTCCAAGCAAGACCAGCCGGGGTGAGAGGAGTGTGGCCCGAGAAGAGTGGACAGGATGGAAAGGCGCCATCTCCTTGTGGCCTTAGCGCTGACAGCTTGTGACAATGACAAGGGGAGACGCACTGCGGTTTGAATAAACGTGTCACTTGGAAGCTGCATCCAGTCAGCAGAAGATGCGTTGGCTAAAGAAATGCTTTAATTGCACATGAAGGAAAACTTTGCTTGAGTAAAACAATACGGTGCAGGGTGGGGTTGGTTTGAGTAAATTGCTTAATTTATAAGGAATATTGTGTCGTTGGTGAGTAGTGAATCTCATCTGTATTTAGAAATAGTTTTAAATCTACATGTACAATTATGAAAATTATGGAAGTTTGTCTTTTCATGTTTTCCCCTAAAATTATTGTGGATAAAGAAGTGGGTTCTGGCATAAGTCACTCCTGCGTGTTTAGGCTGATGGAAAGGAAAATTGGCACAAATGGTGTGGAGGAGCCCTAATTGCTCGAAGTGCATTTAGACACCTGTGGGCGGAGACCCAGTTTGGAATCAATTTGGACACATTTGGGCAACGACTCCATGGGAGGACCCGAGAGATCAGGATCCGTCCTCCCATTGCATGTCTGAGTGCTCTCGACAGGAAGCTTGTTTCCTCACCTTGAAAATTACATCACCTTTGACACCTCATCTTGATTTTGCTTGTTTTGCTAGTAGACATTTTGCTTATCGGAAATGTTATTCATAAGGACACATTTTATATTCGTGGAATAACAACGATATCAGTTCTCAAAAGCAAGCTTTTCTTTGGGCATAAATTAGTCATTAAATTTCCCAGGCGAATACGCACTTCTGCACACCGTCGTGCACCACTGTAGGGAGGACAGATGTTTAATCGTCAGTGTTGACACTGAGAAGACGGAGAAAAAGGCAGGATTTGGGGTCATCGCTGTTCGGGTCCGTCTGTGGCTGCTTCCACGTGGGCTAAGCAGAGTGGACTCTGTTGCCGTGGGACGGGGTCCGCACAAGCCTGGGCAGAGGACGCAAAGTGTCTCTTCCCGATTGTGCCGTCCCAACCTTCAAAACCAGCCTGGGGACAGAGCAGGGAGGTGGCTGCCAGTGTATTGTCACCCTCTGCTCACTTAAAGCAAAATGATTTGCTTCAAATATCCAGCTTTCACTGCATCTGAAATACTGTAATTTCTAAGACTCAGCATGGTTTTACCTGCCACTAAGAAGAAAAGTAACTGCCAATTCTTGCTGGAAGATGTGATTTATTGATTGTGGTCAGAGAGGATTTATGAGCCGAAAAATGAAAGTGATGTATAGAAAACAGAAGTGAGGCTCAGAAACAGCCGGATTGGCTACAGGGCAGCGTTTGCCTTATTTGAACACGGTTTGAGCGGTTGGCCCTGCAACTGGTGGAAACTCGATTGGTACAGCAGTCAGTTACTGTCTGCTTACGTGCAACCGGGGACAGTGCACTGCGTAGGTGCGGAGAAACCTTCGGGCCAAACTTACAAGGAGGAAGCCTTGGGCTAAACTTAATTTATACTGATTACTTTGTAGTTAGTAGAGAATATGATTTGATATTGGCATAGAAGCTAGATGTAAAGTGAACATATATGACATGAATTCACAGCTGATGAAAGACCCGATCTGGAAACTCCGTTGCAAGTTTTACTCTCTTCTAAAATTAAATAGGTAGACATGAAAAATATATATATATTAAGCGATCTTTGGCTCCCTCTGCTGAAACAGAAATGATCCATTTTAAACTATTTTCAAATAGTGCAAAATTGAAAGGTCTTTTCAGCACTTGCAGGGTTTGAAGCATCGTGCAAGGTTGGAGGGATGGAAAGATTTGTAAGGCAAAGTCCTCATCTCAGAAAAGTTCACAGGTAGGAGGGAGATGAATACACAAACGGGGTGTTTGTGACAGCCTCTGTAATAGGGATGTGAGAATCTGCAGGGCACACACAGTTGCTGGGACCCTGGAGCCCTGGGGCAGCTGAGGTCAGAGTCCCCGAGGCCAGGACGCCGCCTGGCCGCAGGGTGCAGAGGAGGGGAGGTGAGGGACAGCCCGCGGGACACGGCCCAGGTGCGGTGCCCGCTGCTGTTTGTCCCCCAGAAGAGGCTGCCAGAGTTTATCCCAATTCCCAGAAAGTCCCTGCTTCTCCATGTCCTCAGCAACACCGGAAATCAGGGTTTTTTTCAATTTTGTCAATATATTAAAAAAACATCATTCTTGTTTTGCTTTGTATTTCTTCAATTACTAGTGAGTTTTAACATTGCTTACATTTTATTACCTACTGTTAACAACTGTTTTATGAAGCTTTGCAGATCTCAGTCTGGAAAACACCAGGTCGGTTTGTACAGTGGCACCTGGCAATGCTAGCTTTGCTGATGTGCGTTGTCAAAGGACAGAACTGTGAGAGATTTAAAGATCTTAGTTGGCTTTTACTTGCCATCCTAGAATGGGGCAACACCGCAGTCCATACAAGAGGGTGAAGCTCCCAGAGCCCAGCAGAGAAGGCTGGTTTTCTAGACAGAAGGGCCGGGAGGAGGAGAAACAGAACACACTGTGAGCAGGTGAACAGGGGGTCGCTTTGGAGGGACTGTCCTCGTGCAGCCAGGATGCCTGTCTGGAAACGCGGCTGTTCTCTGTCTCCTGATTCCTGGGAGTGTCGGGGCGGAATCCTGGTGTTGTCCTGGCGGCGGGAGCCGCAGCAGGAGCCCCTCCCTCTGGGGGCTCTGCCGGGCCCGGTGTGGGGGCTCCGTCCAGACCAGGCCTCCTGTCGATTTATTTAACACCCTGAAGGCAACTTCTCCCCTCTTCAATTCTATAAGTTAAATAATCAATGTCTCTTTTTATATATAAGCAACAGTGAACATCAGTGAACTATGGAAACAATCCTATAGACATTGGTTGCTGGAGACCTCCACTGCTCATCCCCTGCTGTCAGGCTGGCAACGGGAGTGGAGACCCCGGTGACACACACATGCTCACATGCACACACATATGCACAGATACATATGCACATGCAGCAGCACACATGCTCACATGCACACACATATGCACACATATGCACATGCAGCAGCACACATGCTCACATGCACACACAGCAGCACACACGTGCTCACACACAGCAGTGCACAAACACACGCTCACATACATACATACGTATGCACACACAGCAGCACACACGCAGCAGCACACAGGCACACACACATGCACATGCATGGGGCCGAGGGATTTCCAAAGGGGGTGTGCATGGCCCTGCTGGTGTGAACTCAGAGGCTGGGCTCCTCTCCGGAAGCAAACAGCCCACAGTATGTAACTGAGTCACTCTAGGTCTGAGTCAGACTTTAGGTTGACATATTACAGTTTTTGTTGCAACTGGCAAACCCAACTCAAATAACGAAAGCCAGTGGGGTTGGGGGAGTTACAGAGACAGAGAATTTACTGGCGTCTGCTGCAGACACAGCCCAACGCAGGGACCCAGATGAACTTCAGGATCTGTAGCTCCGCCTCTGCAACCCCAGGTCCCCGCACACCCGGCTGTGCCTGTCTGTGCAGCAGCCACATCCACTGCGTGGGGTGCGCAGGGTGTACGGGGGTGCGTGGGGTGCACGGGGTGCACAGGAGTGCGTGGCCGTGCTGCTGTCCCACCAGGGCAGCCGCGCCCCCAGAGGTCTGCTGGAGTGAGGGAGGAGGACCCCCAAGAGTGGAGAGGGAAGGCCGGGAGGACCACATGTGCCGCAGGAGACAGCTGGAGCACAGCTGGGGCACAGGGGCCGGGGCACAGGGGGAGCTTCCCACCTTTCCTATTTCAGTTTCCATTTCATTTGGCAAATAAACAAGGAGCAATTTCTACTTGCCAGGCTTGTTCTAAGCACTTTATGAGTGTTAACTTTAGTAATCCTCAGTACAGTCATGTCAAGCACTACTAGTAATTCCTCCCTTTTATAGTTAAGGAAACTGAGGCCCAGGGAGGCTGTGACAGGCCCGAGGTCACACAGCTAATGAGCAGCAAAGCCAAGGCAGACCTGCACCCGCTGGGCCAGCTCCAGAGCGAGTGGCCCCCTCTCCAGAAGGAAGGGACGTGCGACAACAACGGGGACTATGCACATCTCATGGCCCCGGGTTACGAGGCCTGGGAAATGAGAGCTTGGTCTGCAAAAATGTATAAGGAAAAAACGCATGGTAATTATTTTGTTGATAAAACACTTCATCCTAAGAAAGGGTTTTGTTGTGTTTTTTCCTTAGGATGCTGAAACTAACAGAGGAGAATCTGAAAAAAAGAGAAACCTCAGTGAACTTTCCCAAGCAGCCTCGGAAGACAGCGACGTGTTCGGTAGGTGACACACGCCGGACAACGTGGCCGCTGGTGACAAGCTGTGTGTGCTCTCCTCTGGGGAAGCATTTAATTTTATAACTGCGGGGGTGACCTGTGGTCTGCTCTCGCCATTGACAAGGTAGACCCGTAGAAATGGGTACAGCCCCTTCCTCGCCCCCTGCAGTCCCTCCTCCCCTCGTGACCCTGGCAGCCGTTCCTGCCTGGCTTTGGTTTTTGTTTCTGATTTGCATGCCTTCTTTTACACAGACACCTGACATTTCCCAGGTTTTTCCCTACTATGTGGTACTTCTCTCATCATCGATTTGTCCATTTGTGCGTGGGCGTTAGAAAGTGCTCATAAAATAGTGCTCATAAAAAATAACTAATGAGGAAGTGGACCTGCACCGGTGACACAGAAGGCATGGGGAAGTAACTGCTGTCTGCAAAATTCTACTCTTTTGTATTGCCTTTGTGCATATAAATTGCCTTTATATATTGCTATGGTTTGAATGCATCCCCCAAATTCCACGTGTTGGAAACTTGATCCCAAATTCATAGGTTGGTTGGAGGTGGGGCCTCTGGGAGGTAATTAGGATTAGATAAGATCATCGGAGTAGGGCCCATGGTGGACGGTGGCTTTCTAGTTGAGGAAGAGAGACCCGAGCCAGCACACCTGTCACTATGAGGCAGAGGCCACACAGGGATGAGGCTGTGCCCTGGGACTCCCGGCCTCCAGAACTGTAAGAAACCAACTTCTTTACTTTATAAATTACGCAGTCTCAGGCATTCAGTTGTAGCAACAGAAAACAAACTGAGACATATTGACCTTTTTTCCTGCTTCCCGTGAGCGGGTGACTGTGGTCCCGTTCGATTTTTAGCTGGCGAGGTGGGATCTGCTCTCCCTGTCACCGCACCGAAGCCCAGTGGCCTGCCCAAGACCGCACGGCCACACAGACACGGGAAGCAGCTCTGTCCTGTGTGCTCCTTTCTTCCCTCCACGTATTCCCAAAGTGAAGAGAACCAGCAGGTGGTGTCAAGTGTGCGGATCCTGACAACCGCTGGCATGTCAGAGGGAAGGGGGTTTTCTGGCTAACGACATAAGCATCCTTGACCCAAGGGCAGCCCAGCCTGGCGGCTGTGGACACTCCGGGCAAACGGGCCTCCAGGCCACGTTCCCTGGCTGGTCTCTGCTTAGCTACACAAAGGTGTTTCTTAATCCTCACTTGTTAGGCAGAATAATCCACCTCAGTGGTTTTTGTTCCTGATTAACTGGCTCTTTTTCAAAAGTTCCTTCTTTTCTACAATTTCATCCTTCTTGAGCAAACACACATGATCACAGATATAGCCCTGCTGGTGCGGTCAGCAAACAGTCCCCGGGTGTCATCCTCGGCGTCTGCAGCCGATGCCTGATTCCAGGGGAGTCAGAAGCAGGGGTGGCATGAGGAGTCTGCAGGTGACCAAGTCCTGCCTTCCTCTGGGGGAGTGAGGGCGGCCGGGATGCCCCTGCTTCCCTCCAGCCCCCGGCAGGGCAGGTAGGGGGGTCCCCGCCAAGCTCTGGGTGTCGGCTTCTGAGCTCCGTAATGTCCCACCCCTAATCCTCCCCGGAAGCCACAGCAACTCCGTGCAGAGGTGCAGGGCGCTGAGGAAAACAAAGCGAAACTGATCCCAGCTGTTAATCTTGACTGTGTAATCTCGGAGAATGCGTGTGGGAATTCCTTTTCCATTATGATGTGCCGCACACACGTCACTCCAGATGACAGCAGCGGCTCCCCCCAACTTCACAGAAAGGTCTTTTCCTGGCGGGAAAGTAAATTGCGTGGGCATGTTAGGAAAGCTGCCTTCCGTGTCCTGTGAGCACGCCAGCCGTGAGAGGCCAGGTACAATAACCTTCGGGCTCCTGGTGACCCTTTTATCCGCGTGTCGCAAGGATGGGCAAAGCATGTGACGAATATGGAGAAAGCCATCGTCCTCCAGCTGACAGTTTCTTAAGGACACACACCCAGGGTCTCTGTGAATGTCAGAAAACAGTGTGTACTTCAGCTGGATAAAGAGTCCCGGCTCAAGGACTGGATTGGAGAATTGAAGCGAGGTCTGTGGCCCGGGGTGACCCTGGCACAGGTGCCCTGTGTGGCCCACACACGGAGCTCACAGCCACCGCAGACAACGGAGGCCAGGCAGATCCCGCCACCCCGTCGCGAAGGCACAGCCGGTCCCTGACCGAGCAGTGCACTGACGTTTCTCTCACTTTTCACGTCCTGGTACGAGTCCCGCCGAAGCCTTGTTCTAGATCTAGGCAATGACTCAGTAGAGCATGCTTTCCCATCTCGCTCTGCCATCTTCTCTCTCAGCGTGTGGTTCTGTTTCCAGACTGTTTTTCCCAGTTACACGAGGAGGAAGGAAACACTTTAAGGCAGAGAGGCCTGGAGAGCCCTGTGTTGTGTGGGCTTTGGGGATCCAGGCTGTTTTGTGCAGACCAGTGGCTGAGCCTCTCTGAGCCACGCCACACGCACTGCACACTCCGCCCTCACTCGCACGGCTCACGGACCAGGGCTGAGACAGGGCAGGTAATTCACTGAGAGGAGCCAAGTCTTCTTCGATGTCCCTGCATGAGAATGACAAAGGGAAGGAGCCACCGAGAGAGGGCGCCACTGCTCCTCGGGAACAGGCTTCTCAGAGGCAGAGGAAGGACGGGCCACTCCTCGCACTGCACCTGCCCTCGTTCCCTCCACAGGTGTCAGAGGTACAAGCGCAGCACGCCCACCCCCGTGCATGGCGCGTCCAGGGCTGAGCCCCATGCGTGTTGCAGACTAGGGCAAGACCCTGCAGCATCCACAGGGAAATCATCTTTTATAGATGCTACTTTCAAGTAATATATGTATTTAATGGGTCCTTGTTAGTCACCTAAGCTAGAAAACTATTAATAGTTAAGGAGCAGTCATTTCTGATGTCAAGTTCTTTTTCGGCCCCGCAGGCCCAGGAGCTAAGGGGCTGCCCGGCACTTTCCGATGGGCGGCTCTCTATCTGCGCCCACTCAGATACAGCCAGTGTCCCTAAAGTCACTGCCGCACGGCCTTCTCTGTGATGCCAGCTCTGATGTATTGCGAATTGTGATTCCGTTGCTGCCTGCGGCCTTTTATTCATATTCAGACAAAGCACTAGATAATCAATTTTGTGTCAGAATGTCTTTGCGAGTGGGTATAAATCATAGAAATAAAATCACAAGTGGAGAACTTGAAGAAATATTAGAAACCATCCTGTCTGACCCCTCATTTGATACTGAGCGTGTGGCAGCTGGGACAGTTGAGACAGATGCCCAAAGGCTCGAGCGCTGTGGCCACTGAGGCAGGACTGGTGCCCGGAGCTTGTCCTCGAGGACCCCTGGGGGACAGGGCAGTTCTCAGTCTGTGTTTGACAGATTTGTTAAAACAGTCAGACACTGTCACAATTATTACTCCTCTGTGCATTTGAGTCTGTGGTGCCCAAGCCCCAGTGCCGGTCCGTGGCCTGTTAGGAACCGGGCGTGCATCCCTGGCTGAGCCCCGCCTCCCCCCTCCCCTGTCCGTGGAAAAATTGCAGGGGCTGCACAGCAGGAGGTGAGCGGCAGGAGAGCCAGCAAAGCTTCACCTTTGTGTACAGCCGCTCACCTTTGTGTGTACAGCTGCTCCCCGTCACTCACTTCACCGCCTGAGCTCCGCCTCCTGTCAGATCAGCTGCGGCATTAGGTTCTCATAGGAGCACGAACCCTACTGTGAACTGCACACACGAGGGATCTGGGTTGCGGCTCCTTACGAGAATCTAAAGCCTGGCGATCTGAGGTGGAGCTGAGGTGGTGATGCTAGCGCTGGGGAGCGGCTGCAAATAGAGATTATGGTTAGCAGAGAGGTTTGGCTGCACAATAAATGCAATGTGCTTGAATCACCCCCTCCACCCCTGTCCATGGAAAAATTGTCTTCCATGAAACCCGTCCCTGGTGCACAAAGGTTGGGGACAGCCCATTTAAGTGAACGCTCGTGACACTTTGTATCATTGAGAACCTAAATACACCTTTGGGCAGTTGCAGGGCTTGGTCGCAGTACCCGGGCAGGCCGCCAGGGGGTGAGCTTCCTCCCCTTGGCTGAGCGGATTCTCAGCGTCCAGCCCTGCGGCTCACGCGGTGCTCGGCTCGCTCGGTTCTACCGGGCGGCCTCTGCCGAGGGCTGTTGCACAAACCTGTGGGCTCCTGGGAGTTACTCTGTCGCCTTGGCAAGGCCGTACCGCCTCGCGGTTAGAGTGTGGACGCGGGACCCCTGGGCGAGGCGCCCGGCTCCCGTGTCTCGGCCCCTGCGTAGACGGGTCGCCACGGTGCTGGGCGGCAGGTTGCTGGGGGATTCAGCAGTGTCAGAGAAAATTGCACCAGCAGAGCTAAACAGGCAAGAAGACTGCGCAGTGGGGACAGGGCTGGAATCCACTCTGCTGAGACAACAGGCGGAGGGTCTGTGAGCACCGGGGGAGCTGTGGGAGCGTCCCGGGGCAGCAGGGTGGGGGTGGGTCAGCGCGATGGGCCACCTGTGTCAGGTAGTTGGCGCTCGCTGGAGTCAGGGCTCTGCCCTCCCACAGAGCCGGGAGCCGGGGCCCTGCCTGCCCCGACGCTCATCTCGAGGCCTTGGCTCCCGGGTCCTCGGGGAAGAGAGTCCTGGCTGCAAACTGGCAGCGTCCCGGCTGGGGGAGGAGGGCGTCTCAAGGGACGGAGAGGGACTTACCAGGACGAGCTTTCTGAAGACAAGGCGGGCGGGGCTGAGACTCGGGGGAAACCCGTCTGAGGTCTGGCATAGCCACGGGGCAGGGTGAGGTTGCCCGACAGTGGTCAGCACCTGCCTCAGCTTTAGTGCAGGGCCTGGCGCCCACACACCCTGAGAGCCCCGAGGACACTGTGCCGGTGCAGGACAGCTGCCACGGTGGGCTCCCGGAGCTTGGCAGACGCAGGCCTGGGCACGTGGGGCCACTGATAACTGGAACTGCAATGCCGGTGGCCTCACTGAAGGCCAGTGCTGTTGGGGACACACTCCAGTGCCACCTGCCCTTGACACGCATGGTGAGGGGGGGCTCGCTTGGGAGACTGACCCACGCCCACCCCACAGCTCCACGCCCGGCCCCTGAACTGTCATTAACCCGGTTCCGGTCCCCACCGACTTCCTCAGCTGACGGCTCAACCTGACACCTTCCTGCCTGACCCGACGACAGGTGTTGGCAGCCACAGTGCCTCGCAGCCCGAGTGCGAATCTGGGCCCTTTGAAACTGCCAGGAAGGGAAAGTAAAAATAAAAAGAAGAAACTTTGTGGCACCTACGAAGATCAGTCCCACATAAAACGTGGTCTGGCCACGATGGGAGGCACATCAGGGTGTCAAGTGACGAGAACATCTGTAACAAGAGGAGTCCGGCTGGGCTGGGCGCCGGGGACAGGCGCAGTCAGCATTGTCAGTAATGTTGTTGACATTTTCATGTCCAGAGAAAAGGGAACATGTGGTGACTGGCCTGCAACCCTGAGGTCCCAGTGAGTCAGTCAGTCTCCGCGAGGAAGGACTTTATCTTAGAGTCTGTGTGATTTGGTATAAGACCGTGGGCTTTGATTGAAAGAGGATCTCTGGACGGCGTTAGTGGCTCTGCCGTGGGCCCAGTCAAGCCCCAGCTCCCTGGCTGCTGTTCCGGGCCCTTCACCGGCTCACCCCGTTGGGTTTTCCGTCCTGCCGCCGTCCTGCCTCCCAGGCAGGGTGTGGACAGCTGGTTAAATGCCAGCCTCTGCCTCCCCTGGTGGCTGGGCTCTGCCTTCCAGGCAAGTCTCTCTGCGGGTGGCCGGCGGGATGCAGGCTGATAAATAGCTTCTTGGCCCCACACAGACAGGACAGGCTGATGCAGACCCTGAGCTCCCTCCCCTCCTGTGCAGTCCCCTCCCCAGGCTCCCTCTGCTGCCTCCACTCGGGCCCTTATGGCTTGCGTGGGGGTGGCAGAGATGGAGGTCCCCGCAGGGCCCATCTGCCTCAGGTCATCGGCCATGAGTGACGGGCACAAAAATGAACCTGCAAACCCAAAGGACGTCCCCAAGGAAAGTGCTCGGGCTGCCCAGCCCGGGTCCCTCTGGCTCTGCCTCAGATCAGCTGGGCTTTGCGATTCTCCGCCTCTGAGAAGCTCCGGGAACAGGGAACAGCTTTGCCGGGAGCCACTGCTGGGGGCTGGGGGGCGTGTCCTGCCCCACTAGGACAGCAGTGTCCTGCCCGTCCCCCTCCCGGGTGGCAGAACTCTGCGTTCCCTTCCGGGCCCCTGCGGAGGTGCAGAGAGCAGGTTTAGGTGGGGACCACGCAAGCCCAGAGTCACGTTAGGGGCCTTGCGGAGGGGGGCCCCACTCATAAAGCCCCTTCCACAGTGAGTTAGGATGATTCTTAATTAATTTAAGGCTTCATTATTGGCGTTTAAACCGTGCTGTTCTCTTGTATTTTTTCCTTCAGTTGTACAGTATTCAGCCGTATCACTGCCCAAAGAACTTTTTGTGGGTCTTGAATCCATCTGTCTTATTTCAGTAGAAAAATGTCTGAGTATAAACATCCACCTTACAAATTAACTTTTATAATGCAAATGACTAACGGTGTTAGAAACATGTTGACAAAAGAGTTTTGGAGGGTTTCTTTTTTTTTTGGTTTTGAGGTTTTTTTTGTTTGTTTCTTCCCAGTTGTATTGATGTATACAAACTTTATAATTTATAATTTTTCACCTATGTTATCAAACTTCCTATGTGCTCAATAAGTGTTGGTGGTCGGTGAGCAAACAGAGTCGGCCGTGGCAGGCGGGTGGCCGGGGGTGTCAGGCCGGGGGTGTCAGGCTGGGGGTGTCAGGCTGGGGCTGTCAGGTCGAGGGTGTCAGGCTGGGGGTGTCAGGCGTCCAGGCTCCAGACCGGGGCTTGGCCCTGCCCGCAGGAGCATCCAGCATCTCAGCCAGGTTTTCCTCTGCCTCGTGAAAGCCGGCGTCTCTGCAGCGAGAGCTTGTCCTTCAGTAATGCTAATCCTCTGAGTAAGAACAGTAGAATTGCCGCCGTGCACAGCAGCCGGCCCTGGGACAGACGTTCTCCAAACAGGCCTCGCTCAGGTCTAGCTGTCCTCAGTGACTGTTCAAAATTGTGTTGTGTTCAGCTTGAAGTGGCGTGTGGTTTTATTTTTTGCTCTTGAGCGGAGGGACGCAAGGGGTGAGAGGCCCAACATCTTTGCCTCCACGCGGGGTCCTGGCGTCCGGCTGTCGGGGCCCATCCTGTTCCCCTCCTCGGGGTCTGGGAGCAGCCGTGACACCGTGGAGCTGCAGGGACTCGTGTGAGGACTGGGGAGAGGGGCGTGAGCCTCACTTCATCCTTCTTCTCTTTTTAAAACCCCAGCAGCTACTATAAAACCTTAATTATTCCAAACAAGCTTCTAGAACCGCTGCAGTTTGCAGAAATGCCTGTTTGCCAAGTCACCAGGAGTGTCTAGAAAGACACTTGCAGCAGTCGCTGGTGTTGAAACGGCTTCAAAACGAGCTGATTTTCTCATCGTGCCTCACTGTTTACATCAGGGCTTCCTGGCTACGGTTCATCTGAAAACAACACGGAAAAAAAGCAGCACCTTATTCAAAGACAGAACGGGTGTTTTACCCTGAAAGATAGCGGCCCATGCACAGATGCAGAAAACAATGACGAAGTTGGAGGGAGAAAACCAAGCCCGGTCACAGTTCCTCTGTCCCAGACGGGCAGAGCGGTGGCAGGTGGCACCGGCCTGGGAGGGAACGTCTGCGACCTGCCTCCTGGGCCGGTGGGTGGGTTTTGAGGACGCAGGTTCCAGAAAGTTTACCTCTGCGTGGCCCCGCCCTGGTGTTTTATCACCCCGCTGAGGCGGCTTCCTCCCAGGGTGTGCGGCGTTGGGGGGTGGGGGCTGGTCCCCACCGGGCAGTGCAGGACTCGCGCTCACCCCGCGGGGCCTGTCCTGCCCCAGCTCAGCAGCGCGTGTCCCCATTGCTGCTGATTTTCGCTGGGGCGCAGGGAATGGAACCGCCACCTCTGTCCTCTCCAGCAACACACGGTGGGAACACGCAGGGCCCTGTCCAGAAATGAGGCGTGTTGTCCACGTCTCTTTGCTAAGAGCAGTGATCGCTGACTGGACCAAGGACCACCTCTCGCACTGCGGGGGTCCAAGCCCGTCAGCCCACCTGGACTGTCTTGGAAGCCCAGCGGGTCCCCAAGTCCCTCCCGATCCGCCTGTCTGTTCTCCACGTGTGCTGAGCCCGGGGTTCCTGCTCAGAGCTCCCACCCTCGCCCAGGCCTGTCTGACCGCACCCATGCCCACCCTGCCCTCCCCACACCCCCAGCCTCCTGGCTGCTGTCCCCGTGTGCAAATGCTGAAGACAGCTGAGCGAGACATCTCCAGAGCGGGTGGACGAGCCCTGGGCGCACTCCTGTCTCCCCGCATTTTCCACGGCGTCACGGGGGGGAGCAGGTTGAGGGAACGCAGCACCAACAGGCCCAGTGGCCCCCCGGGCCGTGCTTGGCGTGAGAGGGTCCTGCTGCGTGGGGAGGAGGGGCTCAGGCCTGGGTCAGCAGAGCACTTCCCGCAGGGGCCACAGATCCCAGGGCCAGAGGACGGCCCAGCGGGGCCACTCCAGGTGGGAACGTGGGTGGGCGTGGAGGGGGTCGGTGGTCCTCCGGCCGGGCAGTCACAGCCACCTGAGCTCAGGGTCGGTCCCCTGTGCACTCACCCCTGACTGGCCCCGGCCTTCAAAATAAAATGTACTGCTTAGGGTCACTCAGGGTCATCAGTGCCACAATGGGACAGCTGAGAGAGTTCTGGAACAAAGAGGGCATACAGGCCTTACAGTGGCACAAATAGCAGATGTGATGGGCTCTGGCCAGTGCGATGGCCGCGCGGCCCGGCCTGAGACCAGGGAGGCTCAGAGTCCTCCCTGCTCACGGCACCCAGCCCCGGGGTTGGTGCCTCGGTCTTACCTGCTGGGACGCTCTGGGACCACCACTTTGAAAGCGCCTGTATTTGGTTTCCACGAGAAAGAGTTATTGTCTCAGATTTCTACCTCGCAGCCTGCACGGCCCATTAGACTTGGGAGCTCCAGTGTGTGGCCCGGGTGACCTTGGCTCCTCCTGCTCCTACTGCACCAACTGAGGCAGGACCCCCTCAGGAGGCACCACCTCCAGTGGAGCAGCACCCACTCGCAGTCACCCACACGCACCCACACGTGCTCACACGCACCCACACATGCACCCACACGTGCTCACATGCACCCACACACCCACACACACGTGCTCACATGCACCCACACACCCCCACATACACCCACACCCACACGTGCTCACACGCACCTGCACCCACACGCACCCACACATGCTCACACGCACCCACACACCCCCCACACACATACGTGCACACATGCACCCACACACCCCCACATACACCTGCACCCACATGGGCTCACACGCACCCACACACACACGCACCCACACATGCTCACACGCACCCACACACACCCCCACACACCCTCATGCACCCAGATGGAGGCCTGCAGAGGTGGCAGACGTGCGGGACACTGGGCAGGACAAAGCTCTGGGAGGGCGGAGAGGACCTGGAGCCGGAGGGACAATCGCAAGAGGGATTCGAACCCCGTCTGAGGAGTCTTATCTTGCCTGGCAGGGGCGAGCATGGAAGGCCCCGGTGCACAGCTCTCGGAGGACAGGCCACAGCGTGCAGCGAGGTGGCCAAACGTCCAGGAGGAGGCTGTGGGGCCCAGGCACAGGGGAGACGGGAGCCAGGAGAGAGGCCGCCGGCTGGGGGCTGGGGAGGTGGCTGTAGGAGCGGGGGGTCCAGGGCCAGTGCGGCCAGCTGGCGCTGCCCTTGCCACGCAGAGCCACCCTCTCAGGACCTGGCCTGGCAGAGCAACAGGCTGCTGTCCACCCCGTCAGCCTCAGAGGGGCACTGGGCATCAGCCCCGGGCCAGCGGGGCACTGGGTACTGCAGCGTCCGCAGCTGCTGGGGAAGCGGCTCCTCTGCTGCGACTTTGCCGGCCGGTGGTCACGGGTGGGACTCGAATGCTGAAGTGGCCGCTCTGAGCAGTGGATGGTGTGGGGCGAGTGGGGGTTGGGCGTTTGGAGGTCAGCCCAGGGTGCCGGCCCAGACGGCGGGGGAGGTGGTCAGCTGGAGGAACTCACATCCCCTGAGAGAGGGGGCTTGCATGGCTCAGGGAGGTGGTGGGGAGCCAGGAATCGAAGACGCAGAAGCAGGGGCACCGTGACGCGGGAGGGGCACAGGCCTGGGGCGGGGGTCTGGGCGGAGCGGGCGGGGTCGAGTGGCTGGGACTTTGCAGTCTGGTGGGGCCTTGACGCCAACACCTTGGGGCCTGCCCTGGGTGTTGGCGTGTGCGCAGCGCACAGTGAGGCCGTGTTTTAAACCCGCAGAGATGGGCAGCGCCCCTTTCCCGCTCACCGTGGGTCCGTGAGGCCTCTACCCGTCACACCACCACTCCAAGCAGCAACTCGGTCCGCTGGAGCCTGTGGGCTGTCCACCGAGATTAAAAGCTTTATCCCAATAAAGCCACTTGCAGTGATCACACTTTACACCCTGCGCTGGACGTTTGTGGAGGTCCAGGCTGGAGGGCCCTGGCCACCCCCTCCAGCCCTGCTGTGCCCGTCCCGGCAGGAGCACTGCAGAGACACCGCCTGGCACAGAACCGCCCAGAAACAGAGTTGCCGAGTTACATCTGTAGAGACCACAGTAGCAGGACCCCTTGGAATCTATGCCACATTATCCCTGAGACACAAATAGAAAATGTTACAGTGAGATTTAAAGAGAGCAATTTTATTTCAATTTTGAAGAGCTGTTGTATAAATTTATTTTCATGACGTTGAAATACAGAATTTCTATAATACTTTTGGTAATTTATTCAAGATTCAGGCAACAAAAAGTAAAAGTGGATTCTTATAAGTGCCTATTGTGATTAAGTTAGAATTCTCATAAATAAACCTTAAAAAGTATTTAGCTCCACCTGATGAGTGGATAGGAAATGTTTCAATGTCTTCGTTCTCACATCAGCCCAACACGATGTAAATGTCTGATTATTTGATCATCATGGATTGTCTCAAAATGTTTTCCAAAAGAGGGAAAAAAACTTTTAAAATATTAGTGTTCATTCTTTACATTCTTTACTAAAACAGTTTGTACCTGGAAGTGGTGATGGCAGCAGATAAATCAAGAGCATTTACCTGGGGCAATTTATAAACGAGATCTTGGAATGTCTTCCTCATTCCCGTTTATCTAATTCTGACGTCACCTTCTGTTAATCTGTAAAGCCGTGCGTTATTGCATGAGCGTTTTTTAAGTATTTTACCTAATATTTCTTCACTTGAAGAGTTTGAGTTTTCCTTATCCTTAAAAAGCAGTAGCTAACACTGGCTGGCACCGGGCTGGCACTTCCTCGACCCCGGAGCACGGTCTCTGAAAAGCTGCCATTGTGTGAAGCCCATCGCGCTGCGCTACACATTTGACACCATTGTTCGTGGGCAGCCAGGGACAGTAAGTGCCACAGATCTGCAACTGTCCCCAAGAAAAGACCTAAAAATAACTCTCTCATTTACCAAAACGGCCGATCGTAAATGTATCCGTTATTTTTTTACATTGTAACCCATGGGCCATGCCTATTTCTGCAAGACAGAGTAATTATAAATGGCTACAGTTTCTGACTAGTTTTCTCAGGCCATAAACAATAAAAGTTTGAATATTTATAAAATAATGTAAATGTTTTTAGAAGTGTGAAAGTTAAACTTATTTAACTTCAGTTAAACTTATTTAACTAAAAAGGTAGGACATTTTGCCTGAGAGCAAGGATGCCAATCAAACCGAGTGCAGTTGTGGACTCGAGCTCCCTCTCCCTTCCATGCGGGCAGGTGCCAGAGCACAGTGCCCAGTGCCAAGGGCCACATCCTTTGGAGATGAGGGACACGGTTTTTACCACACGTGCCTTTGGCTGAGGGGGTAAGACAGGATACCACCTTCTGCACAACTCCCTGGTTTAACCTGGAACAATTGGATGTGCGCGTATTCAGCAAGCGAATCTCCAGAAAGGCTGTAGTGAGTGGTGTCATTTCCACTTTATTACGAACTCGTGGCTTTTCTTCGTGGCTGCCCTGGACAGCTCCAGGTTTGACTTGTTTCTTATGACACTGTGATTACTGGAAATTTCACTGCTTTTTGCTGGTTGCAAATAGATCATGCAGGCTCTGTTGCAATAATCTTACCTGGGTTCTGGCAAGTCTTTTATTGATCATTCTTCCCAAATAATGTTGTATTTGGTTATTTAGTAAACAAACTTTTTAGAATCAGAAGGGAAGAAGAAAAGAAAGATAACATGAGAAGCTTCTAAAATTCAGTTCTTAAAGAAATATGAGCCACCCTAGCATGTCAAGGCAGATGCAATCATTCGTGTAACTGTGATTTTATAATTTTATGTGATTTTGTACAAATGATTAAAGTCATCAATGATCAGAGCAATCTGCCAATTCTAAGAACAGTAAAAATAAAGTCAGGAGCCGTTCATACGAAGGCAGACCAGTGATCGAGCCTCACGACCCTCCCTAACCCAGCAGTCCTGGGTGTTGCAAGTGTCACCTCTGTGCTTCCTTCCTGTCCCCTATTTTCCTCTGGCTTCCAGCTTCCCTGATAGGTGGTCACTAACCCTGTTCTTCTTTCCCACGACTCTGTCCACAGCTTCCTCCTCCCCACCCGCCACCGCAGCCCAGATCCTGCAGTGGACATGAGGTGGCCCCTGGTCGCCTTCTGCAGACGTGCACATGGGTGGGTAGATGCTGGGAAATGTGTAGGATCTTACGCCCATGCACACGATGTTCCCAGATTAGTTTCATAAATATCATAATAATAGCAACGACCACAAAAGCCCTGAGCACTAGTGGCACAGGCTAAGGCCACTGCACCACCCGCACCGCAAGCCCTCGTCCGAGCAGTGCCGTGAGGCAGCTCCGACTGTGCCGCCAGCCTTGCAGACGAGGCCACCAAGCCTTAGAGATTGAACTGTGTGCTCAAGATCACACAGTAGGTGATGGCACCGAGAATCCAAGTCAGCTGTGTGTAACTCCAGACCTTTGGTCTAAGCATCCAAATTTCACTTAATTCAACTAGTGTTTGTTGCGTCCCCGTTGTGTAAAATTGGCCAAGGGCTCGGAAACCAGTTCTCACTCGCTCGCTGCCGCTGAAGAGCAATTCGCAGCAGTGGCTGTGACGCCGCGTTCCTGGAGGACGTCTCCCGACGCTCTGGGTCTGCTCCCGTGAGACTCACAGGGGTTTGCACGTGGAACAGACCTACACGGATATCGGCTCTTTTATGGAAAGCCTCCTATCTGGACACCAGCAGTGTCGGGAGCCAGGCGAGCAGCCCACAGCCCCGTCGGGCGATGGAGGAACTGGCTCGGTGGGCGTGGCCCCCGGTGGTCACTGCCAGGCGTGGCCGCGCCGGAGGACCCGGTTCCCATCCCCTGCGCCCTCCCCCCCGCACACCGGCTGCCTCTCCTGTGACCCCTGCCCCGCGGGGGGAGGGCTCCGGGGCTGAGCTATTTAGAGCAAATAAAAACTATATGTTCTGGGCACACAAAGGAGGCATTTGTGTGAGACGAGTGGGCTGATAAGACTCATTTGTGGAAAAGTTTTAAAGAAATCTCTGCGCGTAGCTGGGGGGCGGCCACATGCCGCTCATAGATGCGGAATTTCTGCCATAGCAAATCCCCGTCTGCACCATGGGCCTTTTTGTTCTCTTTGCCCTCCTGGGTGACCCTGAGCACAGCGTGCCAGTGACACGAGTACCCACAAACAAGGGGAGTCCTCTTCGGTCCTGGCCCACACTCCCAAATTCCACGGCCTCCTGCAGGGCCCAGGGGTGCCCCAGCGCCCCGCCCTCCACCCCGGGCGACACACCTGTCACCGCTGTCCTAGCTCCAAGTGTCTGTCCGGGGACTGAGCACTAACAGTCCGCGGGGCCCCACCTGCCTTCACCTGCTGGACAGAGCTGAGCTCTCGACAAACGCCCCAGTTCTCAACATGCAGAGCCTGCAGGCCCGCGTCCCCCTGGGCAAGGCCACCTGCAGGCACACTCTGCGGCCAGTGCCAGGCCTGTCCCAGGCGGCTGAGGGGGCAGGCGCTCAGGAGTGCTGACCCGGACCCCGTCAGAGCCGGCAGGGCTGAGCCGTCAGCCGCCCCTGTGAGGAAAGGGGCTGATGGTCCGCAAACAGAGCCTGGAGCATTCGTCCCTCTGTGGCTTACCCTGTGAACTGGGACAAGGTGTCCTTCTACCAGATACTGTGTATCAGCGTTAAGGACCTCACTTACGGAAAAGTGACCTGGAAACTGCTCAAATAGCCAAAGACCTGTCTCATGCCGTCCGCAAGAATGAGGATCTGGCTGGCCTCTGCCTCCTTCCTTGGCTGTCCCTTCCCTTTTCCTGAAACCTGTGCTTGTGGGGCATTGGGGACGTGCCTGCCGGAGGGAGCTGAGGTTCGAGTGGCTGACGGGGCCGGCCAGCCGTGCAGGGCGCGGCGCTGTGTGCCGTCTGCCAAGCTGCTTGGTAAAAATCCTGCCACGGCCTCAAAGCATCTCCCCACCAACGAAAGCAAATTGAGAATGGAAATCTAGAAAGACGCTTGAGGAAAATTGTATTGTCTTATTTCAGTTTGTTGTTGGGAGTTTTTATGTGGCTTTTCCTGGGCTGTAAGAAACACTGTCACCTTCTCTTGATTTTTTAAAAAACAGGATCTCTTTTGCAATGGCTGAGGTATTGGGTAATATTTCTTTGGTTCTCTAAAACAGTCTCTGTATCACTTAAGAGTTTCTTGACCCTAAAGAACGGTGTCCTGACCTCAGGGTCCTGCCCTTGCCTGCTCTGAAGGACTGAGACTTGGGTGGCTCATTGTCATTTTGCTGTGACGGCTGGTTCCATAAGAGAAGGCTAGAAATAGGGTCAGTTATGGTCATCTGGATTGCACCGTGGCCTGGATAGGCTCATTCACCTTGAAGATGCCGTCTGATGCAAAGGAATAGAAGAAATGCATGAGTTTAGAAAGCATCAATTTAAAAACACCAAATCAAAAACCAAATAATTAAAAATTTTCTCTGTTTTGTGGATTCCATAATAATAGTTTCCTTAATCTATTCCATGCTACTGTTTTTGAGTTAGCACCTAAGGATTAATTTGAACAATTATGGAAAATAACACATTTTGGTGTATTTGGATATATGGATTTATTTTTGGAAGATGCTTCCCTAAAGTGACTGTAAGCTGGAAAACCAGATTGTGAGTCATTTCAGAAACAGTCCTTCAGTTTTCAGTGTGACGGGGCCACACGGCCTCCGTGAATCCTGCCGTCCCGAGTTTAGGATCAAAGTTGCCGAAGCTCCGTGGCTGAGTGAGGGCCTCCCTCGCCCCGTGGAGCGGCTGCCCTGTGGGGTTTTCTCCACGCAGTCCCCGTGTGGATAGTGCCCCGGCTCGAAGGTCAGGTGTGGCAGAAACAGAAAGTGAAGCACGAGACCCCAGTGTGGCCACCAGCCACTCACGAACCTTCTGACTGTGGCCTGAGCCTCCGGGACGCGAGTTTCCAGCCTCTCGGATTTTAACTTTGTGAATCCCAAACGTCCTTAGGCAATCGTCTGGACTCTCGACCCTAAAAAGACAGCCAGGAAATGTATTTGGGGTGGGCTCCTAGGACCCCTGAGATTGTGTCTGGGCACCTGCTAAAGGGAAGCCCGTGTTCTTGAGCCAGGAACGTTCTAGATCCTGGGTGAGAGGTCCCTGTGGTCGGGGAAGACCAGTTGGATCAGGTCAACTGGGACCTTGTATGTGGATATGTGGTCGTTTTACGGGAACTTAAAATACTCACAACTAACGAAAACTGTGCTCTGGGCCGTAAACCTAACCAGCTGTGTCACCAAGAACAATTGTTTTTAAAAGCGAGGTAAAAACATGGAGAAAAGCAGGGAGTCTGTTATTACAGTGATGTCGCAAAATGAATAAACTGATGTCATCTGACAAAGTATCTGGTGGATGCCACGTAGGAGAACAGACGTACAGAAAAACAGTGACCAGAAACCTGTCTGGGGTTTCCGTGGTCTGGGGCACAGTGAGGACTCTGAGTCCAGAGTGTTTCGAGGGCTTTGGAATTTTTGCAAAGGGCTGGGAGTCAGACGTGAGTCTCGGAGCTGTTGGAGATCTGGGGCTTCCTGACACGTCCCCCTGCCTTGCCCCTGCTCGGGGGCGCCAGCCGGCTGGTCACCGCAGCCTCGGGCAGCCTGGGCGGCCCGAGTGGACAGAGGCTTCCTCGCTGCAGACAGGTTGAAGGTGACCTTGTGATGTAACTCTTACGGATCTAAATGCATCCCCGGCCATTTACCCTGAGACCATGTCCTTCCTATCCCGTTGATTCCAAAATCCTTTCTTTCATGAGATTACAGTGCTAGCACATGGTAGTTATTTCTTTTTTCTTAATGTCTTAGCTGGCAAAATAAAAACTTGAATTCCTGAGGTGGGCAACAGAAAGGCCCACCGTTTTTACCCCTGATTTTTTCTGCTTTACTGGTCCCTGAAGTCTGGGATTCCCAATTTACACGGGAACCGGGTGTACAAATGAAATCAGCCAACAGTGGTTCACGCCAGGCAAGGCCGAAACTCGTGTCTTTACAGTGTGTCGTTGGGAAAACCTCCAACTTCTTGAGCAATGATCATGTTCGTGGTTTCCTGCCTCATTTAAGATCTGTTTGGCTGTGGGTGTGAAATTTTATGAAACTTCCCTGGTGAAATTATATTCGGATGATCTCTCAGGTCTAATGTTTTGAGATCTCTAATCACAGGAGAAAACGTTGAATTAATTGTCGTGACAAGGTGACAGTGTCGCACCTTGTCCGTGAACGTGCTGTGTGTTCTAGTTAAATTCGATGGTGTGACTTGCATTCGTGGAGAAGATGGTGTCTGTACTGAGTTTTATTCTGGTTTGCTGGGCAAGACGTCATGCTCTGGATTCTTAAATAAATACTTTGCAGTCCTGTTGGCCTGCAAACCTCTGGCTTTCCAACACGGTTGCAAACCCAGAAGGAGCAGCCTGCGAGCCCGCGCTCACACGGACCTCACCCCTGCAGCCCCGGAGCGCCTGGGCTCGCCTCCCACGCTGGCCAGACGTGTCCCCAGCGCCGAGCGGTACCCAGAGGGGTGCAGACCGGACCCTAACACGAAGCAGCGTGGGCTCCTTACACGCTCTGAAGTCACAGAGGCTTTCGTCATAGTCTGTGCACTGCGAGTGTCGGAGAGCAGAGGACGTGTAGCTGCGCTCACGCAGGGCCGCGGTTAAGAGTGAACACGAATCATTTGGAGAACGAATAGATGTTGCCCACAGCTCCTCCGCCTGCTACAAAAAGGCAGGATTGGGGCTTCACCCCTGTGCGTTCTGATGATTGGGTCTGGGCTGTCTTAGGAACCTGGATTTTTCTTGCACACGCACGGGCTTTTGGTGAAAGTTTATGACTCCCATAGGTGCAGTGGACCAGCACATAAGAAATACGCTGTCGGTGAAAAGTATAACATTTAAGTATACAACAGTATTCACTTTGTCATCACAATTTTATTGGAGACGATCTTGTATGAATATTTGATTCCTGCCATTTTCTGGTTATTGCAAGATGACGGGTAAGTGACAGTTTTCTAAACAAGCATGGAGTTATCACACTGTAGCTTCCCAGGTTGATGGACGGCTCGTCAGAGACGCAATACAATGTCCAGGACTCCTGGGCTCACTGTGTCAGGTGTTTAACAGTCCTTGTGAATTCTGCCAAGGACAGCGACGTTGTCACCTGTGACTCGGTGGCCGTGCTGGCAGTTGTCCAGGGCACTGAGTCACTGAGAGCATTCGAGGCCTCTGTGTCTGCAGGCGGTGGCCCTGGCTGGCTCTTGGCTGGGGCAGGTGTCTGAGAGAGTCTATTGAACTTCCCCAGAGAAATTGCATTTGGATGATCCCTCGGGCTGAGGGGTCTCCCTGTCTCCTGGTCGGCCCCTCCGTTCAGCAGCTGTGATCCAGATGTTTCAGCTGTCAGTAATCTGAAGTTAACTTGTACCTGAGAGCAAACCGAGCTGCAGCTAAGGCCAGTTTGGGCCGGGGAAGGGGCCAGTGTACAGCACCCAGGGCCGGGGGACTGTTATGTTTCCAGAGCGCAGAGAGGGAGCACTGGCCCCAGCTAACAAATCCTCCATCAGTTCCCACCTCGCTTCTCTAAGCCTCAGTTTGCTCATTGAATAAAGGCTAATACAGCCGCCGGCTTTGTAGGGTTATGAGAACCCGCATCTAGCAAAGCCCTTTCCGTAGCTCTCCATGGGCGGCAGCACTTATGAGGGGGTCGCTGATAGAAGCCCCAGGACGTCTGAGATGTCCCAAGGACTGAACTGCGCCTGTCCATCTGGAATACGCACAGGGATGCGCCACCTGGCTGGGGGACCTGCTCAGGGACATCGGCCGGGCAGAGGGGGTGCTGAGGTCGGCCCCGGGTCCTCCCCAGCTGTTTCCCGCAGCCCTCTGGCCCCCACCCCCACCCTGGAGACCACAGTCCTCATCTCTGTCGCGATGGCGTTTCTCTGCCATCCACGCACTTGGTTCCCCCCAGACAGACCGCGGGGCTCACGTGGACGAAGGGACTTGTCGAAGTCGGCACCATAGGTCCAAACGGATAAACTGGGACTTGGAGTTCACGAAGGGATGGAGCTGGAAGGTTAAATTTATTCTGGTAGTTCAGAGCCAGGCTGAATGGTTTTATGTTTAGAATATTAGAAAACCTTCCACATGGCCAGAAAGACTTAAATTATGCAACTGAAATTATTATAATTTCTGGAGTTCTTTGCACTAGGGGTGTAGAGACTTCAAGGACTTAAGGGAAATTCTCACTTTAAAATAAATACATAAAAAACAATTTGGCAGCAATTATGCCAAATCTAAGTTCTTCTAGCAAAGAAAGTGGGGGGCTGTGGTTCACTTCCTCTTGGAGTACCTTCTGGTAAACATCAGCGTCTTCTGTTAGCAAACGATAAACCCTTGCTGAGCGTCACTGTGCCGGGGAAGTTGGTGACAAACACAGCGTGGCCCCTGCCCCTCAGAGAGGGGTCGTCTAACTGGAGGGACAGATGAGCAGATGTGAAACAATTTAGAGAAAACTAAGGAGCCACTCCACGGTGCTGATGACCGGGACCCCGAGTTATGGGGGTCATTCTAGCAATAACATTGAGGGTGTGTGTTTTTTTTTAGAGAAGTTTTCCTGCATTTGTAGAATTTGATCAATAATACAGAAAATATTAGAATTTCATATTCTGGTAAAATTAGATCTGCATGTTTCCTTGATTGCATAATAAATGCTCTGCGCTATAAAAATAATCTAAATAAAAGTCTGCATTGGGCTTTAATTTGATTTAATATTAATGGATGCATTTAGACTGCATTGTCCCTACCAAAAAATGCTGCACGTCCACGGATTTAGACTTCTCACCGTACTTCTTATGTGTTGGGAGAAGCTACTTTTGGGACACAAATGCCGTTCTCTGTGCTTCACAAATAACGGTATTCAGGGACACAAAGCCCAACTGTTGTAAAAATATTAGTATTCAGATGCTCTTGTGTTTTGTTAATGCATTTAATTATGTACAATATAGCTATTGTTTTCCTCTCACATTTGCATTAATTTATATTAGCTAGAGAATAAAAAGCACAGCTCTAAAACCAGACTCTAATTATTTCTGTTGCTCCTGCAACCTATAAATAAGCATTGCATCCCTGTAAAAACTACAGCTTTGTACCCGCCAGTGTTCTTCATGTTGCTTTTTTCAAACACTACAATGCAGTGATGTATTTAGGGAACATGTTGTAAATCTTAGTGTTCTTACGTAGTTGAATGTGCCCAGTGGTCATGAAAGAATGACCCCACCAGAGGCTCCCACCCCAGCTTGCCCCGTCTTTCCTGCACTTGTCCTGGATCCGGGACCTGTTTCTCTGGCGCAGAGCACGGCCGGATTGGACACACCCGGCAGCTGTGCGCACCCTGCTAGGAGCGTGACTAGGACAAGTGTGACCTGGGTTCCTATTGTTTGTGTTTTACTTTGTCATCAGCAAACGTCCATAACGTACGTGGGGCGTCAGTTAATCTGCCTTGGAATGCAAGCTCTGTATTGCTGCATGATAAATGTCATTTACGGGGCAGTTTCCTGACCCGTGTGAGTCTAAGGAAAGAAATCAACAGGATTGGAACCCTGTTTCTTTCGGTGCATGTATTTGTGGAAGTGTGTGTTGTACATACATGAACTTCCGTGCATGTGTGTACTCAAAGGAAAATGACCCCCGGCCCCTCCTCATGTGCCGCTGTCCCCCAGAACTGGTGTCCTGCCGCTACGTGGCCCCCGATGGACCTTGGTATCAAAGGTCCTGTGTGACTGTGCGTTTTCAGACAGATCCAAAAAAGGCAGATCATTTCAATTAGACACGGAGAGCTCGAGAAACATTGAGAGATGAAGAAACTACATTAGAGCCAAAGTCCTGATGATGGTTTAAAACTGGAAGGTGCTTTTCACATGCGCCGTTTTATTTGCAGCGTCCCCAAGGTCTCGGCCTGGGCGGCGAGTGGCCTGTTGTCTTGGCTTAGAGCACAGGTCTACTGACGCACGAGGCAATTGCATTTGATCTCAAGTTTTTACAAGAATTGCTGATTAGGACTAGGACGCAGAAGATCTGGTTCCAGTTCTGATGGTGTTCTGCATGTGTGTGCGTGTGTGCGTGTGTGCATGTGTGTGTGTGTGTGTGTGTGTGTGCATGTGTGTGTCCCTGGGACCGGCTTCCCCGGCGGACGGCGTTTCGCAGGCGTGGTCAGAGGCTTGCTGGAAACTTCAGCGTGTCCTGCGTGACCCTATGAGGAGAGGCTCCTCGGACTCCGCCCCATGCTCTTCTCACGGTAATAAATCACCGTGTCACAGGATCACACGCTCAGTCCTGTGAGCCCTCCTAGCACCTCACGGAAACTGGGGGTCGTGGAGACTCCAACACTGTCACCCAAAGATGTCCTCGGAGGAGACCAATCTAAAATGACGTCCACACGCCCTGCACACTCTTCGTCCTTGTCAGGCTGCACTGGGTTGGGGCTGGTTTGCTGCCTGCCTCCCCACGGCAGGTAAACTTGGGGGGCTCCCCCAGCTCCAACCCAGGCACCCTTCTTCACTAGTGTCCCAGGCAGACCCGGCCCCTCCACCGGCCCAGCCTCGCAGGGTGAAAGCCAGGGGCCCAGCGTCGGGCCTTCCGTCCGCCCTCGTGGCTCCGCACAGCCACACACGCCACACCCTGTGCCACACGCCTGCTGCTCCGCCCTGTCCACAGTCTGCTCTCGGCCAGCAGGGCTCCCCCTGCTCCCCAAACCCTGTGTCCCCTGGGTCCCCGCCGCGGCCCCCGATGCTGTCACCCGCCAGCCTCCCTGACCCCAGCTGTCCAGCCGTGCCCTGAGCTGATCCCTGCCCAGGCCCTGCAGTGGGGCCTTCCTCCTGCCAGAAGCACCCTCACACCCTCAAGTCCTCAGAAGGCCCAGGCTGTCACCCCATCCAGATATCACCTCCTCCAGGGCCTTCCTGATGACCTCAGCCTGCTCGGCCTGCTCTGCATCATTGCACCATAGAACATGACACATGTGTCCGTCTCCTGTGGCTGCTGAAACAACTCGCCACACATCGGGTGGCTTAAAACAACGGAATTTATTCTTTCACAGTTGTAGAGGCCAGAAATCCTAAATCAAGGTGTCTTTGGGGCCATGTGCCCTCTGAAGGCTCTAGGGGAGAATCTGTCTGTGTCTCTGACCTTCTGGTGGTGCGGGGGTCCTTGGTGCTCCGCGGCTTGTAGATGCATCACTCCAGTCTCCACCTCAACCACATTTGCTCCTTGCACCTGTGTCTCTGCCCAGACCTCCCTCTTCTTATGAGAATACCAGTCACTGGGTTAGGGCCCACCCTATTCCAGCATGATCTTCTTCTAGGAGGGCTCACAGGACTGAGTGTGCTCAATACAATAATGGATGGATGGATGGGTGAGTGGGTGGATGGATAGATTAGTAGATGATGGGTGGCTGGATGAGTAGATGGATGGGTGAGTGGGTGGATGGATGGGTGAGTGGGAAGATGGATTAGTAGATGGGTGGATGGATTAGTAGATGGGTGGATGGATTAGTAGATGGGTGGATAAATGGATAGATAGATGGATGGTATGACAGGAAAGTGTGAGGGAATCCACATTTTCTGTAGATAAGTAATAGAATTTGGAGAGGAAACTAAATGATGATCATTTAAACCTAACTTCCTGTAACTTGAGAGCAAATGGGTTTATTGCCATTTGTGAGAGGAATGTATCTTTTGTAAAAAGCTGTGCGATGGTGGCATGCAACATGAAATATCCCATTCCCACTTCAAACGTTCTGATTGTTGCTGCGTACAGAGGAGAAGCCAAATCCAAATGTCCTGAATAAGCAATTCTCTAGTGCGAGAGGCCCCTTGTGGAATCTGGGAATGAAAGAATTCTAAATGCCCCATTTCTTTAAGGCATGAATTGTAAAAAGATGTGGGCAGTTCCATTTCTACCAAGAACACTAAAAACACCTTTTGTCACAGGAATGCTCCCAGCGTGCTCGGCTCACGCACCGGCGGCCTTTCAGGTACCAAATGTCCCTAAAGGTACCTGCACGCTGGGCTCTCCAAGTGCAGCCACGCGGCACCCAAGGAGAGATTCTGACGTGCCCGCCGCGAGCCCGGCCACTTGCTCAGGAAACCCTGGTGCGTTTCATCCAGGTGCCAAACTCTGAGCCACCCAGGTAATCCCAGGGCTTCGGCAGGATGCAAGTCCAGGTCAGTCTCTGCGCGGGGCAGTCCGAGGCTGCCGTGTGGCTCGGTGGGCACAGCACACACTCTGTGCACTGTATGGGGGACAGCTAGTTCAAGACCCCTGGAAGAAAGCGGCTTTGTCCCCTGTCTGCTCGCACAGGCCCGTATTCATGTCTCATTGTTGTTTGCAGGAGAGGCAGATGCAAACCAGAACAATGGGACCTCCTCTGGGGACACAGCGGTGACAGACTCCAAGAGCACAGCGGACCCAAAGAATGCCTGGCAGGACGCCCACCCAGCTGACCCGGGGAGCCGCCCCCACTTGGTCCGCCTCTTTTCCCGAGATGCCCCGGGGAGGGAGGACAACACCTTCAAAGACAGGCCCTCCGAGTCTGACGAGCTCCAGACCATCCAAGAAGACAGTGCAGCCGTGTCCGAGGGCCTGGATGTGATGGCGTCACAGAAGAGACCCTCCCAGAGGCACGGATCCAAGTACCTGGCCACAGCAAGTACCATGGACCATGCCCGGCATGGCTTCCTCCCGCGGCACAGAGACACGGGCATTCTTGACTCCATCGGGCGCTTCTTTGGCGGTGACAGGGGTGCGCCCAAGCGGGGCTCTGGCAAGGTGAGCTCTGAGGAGTGAAGGAGCTTTAGTTTAGACGGAAAAAGGACAGGACAATTCAGTAGGGGAACTAAGCCATTAGAGGAGGAACTGACGCGTAGCGCTTAGTGTCTGGGGTGTTGGTCCTTGCTGGGAAGGGCACAGGGGCCCCAGGGCGGGGCTGCGCTGCTGCTTAGGATATTTCTGTTAAATGCACCCTCTTTGTCCTCCTCACACGGGATTGTGATGGGGTGTGGCTCAGGAATGCAAGGAAATTCTGAATTCTGGATCTGAGTGTGCCCTGCGTATGGGCAGCGTGGCGAGAGTGCCACATGCTTGTGCCGTGTGCTTGGGGCTTTACAGCTGGTTTTGCCTTTGGCCCGTACTTTCGGGTTCAACATTGGGTTACGCTCATGTTTTCCTGGAGTCGCTGCTGCTAGCTTCACTCTGCTCTGCAACAATCATGCGATTGAGGTCGAGGAGGACTTTAGAACAAGCTCCTGAATTTAAATCCGCCTCCAGCAAACTTTCTCTTTTGTCTGAGTTGTTTAGCGGAAGGGGTGGAGGGATGAACAAGTGTCAATGAATCAAAACTTTATTATTTTGTGATTCTATTAATTTGAATATAGAATCTTGGAAGTTTCATTGTTTAAAAGCAAATGTTCTGTGGATAAAAATGTATCACAGGAGAAAAGCGCTGTCCAGTCTCTAGGGGGCTTCTGGTTGTCTGTGCCTGCTGTTCCTTCAAGAGCTGCCCCCCAAGTTGTTCAGATTGCAAAGAGGAGGTGCAGGGCTTTGTAGAGTGTTGGGTAATTGGGTAATTTTGGAGAGAGAGAAGTTTTTCCCTAAAAGCCCCTGGTTTACTGGGTGTTTTCACAAAGCCCCGTGAGATGCGGCTTTTCTGCTGCCTGTGTCCTGAGCTGACTCTGAATCTTGGGGAATGTGAGAGGCTTTTGAAGGACATGTGGGACAGAGACCCTCATCGTGTTAATGGACCACCATAAAAACCAGGGGCACCTTGGAGCTGTGGTCTCCAACTGCAGTTCTTAAAATTATTGATCATGAAACTGTTGAAGCTAAACACATATGTCAGGTTTATGTTCCCATGGGCATCAAAGCACACTGGAATTTCAAGCAATCATACGTTGCTCCATGTGGAGCGGTCAGGCTGTGACACCGTCACGACTTACTTGTGAACAACACTTGATGTGTCTTAAGTGCTTACTAAATTCACATTCCGGTCGGTCCCTTCGGTGTCTGCATTGGTTGACGTTTGCCTTCACTCCTTGGCAATACTCCATCACCCCAGTGCCAGCCATCTGACCTGTTTCTAACGCTCATTGCACTTGGTGGCACCTTTTCAAGCTATGGGACCACACCAGGTGTCTGTGGGTTCTGGCACCTGGCAAAGTCCTGCTGCTATGCTGAGGTCCCCACGCGCCCAGAGTCGTCAGTGTTGAAAACTTAGACTATCCTGCTTCATTCAGGGAGCAGGAAAAATGGATTTAAACTGTGCAGAAAAGATGAAATAGCTGGATAGCATATATTACAAAACAAGCTTCATTTCCTTGATAATGGTTTAAGTTGAAATATAATGGTGAAAGCATTTCTATCAATCACTATGGCTTTATCTCAAAGTGCATGTATAAACCCATAGATGTTTTTCTTTCTTTATGTGAGATTACAACATTTATTGTTTTAAATCTCTTCTATGCTTCAATATTTTCAAAGAAAAGATCCTAGTCTCAGAAGTAGTCAATCTCTTGGAAAAATAATGTTGCCAGATTGTCAGAGATTTAGAAAAATCAAAGCATTTTCACAGGATTTTAAAAAACAAAAACAATTTTTAAATAATTGTTTTAAAAATTTTGAAGTATCAGTCCTTTTCACTACTGAGTGTTAAATACAAAAGATTTTTAAATACAGCTTGGCCCTTTGATGCCAAAACAGACAATCAGAGTTTGCACGTATAATCATGGAGCAGCTTCATACAAACACGGGCTATTGGTGCATTTCCGTGCAGGCTCCTTGCTGAAGGTGCTCGGTGGGATGAACGCAGTCTTTGCTCAACTCCACTCTTTTATTGTGGAGTCCTTTAAACACTGGAGATGCAAACTTCACCTGCCCTGCACCCGGCTACAAACCCACGATCGCCTTAGAAGTCTGGGGTATTTATTGGTACAGACTGCTGTGGAGTGATTTTTTTATTTTTGCTTTTGTTTTTATTTTGGTTTTGCTCTGTTTGTAAATCAGAGAGCCCTCCTTCCTCTATGCTAGCGAGGTCATCGGGGTAGACTTAAGAGACTGATCACTGTCCCATGGCACGGGCAGCCCGCCTGGCCGTCCTGTGGGAAAGCAGTCGATCGTTCTGCTTCTCTGTCTAGGTTGGGTTCTGTTTTTCTCGGCAGAATCCTGCCAGCCTCTGAATGAGCCCCCCACCCCACAAGACCCTGTGAAAGGGGCCATTTGTCCTGGCTGCTGTCCTCGGGGCCCTGGGGGCACGTGCTGCCGCACCATGCGGTGGGGCCGCTGCCCACCCCCGGCCCAGGGAATGCACCAGTGACACCCACCCTCTGTGTGGCTGGGAGCTGACATTCAAGGACAGTGCACTAAAAATGCCTTGAGGAGGCATATTCTTTTGAGAGCCATAAATGAAAAGTGCATTCACAGAGAGCATGCTCCTTCGTTGTGGGAGGAAAGAAAGGACCGTGTTGTCCTTAAGGAACAGGTTTCCTAGCTCCCTGGAGTGCGGGTCTGGGGCGGGCTGGGTGAGCGCCTGGGCAGAGCCGGGGCTCAGGTGCGTCAGCCTCACCTCAGTCCCGTGTCAGCGCTGACACCTGAGGCCTGGAAACACTGGCTTTGGAAGTTGCTCCTCTTCCTCTTCATCTAGAGGAAGTCAGGTTGGGCCAAGTACAAGCTGGATGCAGGGACTCCTGAGCGATTCCCAAGTAAGAGTGCAGTGAGGACACACCCATCTCCTGTTTCTCCAGGAGAGAGAGAAACCCTTGTCCTACGCTTCCAAAGAGGTTTTTTTTTTGAATCTAGGTTCTATACTGATGATTGCCCCTATTTTTCTCTATTTGTTTTACATTAAAAGCTCCATTTATAACTTGCTAATGTCAGCATTGCGTTATTCAACATTCAGTATTTCTTCTATGCCACTCATTCTGACTGTTCAGGGTAAGAGCTGTTTCTTTCATTTAATACCATGGGGTATAACAGTCTTGTAAATTAATCCAAATGTTCTGTTGCCTGATTTTTTTCCATTGCATTTTAATTACATTAAACACATTGTAGTTCTATGGGAATTTAATTCCTCATTGTTAACACGATATCCCAATTCTGTAGCAATGTTCTGCCATCCCACGGGGAGTGACCGTTTGGGGCCATGTGAAGGGCACAGGAGACAGCGTCCCTGGGGTGCCAGTGGGGTGCGGCCCCCAGTCCCTCACCTGGGCCGGGGCGCCCCCAGGGCCACACTGAGGCTATTCAGAGCCCGTTTGGTCGCAGGTTCGGCCATTCATTGAGTCCGTTTGACGAGAGGTTTGGCCAGAGGTCCGGCTGGAGAAAATCCAGTGGAGTGGGTGCAATTATTTCTGCACCAAACAAGTATTTTTTTGAGATTCCTCATGGGAACTCCTGACGGGTTAGTGACCAGAGGCTTCTGTGGCTCCATGGGCAGCCCCTCCTGTGCCCTTCTGTGGCCTCAGCGCCATCCTTGGGTGTCTGAGTAGACGGTGGTTAGTTCAGAAAGCGACGTGCCTGTATCGGCTGCCGCGTCCTCTGTACAAGTGATACATTGTAACTCATGTGAATGTATTTAACCATAATTGCCTCTGGTGGTTGTATTACAATTTGATTTTGTTATGAACTTTGCTTTATATATATTTCTACCCTTTCATGCATTCATTAAACAGTTTAACAGACTGAGGATGGTGTACTAATTAATTGCACGGGAACTTTTTTGAGTTGTCTTGTGTGGTTGTCCTGCCTGAGCAAGTGTGCCGTGTCACTGGTGTTTTTGTGGCCTTGTGACACAGCCAGCAGGTAAGTCTGGGCACCTGGGCACCTGCCACTTCTGTACTCGAAGGTCACGCTTCCTCCCTCATCTGCTGTTGCCCACAAGGACGTTTCGTTCTTTTCTCTCCATTGACAGTCGGGTATCCGGGTCTTTCTACTCTGACTGTTCTTGCTCTGCTTGATGTTGCTCACGTTTCTCCCAAAGCCTCGCGTGTCGGGGGAGGGGCTGAGCAGCCCCCGCTGCCCTTGGTGCCGTCTTGGATGCGCCACAAACACGCACTGAATGGATCAGCACACGGATGGCCGCACTCCCTCCCCCCCTGCCCCTGGTGAGGACATGCTCCAGGTGTCACGGGAACCTCGGGACATGGAAACGAGAGGGCTGGACCTTCCTGAGGAGCAGGGTGGGTGTGTGAGACTGGGGCAAAGTCAGGGCCGTTGATAAACTTTGACAGACTCTGGCGGGTCCCGCCCGTCACCTGACACGTGTCCCACCGGTGGGCCTTCCTAACTCATCTCCCGTAAACTCATTTCCATTCAAGGCATTTATTCCCTCATCATTGATTGTCCCTTTGGAAAAAAATTAGCCATTTGGTAACAGGTGATTCCAACTGGCTGATGGAGCAGTTGGCCTGACGTCCCAGGGGCTGTGTCGTCAGGGGAACGGCACGTGGACGTCACCGTGGCATGGCTTAGAGTCCAGGAACTGTGGACGTCCCCCACCAAACTCTGGTTAAAATGTCATCTTAGAGAGTTCCCATCAGGTCTGTCACCATGTCCTTAATGCTCTGAAATCACTGTGCTTCATAAAAAATGGTGAAAAGGAAAAGAGCTAAAGAAAGGTGAACTCCTCTGAGGAGCCCACGGGAGAGGCTCCTCCTGCCTCGTCCTCCCTTGCTGGGCTGCGGCCCTGGTGGCTGAGGTGCTCGTTTGCCCAGTTCTTCTACTGCAGACAGTTTACTTTTCTGGTCAGACATGAGGTGTAGAACCTGCTCTGCAAACCACACAGGTGGAAACAAGGCTGGGGCCCTCTCCTGACCCTAGGAGACCAGGGGTACCGGTGGCATCTCCTGCAGGCCACCCACGGGACCTGTGTCCACCCAGCCACCTCCCACCACCCGCTGGACAGGTGTGTCGGGAGGGGGCGTAACACCAGCCCCAGGGCCGTGGCCATGTCTTGGGGGGACCCCCGTCAGGAAGAGGAGATGCTGCATTAAACAGGTGAAGAATCGGTGGAAAGTCCTTCTTAGCCTGGGGCAACGTCTCTCGCATGGACTTGCCCAAGGGCCACCAGCTGAGGGTCACTCCTTGGAGACGGCCCAGTCCTCCCAGGATGGTAACCACCCAGCCTCGTCCACCAAGGCCTACTCTAGGATGAATACTCAATTTTCTCCCTCTTTTAAGAACTCAATGCCATGAATTAAAGTCACCAGTAATTCTTGCTGGTGTAGAAACGGCCCCTCTCACGCGGGAGGATCAGTGATGAGGTGAACAGGTTAGCACGCACGCACCACGGAGCTGCCCCGGGACCCCAGCGAGCTCACTTCCATAACACGCCCAGAACACGCTAACACGTGTCGTGCCAGAACACGCACACCCCGCTGTTAACCTGCTGAGAAAGAATCCATTTCACCTGCTGCTAATGCAAGGCCTCTCCTGAAACCTATTACGTCGGTTCTGTAGCTTGACGACTGCACGTCTTTCTCTCTGTCTCTCTCTCCCCTCCGCCTCCACCCCCTGCCTCTTCCTTCTCGGATTTGTGGGATGCCAGAACCAGGCACTTCCTGCCGACCTTTACCTTGGTCCTGCGATCATAGTCTTCCAGCCACCTTGTTCAAGTTCATTGCTCCAGCAACTACGCTCCTGTAGCTAAGAGAACAGGGAGAATGCTCTCAGTCAGGAGCAGGTCCTGTTCAGCAAGGTTTATAGCAATGGAGTTAAGGACACTGCTTAGCTCCTGTCAAGGAACATTAAGTTCCTGCTTACGTCAAATCCTGAAATGTCACCAATAACTAGGACAAATGGCAGCATGAAAATGTGGCTCCAAGTGGCCACAGTGGCTTTGAGCACTGCTGCTCCTAAAGGCATTTCCTCATCCTCTCAGAAACCTGGAAAGGGCCCATCCTCGGTTAAATGAACCCCCACAGAGAGGAAAGATTTCTGCTTGTAAATCCAACGCAAAAGCTCACACTTGCTATGGAAGAAAAGATAATAAAACCCTATGAATAAAACTGAGTATAAAATGTATCCATTCCATCACAGACATCAAAAAGCGATTTTCGTGCACTTTGCCCCAGCCTGGGAAACGCCCTCTTCACCTGCTGTCTCAGCGACCCGGCATGCCTGGTGCCACCACGGCACTGAGCACGTGTGGTCCACAGTGGGGCGCGGGGCCCCACATAGACGCTGGAGGAAAGGATTTGTTCCCTAAATCTTCCCTTCTGTCCCTGTCCTGCCCCCCTCTCCTGTCCCCTCCGCCGCGCTGGTCCCTGCACCACCTGCCTGCACAGCCAGCTGGCGGTGGCCCTCTAACCCCTCATCCCACTCACTCCTCCCTCCCGGGGTCTCTCCAGGGCTCTAGAGGAGATTTGCTGGAGGACGTGGGGCTCTGCGGCCGCTGCACTCACACCGCGCGCTCTGTGTCCCTCGGCAGGTACCTTGGCTAAAGCAGAGCCGGAGCCCTCTGGCCTCTTATGCCCGCAGCCGGCCTGGGCTGTGCAACATGTACAAGGTAAGACGCGCAGACGCCCCCGTCGGGCCCTGAGTGACCCGTGCTCACCTGGGCTCTCAGCTCCCTGCGGGGCCTCCAATGTTTACCCTCCGCCCGGGCAGGCGGGCCCCCCAGGAGCTCAGGGCTCCGGTGCCTTCGCAAGGGGCAAAGCCAGTGAGGCGGGAAGATGCCCGGGAGAAGGCAGCAAGCCCACGTGGTGTGGGGGCACCGCCCTGGAGTCCGTGGTGGGGGACCCTGGCCGGGGCGCGCTGTCTGGTCAGCACGGACAACCCCCAAGGGGTCACGCGTGGTAACAGGTCTGTGTCCTTCGCCGAGGCCGAGGTGCAGCCCCTGGTGGCACCACGGGTCCAGCGGGCAGTGGGCGGACGCTGGTCCGGGAGGGTCGGCCTGACCACGGCCACTTGCACACGTGTGCTCGAGTCTGCGGTGGGAACAGCACCTAGCAGACAGCTGGCACTCACTCAGCGTTAGCCAAACTGAGCTCCGGAACGAGCGCCCCTGGGAAGTCTGGTCCCTCGGGCCAGTCCTCACCGAGCTCGGCCGAGCTGGCCGCAGGTGCAGGGTGACAGCAAGGACCTGGCGCCGGAGGAAAGGGGGAAGGTCCCATCCTGAAACCTCCGTGAGGAACCCTGCTGCTCACCCGCACCGGGAGCAGCGCACCAGCCCGTCCACTGGTCACGTCCCAGATCAACCCAGTCGCTGACGTCCCTTGGCACCTGGCTTTATCACTTGGGAACGTGCAAAAGATTGAAAACTCGTGCTGGTACCCAAGACATGCTCGGCCGGGCACCCAGGGTGGGCAGGGTATGCCAGAGGAGTCCTTCTGGAACCTTCCTCCCCAGGGGCGCCCAGGCCAGCGGTCCACTGAGCCAGAGGGGAGGCGGGAGGAGCCTGCAGCCGGCAAGGCCTGGGAGCCCCCAGGAGAGCAGCGTCCAGCGTGACCGCAGAGGCTGCACAGCGGCGGGTGGCCGCGTGCTGAGTGTCACACCGGTGCCCTTGTGTGCCAGGCTGTGTCCTCACGGGCAGGAGAGGACCAGCAGGAGTGTGGGGCATCCCACTGGCCTCCCGGTGGCCAGTCCAGGGCAGAGGCTGGAAGTGCAGGGGGGCAAGCCCAGGCCTGGGCGCCCGAGGGCCAAGGCAGCCCCTGCAGCAGGCGTGGGCACTCGGGCCGTGACAGGTGGGCTGCGGTGCCCTTGACGTTTCTTACCAAGCCACAGGGAAGGCAGGACTCTCCCTCCCGAGCGATCTTGGGGGTGCTGGCCTGGACGCTCGGCCCGGGAGCTTGTGTTCGGCTTGAACCGTGACTCAGTGGGCAGCAGCTCTTGGTTCTCAGCTTCTGAGGGTCCTTGTCCCTGTGGACTGCTCACAGGCCAGGGCTGCCACCTGGGCTTCCTAGGACAGGGACGGGGCTGCGTCCACCTGCTGCTTCCTGGGCGGAGTGGCCGTGCTGGGCGCTGAGGGTGGAAACTGCGCAGCAGGGGTGCGACTGGAGAGCAGAGTACGGACCCGGCGCCCAAGTGCAGATCTTCGCCTGGGACGACGTGGACACCTCCCTGGCCCGGGCTTCCCCCCCTCGCAGACCCGCCCCTGGCTCCTGGCCTGCCCTCGAGGACGCCATCCACACCTGGCCATCGTGGGCGCCCGCAGGTTTGCTGAAAGACCCCTCGCTGCTCCTGACTCCACCGGCTGTCACCACAGCACACTGGGGAGTAGGAGTCAGAACGTGTCATGTCACGGAAAAGCTCGGCAGCAAGAACCAAACATACGTGCTTTAGGCCGATTCTGCCACGTGGGCGATGTGAACTCAGCCTGGCGTTTACCTGCTCTGAGCTCCGACGCCTCACCTGGAAAACTGCAGCAGGAAGTCGTCATCTGTCCTGCTGACCACGTGGGGCTTCTGTGCCAATCCTGTGGGAACACAGCCCTGTGGGAACACAGGTGTTGTCACAGCCCTGCTCGACCTCACCCCGCGGGGCAGGAAAGGTGCGCAGAGACCCTCGCAGCGGGTGAGGGGCAGCGCTTGCCCTAAAGGACCCCGGTGGCTCCGGCCCCTCTGCCCCGGCCAGCTGTGGCCCTGGACCAGCACGTTTCTGCTTTTGGGCCTCAGTTTCCTCAACTGTAAATGCAGGTGTCAGGTTAGTGATTGCAGATGTTCCTTTAAAGACTGAAGTCTCACGAGTCTTCTGTCTTCTCGCGCCTTCGGGGGACAACACAGCTCTCGCCACCCAGCAGGTTTGGGAGGTGGCGTGGGGCGCACGCGGCCTGTCCAATCTTGCTCTGGTTGTACGAGCAATGAAACCTCTGGTCTCCCAGGCGTCACCTAGGCAGGAAGGTCAGATGTAGACTTTCCTCGGACGTCTTCAGGTTTGATGAATTGAATTTCCTCATCATTTCCCCAAAATGCCTCTGCCCAGATTACAGTGACTGATGGCTCGGATGTGACGGGCCTGTTGCCGTCTGGAGCACATCCGGTTCCCTGCAGAGCGTGCTGGCATGAAGGGGGCCTCCAGCTGCCTGGGGACCCCGCCCCGTCCGTCCCACGACCTGCCACGGCACCTGTGCCCAGGCCCGCGGCCTTGGCTGCTGGGAAGCTCGTTGCTGCTTTGCTTTTCCCTCCAAAGACGTCGAGACGGACCCCACGCCCCGGGCTGTGAGCACGTCCACGTTCTCTGCAAGTGGACATTGAGACTCCACAGCCAAGACAACGCTCTCTGGGTACCTGTGTCTGGTGTGTGCCTCTGTTTTGAGGTTAGCCTGATATCTATGCTTAAAAGAGTCTTCTACGCACTTCAGACACACTGAGGTCTTCACAGGTGGGTGCTTGGGAGCAGAGAGGAGAGAAGTCAGAGTGGGTAAGTCCAGCGTCAAACCCGCCTCCGCATTACTGGACGGGGACAGCGGCGAGGCCTCAGCCCCGTGTGAGGAGCAGCCGGCCCGAGCGTCACTGCTTGGCCATTGCACCTCATTGCCTGCGCCGGAAACACATCTCTGGGCCGTCCCCGCAGGAGACCGTCCAAGTCCTCTTGTCGGGAGCTGCCCCAAGGAGACGGAGGAGGGTGCCCTCCCAGACCCAGCGCAGGCTGCACCCAGCTCCGGCCGGGACAGAGACGCAGGTGGCCAATAGACAACCACTGTTGCGACTCCCTCACCAGGGGGCCATTTGTCCACTGGCCAGGGCGGGAGAGCTGGGAACTGGCCTCATAGCACTTCCCGCCAAGGCTAAATACCAGGTCAGGAGGAGACATCCAGAAAGAGTTTGCTGAACTCGCAGAAGCTCCTGACCCCCGACCTGCCATGTGTCTCTGTGCCGGGCCAGGGCATGCCCCACACAGGGGATCTCTGACCCCGTTCCAGGGGAAGCAAAGTCACAGAAAACACAGGGAACCGGCCGGCCCGACCTCCGAAGCTTCCAGCTTCGCCATTTGCTGAAGTAGAAACTCTCGAACTTGAAAACCTGCCCCGCAGTCGGGGGCACCTTGGCAATCCCGCCCCCAGCAAGACACCAGGAGCGATGCCAGCGAACTCGCAACCCGTTGCCAGCTGTCCTCGTCACCCGGCACCTGGGAAGAAGCCTGCTATGGGAACAGTGGCCAGCAGCCCGAGGTCTCCGTCTAAGTGACAGGCTTGTCTGTGACTTGCTCCAGAGACGGAGCCCACGAGGACATCGCGCGGCTTTCAACAAGGAAAAGAAAAGCCCACAGACTTCGTTTAACTGACTCGAGTCAGTGACTCGGGAACAGATATGCTCTCAGCCTCGGCAACGGCAAAAACACAGGGAAACTGCACATCTCGTCCAGACAGAGAATTCTCTCCAGATTGCAAAATCTAAAATGCCCTGATCTTACCAGAAAAAAATCTAACGCTCTCTCCTGAGGCATATTAGAAGCTGTTTGACCAGAAACAGCAGAATATTTCCTCTGAAATGTATGTATCCGAACAAAACTGGAATTGGAGAGAGAACCATGGTGTTCTGTGAATTCTTGGACCTGCCAGAGCGCCGTGGGCTCAGGGACGTGGGGAGGGAGGAAGACCTAACTCACAACCGACAGACGTGTCATTTTGTCACCATGCATGCGTGCTGGCCGGTAACGTCTGTGTTACTGGCGCCTCTCAGCCACTGGGCCAGTGCCGTGGGACGTGCAGACACCACAGCCCTGACGCTGGGACGACGTGCGGGCTGCTTCCGCCGGGTCCAAGCAGGACAAAGCATGTTGGTTTCACAGCCAACTGTGTTCTGTGACTCTTAATAGAAAGGACACAACAGTGAAGACGCATGTCTGGTTTTATCATCACTTTCCCAAGAAAAGACTCATTTTCTTGATTTTAAACCTTACTCTGCTTTTTCTTATCACAGCAGTTCAGCAGTTCAGAAAAATGACGACACCAGACCTCCGGTATCTGGGTTTTTGAGGGTGGCACAGAATCAAAGATGTCTCGGGACAGAAGTGAAATGCAAAGTCATTCACTCCCAGGACCACTAGTAAAACCCTCTAAATGAGCAGCAAGTGCCCGAATGCCACTGTGGGGACACACGCAAAAACCTGCACCGTTCCACCTGAAAATCAGAGGAATAAGTACTGGAATATGGTTGTCGGTTGGTTTCCTGTTGCGAAGATGAAATAGAAAGGTCCAGACAATAGGATCTGTCAGCACGACATTGCGAGGGGGACGAGGGGGCCTCTCGTTCTAATCCTGTAGAAACGCATCCTCTGAAATGACCGTGAGACCCGAAACCCTCATCTCAGTCACTAGCCCTGCGTCTGCTGTATCTGCCGGTGTTCACTGACGTCACTAGCAACTAGTTTTCTAGAAGAGCAGAAATGAAAACTTGCCCAGTTCCCTAGACACTAACTGACATATCTGGGCATTAATTGACTTTGTCAACAGATACTAATTTCTTTTTCCCATATATGAGTGCATTACTATACCGAGCTCATAGCTCGTATCTTCATATAAGGTAAGTCTACAAACTTTTGTAACAAATACATACACAGAATACAATTTTTAACACCTGTTCCTCCCCCTTCCTCTGGTCGTCTGAGCAGCAGGTGAATTTGCTCACCGCTGCCGAGGCTCAGGTGTGTGCCCTGAGCAGCCCCGGCGGGCGGGGCAGTCCCAGGCTGGCGCCTGCGCAGTCGGAGACCGGCCGGCCGGTTCCCGGAGCTGGGAGGCGCGGCGGCCGCGCGAGGGCAGCACTGAGCCGCGCGTCCGTGCACAGGCGGGGGTGGGCGGGGACGCCCGCACCTGTTTACACCTGAGCATGATCACTCCCCCTGCTCCTGCTTCACACTGAGTCCTCTGGGGACGCAGGGATGCACGAGCATTCCCAGAGCCTGGATGACTTGCTTAAGAAAATGCCAGTAAGAAAACTGTCCTGGATGCCACTGTCCGGGCAGGTCACAGCTGGCTCCATGGAGGCGATTGTCCCATGCGTCGTTCTCCGCACAGCGAAGACCAGGGGGTTGCTGAAGCCCACGGGCACGTGCTGAGGGCCACACTGAGCGCCCCACTGTGTCTGGGCAAGACGCTTAGTGGGGGCTCGAGGTGGAAAAGCCTGGCGCGGGGGCCCCTACGCGGGTGACCTCCCGGGGAAGGCTCACTCGGGGTGACGAAGGCGCAGCCAGGAGAGCCGCTCCCTGCTCTCCCCAGGTGGGGAAGGTGGAGCAGGTGTCAGCAACACTCAGTTATTCAGGCCGGGCGCGGTGGCTCACGCTGTCATCCTAGCACTCTGGGGGGCCAAGGCGGGTGGATCGCTCGAGGTCAGGAGTTTGAGACCAGCCTGAGCAAGAGCGAGACCCTGTCTCTACTAAAAATAGAAAGAAATTATCTGGCCAACTAAAAATAAATATAGAAAAAATTAGCTGGGCATGGTGGCGCATGCCTGTAGTCCCAGCTACTCGGGAGGCTGAGGCAGGAGGATCGCTTGAGCCCGGGAGTTTGAGGTTGCTGTGAGCTAGGCTGACGCCACTGCACTCTAGCCAGGGTGACAGAGTGAGACTCTGTCTCAAAAAAAATAAATAAATAAAATAAAAAAATAAAAAAACACCCAGTTATTTGAATGATCAATGTCCCCAAAACCAATACACAATAAAATAAATTAAAAGTGAAAAAACAAAGAGTACTTCCTGTTAACACACACGATCACCACGGGCACTCTGCTGCGGGGGGGAGGGCCAGGCCTGAGAGGTGGGGGCTGAGGCCGCAGAGTGGGTCCTCCGAGGGGCCTGTCGCCTGCATCTACTGCTAACTACGGTGTAACTGGGGGCGTCTCCCAGTCCCCTCCCTCGTCCTCACGCAGCTACTGATTTATTATCCACCCAAAAGAGAAGCAGCCCCGAGCCGGGCGCGCGCGGGAGCCCAGAGCGGCCAGCGGTGCACACGCGGGGCCACAGCCGGGCGCGGGGTCGGGCGCGGGGTCGCCGGAACCCGCGCTGTGACGGTGATCGGGGCAGTTTGAAGTCCTCTCTCACAAGACACACAGGGAGAGCTGGAACTCCGCTCCCCCTAACCACGCAGCCCCGGGCCCAGTGCCACTGGTATCTTTCCAGACGCAGCGTTTGCCTCTGAGCGGCACGACATCAATTTGCCTCCTTTCATCAGCGACCGCGGGTCTCCGATGCGCCTGCGCGGGGGAAGCCAATCCGCTCGCCCGACCTTCCAGCAGCCGGAAACGGGCGCGGGCGCCCCCTGCTGGTGACCGGGGAAAAGTAACCAATAATTTTTCAAAATAGTGCAATCAAACAGGCTAATGGGAAAAAGCAATTTATTTTAAAGATAAATAAAATGGTCAGCCTTGGTCTTCCTCTCATGGTTTTGAAGCCTTTTCAGTATAACGTTGTCTTAGTTGCCAACAAAAAGTTTGTTGTTGTTTTTTGTTTGCTGTTTTGTTCGTCAGGATACAAACCTGTATTGATGTGGACAGAGGTCTCTGACACTATTGGGTAAAAAGAAAAATCAGGTTAACAGTGAGTGTGTCTGGTACGATCCCTGTATTGGCACTTACCTAGTCTATCTGTGTTTATGCACAAAGCCAGGTCTAAAAATGTGGTCATCAATGTACAAACAAAGGTCATCTCTAAGTGGTAGAAGTTCTCCCAAAATTGTCTTATTTTATTTAATATCCTTATATGAATATGCATTATTTTTCTAAACAACAGAAAATTTTGATTTTAAAAATTAGACTATTTGTCCAATCTTCACTTGTCCAAAATACTCAGCTCCAAACAAGCCAGCCAAATATTCTGCCGAGATGTCCCGGCCCCATCTGTAGACCGGCGGCCTTGGGCTCAGCGCTGCGGGGTCTTCTCGGGTTTCCGATTCCTCCGCACCAGGCCCTGTGTCCACACCCTGTTTCACAGTGCGACTAACCTGCTAATTCTTCCTTTGCCTTTTAATTGTCTACCAAGAAACAGAGGTAGCTGGGACTGGAGAGGTGTAAACAAAGGGACCCAAATCTCAGCAAATAGCTGCAAAATGCTAACAATCTTGGCTTTTCCTTAAACTTTAGTGAGTACAAAGTACCCCATCAGAGGATTACTGAACCCAAAGTAATCAGAGGATTACTGAACATGTGTCCTGAACATTAACTAGCTACGCGACACAATCCTTCCTCCCCTAGAGAGCCCAGGTTTGGCTGGCCACCTTCAAGGTGACCTTACCCAGCACGAATGTTCTGGGCAGCAGCTCAGAACTCCTGATGGGACAGGCAGGGAAACTGAGGTCACGTGGCTGGCCCAGGCTCTCTGGGGTCTGTGCAGGGCAGGTCCCCTGTGCTGGACTGTGAGGTGAGGGAGGTTCACCTCCGTCCCCAGGACCCACTCCCAGGCTTCCGTCCTCCCGCCGCAGCCTCCACTGTGTCTTTCAGGCCTGGCACCGTCTCCCAATTCCTCCCACCTGGGAACAGGTAACCTGGTCCACAGTGAGGTGTGAGGGAATGACAAGGACCCACTCCCCATGAATTATAAAATAACCCCCCCAAAAAAACACTACTTTTAGAATATGCTGACTCACATGGTAGATTTATCGCATCACCTGTGCCTCGTGGAAACCGTGGACCCCGAACATTCCTAGAACCTAACGGAGCGTGGTTTGAGGCTATTGTGAGCAAGGTGTGGTGGGCCGGCAGGAGAGGACCACCTGCCGGGATCAAGGGTAGAAGCAGCTGGCTTCTCCCAGCCTCCCGGCCCTGCCTGCCACGAGAATGCGTTGCAGGTGTCTGAAGAGCCACGTGCCGGGAGGACGGCCGGACGCACTCACTTCTCCAGCTGCAGCCCCTGAAGCTGTGCGCGCTGCCGGTTTCTTAAGTGCGCCTTGGCCGCCAAGGTGCAGCAATGCCACAGTGCTGTTCGCGGCAGGCGCTCGGGGGGGTTCCCCGCCAGGCAGTCCCGCTTCAGCCTGCTGAGGACAGGAGAGCCGGGACGTTGGGCACCGCTTCTGCCAGAGTCATCGAGGGCTCCGGGGAGTCGCGGCCGGATCAGGTCAGCGTCGCTGGGGGAGTTGGGTCCCTTGAAAGGTGCCTCATCTGTAGCCAGAGGCGGCTGAATGGATGAGCAGGGTGTGGCGGACGCATCCAGTGGAACGTTGTCAGCCTGCAAAGGACGGAAATTCCGACACAGGTGACAGCATGGACGGCCCTTGAGGACACTGTGGTAAGTGAAAAAAGCCAGTCACGAAAGGACACCTACTGTGTGATTCCACTTACGGAGGTCCCCGGCAGTCACATTCACAGAGACAGACAGGAGACTGCTGGGTGACAGGCGCTGGGGCGGGGACAGGGCGCGAGTGTTTAGCAGGGACAGTTTCCATTTTACAAGACGAAAAGAGTCACAGAGATGGGCGGTGGTGATGGCTGTTGCACCCCGTGGGCGTGCTCAGCACCACTGAACTGCACGTTGAAAATGGCTAAAATGGTAAATTCTGTGTTATGTAGGTCTCACCACAATAAAAAAAATTTTATTTTTAAAAAGTGGCTCAGATCCGGCACCCTCCGGACCAGGCAGCCCCAGGTCAGGGCATCACTGCATGGCAGCTGGGTCGTCCTCTGCTCACGGCACAAGCTCTTGGGGACACACAAATAAACTAAAACCCAGAAAACACCTGAGACATAAACCTCACCAGATGATTAGCTTCCATTCTTTGGCTACTATTGACACGTGGCCTCTTAGTAAAACATTAGAGCTGGAAATTCCTGAGTCTCTGTTCAGTCTCGGCATTTACCGTGAGGACCTGGAAGCCGCGCTGAGTGCTGCTCCGGCCCGCGGCTGCGGGGCTGTCTGGCTCCCCGCAAGCTCCTCTCCCAGGGCAGAGGTGGAGGGGGGCTTGCGGCTGTTCCTTGCCACTTTGCATTTGCTGAGCTAGTCTGCCTGAGTCAACCGCCCGAAGCCTTGGGGGTCATGCAGAAGTTTTTCTTTCTTCCTCCAAAATACTAACATCTAACTGGAGAGGCAAGAAGCTTCTGGAAAACTAAAAAGGACAATCCAATGCCAGATGAGGTGTCGCAGCCAAAAGATGCCATATTTTTTTTAAAAACATAGAGACGTTTGCAAGGAGTGGACGTTCCAGGCAAAGGTAATTGTGCACGCAGGAGCCCGGAGGTGCACGCAGGTGTGTGAGTTTAGGGAGAAGGCCGGGGAGCGCCGACTGGGAAATTCCTAACGAGATAATGTTCCGGTGCCTCCATCTGCTAGCTACTTAATCACAGATGTGTTAAATGACCTTATTCTATTTTACTTTATTTCATAAATTAACAGAGTAAAACAGACTTGGTTTTGGTGCACAGGTCTATAGATTGTGACACGTGTGTAGAATCGTGTGGCTCCTGCCGCAGTAAGAACACGTCACCCTGAAAACCCGCCCCTGCTTCCCCGGCGGGGTCACGCCGCACCCTCCCCCGTCCTGCAACCCGAGCTGCGGGCTTCCTCTCTGCCTCGAGTCTTTCCAAGGACGTGCTGTAAGTGAGATGGTGCAGTGTGAAATCTCTGTGGAATGGCTGCTCTGCGCAGCTCAGTGCCTTGGAGATGCCTTTGTGTTGTGCGTGTGTGAAGTCTGTTCCTTGTCACCGCTGCGTGGTGTTTCACGGTGTGGACACCCCACTGCTGACCCCTTCATCCACCGAGAACATCCGGGCCGTTCGCAGTTGTCAGTGACGACGCACTGAGCTGCCACGAACATCCCTGTGCAGGCTGTCGTGGGAGCACAAGTTTCCACTGAAGTTTAAATTACTTTTCCCTCAAAACATTGATGACCAACGTATTCATTACAAAAACCATTTTCAAAAATATGTCGTGTCTCCTTTATCATTCAGAGTAGGAAATGAAATTACGGGCTCATGTGGTGAGTGTGTTATTAACATTATAAGAAGTTGCCAGATTGTTTTCCAGAGTGACGTACTGCGTTCCCATAGCAACACATGAGCGTCCCAGCTGCTCCTCGTCCCAACCCAGCACTGGGTGCCGCCAGTATTTTCCATTTCAGCCGTTCTAGCAGGTGTGCAGTGGTGTCGCCGCATGGTTTTGATTTGCCTCTTGCTCATGGCCAGTGATGGTGACTATCTTTCTGTTGCTCCTTCGTCCCCGACATCCTCTTTGGGGAAGTGTTTATGTTTTGTCCATTTTTAACCAGGTTGTTTGTTTTCTCCCCATGGGGTTTTGAGAGACTTTTACGTATTCTGGTTTCAAGTCCTTTGCTGGATAAGTGATTTGCAAATATTTTCCCCCAGTCTGTAGTTTGTCTTTTTATTCTCTTAAAAGAGTCTCTTGCAGAACAAAAGTTTTAAACTTTGATGAGGTCCAATTTATCCATTTTTTTCTTTCATGGATCATGCTTCGGTGTTGCCTACTCACAGGTCATGAAGGTTTTCTCTTATTTTTTAATAAAACTATTTATAGTTTTATATTGTAGCTAGAGATCAGTGATCTGTTTTGAGTTAAATTCTGTATGAGGTGGGGACTTGGGTTGAGGTACATTATTTTGCATATGGGTGTCTAATTGTTCCAACACCATTTGTTGAGAAAACTGTTCTTTCTCCATTGAATTGTCTTTGTACCTTTGTCAAAAATCAGTCAGATTTGGGTGGGTTCATGTCTGGACTCTTTTCTCTTCCCTTGACCTATGTGTTCTTGCCTACTCCATTGCCACACTGCCTCAATTACTATAGTCATATAATAAATCTTAAAGTAATGCAATTTCTCTAACTTTATTCTTTCTTCTCTTTCACAATTGTTTGGCTATTTTAATTCCCTTGCATTTCCATATAGTTTTAGAATGAGTTTGTCTCTATCTAAACAAAATCCTGCTGGGATTTGGATTGGAATTTCATTAAACCAGTAGATCAATTTGGAGAGAGAATCGACATCTTCACTATGTTGTCTTCCAATCCATGAACATGATATGACTCTTCATTTACATGTCCCCCTTTGATTTCTTCCAGCAGCCTTTTCTAGTTTTTGGCGTAAAGATTCTGTGCACTTTTTTGCAGGTTTATCCCTAATAGTTTGTTTTTCTGATTCTATTATGTATGGCACTGTTTTTAAATTTTTGGTTTTTTAACTGTTTATTGCTCATATGTAGATATGTGATAGACTAAATGTCCTTTCAGCAATAGATCATTACAACTATTATATAACAAGACAGTTATAACTATATGACTATCTCAAATTACCTGTGCAGCTAACAATTTATAGCTAAAAAGCCCAAGTCAAAGCCCTGGTTCAGTCACTATAACCAAAAAAATTGTATGATTCCATGATAATTGTTCTGTTTACTTGAGATCCATACACTGTGTTAGGTTCTGCATTAAAAGTTATCTAAGCAGCCTACATGTTAATTCAACAAAAAAACTGGTGCTCGTTGCACACTCAGTTCTGTGCTGAGGGCCACAGACACACCAACTGCCTCTTTCCTGAACGGTCCTGAGCCCTGATTTCACAGCTTGGAGAGCTCAGATGGAACTCGCCACCATCACGTGTGCCTTGAAAGATTTAAATTACCATTTCCTCAAGTTCAGTGACCAGTATATTTATTATAAAAATCACTTACAAAAATATATTATTTTTGTTTTCTCATTCAAAGCAGGTATGAATAATTCACATGTGAAACATCATTATCTGCATAATGCTTCATTAAATTTCTCACAATATAAGTAAGTTTTAATGATATGGGCTGCGCATACTGTGACTAAGCATTAATTTCTTTAAAAACATCTAGTAACATTTAAGGCATTTTTCTAGTTTAATTGCAGGATGAGTAATTTAAAGGGAAATGGTATTTCTGTAACTGGAAATCCCAATACACAGCAGGTCGGAAAATGTATGCGAACACCAAGGGAAAAGTAGCTTGGACTGAATTTTGATCTTTTTCCGTTATTTCAGGCCATTAGGATGGGATCTAATAAATAACTTCACCCAGTAGACAGACTACATACTTAAAGATACCTGTCTTAAAGTAAGCAACACAAACATTTTCCTGGCTGATCTAATTTTTTTCAGTTCTTAATCTTACACTCGCTGTCTGCTGGAGGGGGCCGTGCGAGGCTGGTTGGCGGTGCTGGGACACCACGGGCCGCTGAACGCACAGGCACCGTGGGCCAGAGGGGAGGTCACAGGGCCGGAGGGGAGGTCACAGGGGAGCATCAGAGGAGTGGGCAGCTTCTCGAAAGCCTCGCAGAGAGAGAAAGCTGGAGCAAGGAGAGTTGGGGGTTTGAGCAGCGCTCCTGCCCCTTCCCCGGCTGCTTCCACGTGCTCAGGTTCAAAGGCCGCGGCAGCTGCCTCTGAGGGGACGGAGCGTGATCACGTCACTCTTCCACGCGTGGGACGGTGGGGCCTCGGTCAGCAGACAGGCACCCGGCGTGCAGTGTTGGGGACGGGAGGGCTTGGGGCCGACAGGGAGAGGAGGGGAGAGGGCGCGGACCACACTCCGCCTAGACATGGTTCAAGTCCCATCGGGAGGGAGACGATGGCTAAGAAACAAGAGGCGCAAGACAGGAGAAACACAATTAAGGGGTGAAACACGAGGTGCCAGTTATGGAGAGGGGCAGGTAGTGGAACCAGATCATTCTTCCAGCATGACCGTAGTCAGAAGCTCTGGGGCGGGACGTGGTCTGCTTCATTCCCACCGTGCTCGCAGACCTGGGGCCTCGCCGGCCGCTGGCGGGCCGTCAGGAGGGAATGAGCCGCGGCTGAGGAGCCGGGTCCTCTGTGCCGTGGAGGACGGGGACAGACAGCACACGGGTGCACCGTGCAGCCCGCACTCCACAGGGAGGGCGGTCGTGACCTCGAGGTACAGAGAGCAGAGAGCACAGCATGGTGCTGAGTCGCCCCGGGAGCTGGAGCGAGCCCCCAGCAGGTGCCTTTGCTCCGGGCCTGGAGGAGGACAGACAGACGGCAGAAGGAAGGAGGAAGGGCCTTGCAGACGGGCGGGACGCCCCGCACGAGGCCAGCTGCGCAGGAGGCCTGGCCGCCGCCCTGGCCGTGGGTGCTGGGCCTGGCGGGGGCAGGGCCTGCAGAGGGAGGCGCTGGGGGCCCGGCTCCCAACAGGCTGAAGCCAGCGGTGGCCCAGGGGACACTGGCAAAGTGGAGGGGCGGCGGCCCTCATTGTCCCTGTGCTCCGAGCTTGCTCTCCGCAGTGGGAGGGAAGCCGAGGGGGCAGGGAGTCTCGTGGGGCAGTCGCCAGAGGACAGCGGGCTTTGTGACACTCTGAAGGGCACCGATGTCCCAGGGGAGCTTGTTTATGTGTGTTAATTCTCGGGGGGCGGGAACGAGAAATGCGTTGGAGAAGGCCTGTTAACGGAGCAGAGCGAGGTTTCACAGCTCGCGGCTCCATGTGCAAGGACCCACCCCTGGCTGCAGTTGCAAAGCTGACCAGCGTGTGGCAGGGTAACGTGCGCACTTTGCAGACACTGTCCCCGTCACCCTCACAAGCAGTCGCCACCCACTGACTAAACCCAGAGAGGCATTTTCACAGATTCCAGAGCAGCGCAGTCAGGCTTTTTGGTGGCAAAACTGACCTCTGGGGGAGAAGGGGTCCCCCAAACTACCTGCAGGAAGCTGAGAGACCGGAGGGAGGTGCTTGAGTGACTTCAACACACCTAACTGATTCGCCGAGTCCGCCAAGGACGGGCAGTGCCACACCGCCCGGCCGAGCACCTCTGACCCCTGAAACTCGCTCCTGCCCGGGTGGCTCAGGCCCCCCCCCAGGCACCGAGTTTATGTCCCAGTAGGCGCTGGAGTAGCCGTGAGAGAGCAGGGGAAACCGAGTCAATTCCGCGAGCTGCTCTCCTTTGCTTTGCTTTTCCGAGAGCTCTGCCGGTCGCCCCGTGGCACTGCGGGTGCCGCTGGGCGTTGGCAGCAGAGCCGGGGAGGGCGGGTTGGGGGTGTTGGCGGGAACAGCAGCCCCCGCAGCCATCTCCCCTCTGTGCTGAGCTGCCGCCGGCGGTGCCTGCTGTTTGGCATCTTCTGTGCAATATTTACCACCCTGCAACATTCTGGTTCAGTCGAGTGTGCGGGGGGCGCCAGACAAGCACGCCCAGCCCTTCCCTCCTCCCTCCTCAACAAGACGCGGCGTGGTGGTCCCAGGGCGGGCAGACCCCAGCACCCCTGGGGCAGGACGCTGACTTTGAGAAACGTCATGCAGCCCCTTCGAGGCGAGGGATTGGACTTGTCCCTTGCTGCTGTGCTGCTGTGGGCGCCGTTCCTGGGCGTTGTCCTCGACTCAAACCCGCAGCCTGCAGGGAAATGACCTTCCCTCCCGGCGCTTCCCCCGCCTGCCGTACCTTGCAGGAAATCGCCCTTAAGTCACCTGCAGCTCCTCTGTCCGTTTATAGCCTCGGACAAGCAGCCACCGAGTCAGCGACAGGAACGTCTGCCCGGCAAGTCGCAGTCACACAGCCCAGCGACCCCGCCAGGGCTGCGCCTGCCCCGGCATGTGCCGTGCGTGGCAGCAGCTCCCAGCGGGAGGCCCAGACCCACCAGCCCCCCTGTGGCCTGCCCCAGGTCACTGTGCCCTGTCTTGCAGGACTCACACCACGCGGCGAGAACCACCCACTACGGCTCCCTGCCCCAGAAGTCCCAGCACGGCCGGGCCCAGGAGGAAAACCCCGTAGTCCACTTCTTCAAGAACATCGTAAGTGACACCAGGGGACGCGGGCCATGGCGGGTTGGAGGGCTGCGGGCTGCTGCCACAGTCCACAGGGGACATGCACTTGTCCTCGGGTGATGCTGGGTCCCTCAGGGTGAGGCTGGCCCTGGAGCTCCACCCTGGCGCCCAGTCCCAGGTTCCAAACAGGTGCCTCCAACGTCCTCTACTGGAGGAGT